>CM021100.1:915188291-915263150 GCA_007115665.2 Sequoiadendron giganteum
TAAGGAAATTTGATTTTAACAGAACAATGTGAAAATAGTAATATAATGTAATTCTAATCTAAGATTATTTCCAACACACAAAAAATGAAATGATTCTAATCTTAAGATAGAATAGAAAATAGAACATAGCAGTAACAAATAAACTTAACAACTAAAGGGTCACCTTCCTTCCGAAAGTGGACTGTTCTACTTCTAGAAAAATTTAGCATAGAGTTGAGATCAACTTATTTTTATTTCCATATAATGTGCCCAGATAGGGATGAGGTAAAAAGAAAATTATTCTAACTTAAAACATAAGAAGAAATTACATGAGAAAGTTCAAAACTTGATACAATCTACCTCCAACTGTGTTGGGACTGGATGTAAATATCTTGTTTTATTTCAAAAATAAAAGACAAGCAAAAAATTAACTTAATCCTAGTTTAAGAGATATCCTGGCGCGCAGGCACATAATTTTTGTAGATCCTCGTAATTGTCTTTAGTTGGCATTGAATTCTAGATTTCAGAACTAGATGTCCTCTGTTGGAAATGTGGTTGCAATTGGTAGATCCTTCATTCAAAATGATGATTCGAAAGGAAATCAATAGACAAATAAATTATTTGAGGATGAGTCACAAACAATCCAATCGTTCATCACTTTTAAACAAAAAATAGTTATCATTTAGCTGAGAAACAAATCAGTCCAGTTGCATAATAAAGGTGCACTTATCATGAAACACTCATAGGTTAATCACCACATTAATCATACATTTAACAAAAATAAGCATTCATATTGATCATTCACATTCTAAGTATTTATACCTCATTAAGTTCATAAATGGATACATAAAGGAAAACATTATGAGTTATAAAGCCAATATTTAAGTATTATAAAGGTATAAACCTAGTAATTATGAGGTCTTCACTGGATGTCATTAGTCGGTCTGTGAGCCCTATTTCAAGGGTTTACGTGCATTTAAAATGGTATTTTAATCCTTTCACCCATTCTATGATGTTGTAACTCAGTGGATAGGCTTAGTTGAGATAGATAAACATGTTTACATTATTTCTTGAGCAGGGTAGGTCCTCATACTGATTTTTGGTGATGCCCTAGGTGGCATTTGGGGTGTTTTTACATGAAAAAGTGAGGTTAGAGAGAGTAAAATTGGGAAATGTTTGAGGGTAGTCATTTTTATTGTTCTTTTAAGAATTTTTAGGGTTATTCCAAAGTTTTTGAATTGGTTTTGAGGTTTGAGAAGGTGTAGAGCATAGTTTTCCAATAAGCCCTAGTGTATATTGTGAAAAGTGAGGGATTTAGTTTTTGGGGTGTTGTAGGGCCTATCTTGCCCTAAAATTTGTGGATTAGGTGTTTCCTATGGAAGGTGAGTGTTTCCCAATCAATTTTTAGGTGAAAGGAAAAGTTTAAAACACATTCTCTTTGTAAATCTGGCCTAATTGAGGCCTTGGACAACGTTGTTTTCAAGTTTTTAGCAAGTTGCTCCAAAGGAAATGTCTTAGGTGGAATTGAGGTATGTTAGAGATGACCTAGGTTGCATCAATTTCTATGAGGCATATGCTATGCTACCCCTACCTTGTCCACCCTACAGAATTGGCAAGCTAGTGAGCCCACTAGCTTGCCAATTCAGTAGGATTTACAAGGTAGGGGCAATAAAATATGCCTTTCTACAATTATATTAGATATTATTTCATTCTTACTCATAAATCTACATGCTTTTCCTTGAATACAACTTTAAATGTAAACCTTGAAGCATTACAACTAATTTTAAAGGTAATATACACATTTAATTGAGGCATATATTAAGGAATATACACATTTGCATGTACTAATTTCTCATAATTTTTATATATAAAAAGTACACTAAGTCAATGAAAAATACTATAATAGTGATGGAAGAACATCTTGAAAATCTTCCAATTTGTCAATAATTGTAGCAATACATGCAGCGAAATAATCCTCCCATTTGCAACCTAGATCATGAAATATATTGTACAAGAAGAAACAAAAGGAGCTGCTACCCAATTTCTTTTCTCCAATTCACCTTAGCTGGCCCAGTTATTTGCATTCCAAAATGCTTTAAAACATGTACATCCCCTACTCCCTACGAAACACATGGGTAGTAGCCTCTCAGTGGTTGTGTACTCTCATAGTAATTTGGTCCACAAAAAACCTGCAAAAGCCTATCAATCTTAGACATGGACTCACATAAAAATCCTTAAAAGAGAAATAACTAAATAATTTCAGTCATACACTTGATGAGACCTACTATCACCTTCATGCATGCTAGATAAGGAGGTTGATTGAAGGTCCTACAATGGTGATGTGGTCCTTCACTACTTTCTCATCTCTCGATGATCCTACGTATAAATTTCCAATATATCACTGACATAATTAACATAAAACATGTAGCATATAAGAATCCAAGAAATCTACAAGATGGAAAATAAAGAGAAGATTGACAACCAAAAAATGTAGTAGCAACCGATGTTGTTCTTTTCTTAAACTTTGACAAAATTTAGTATTACCTATAGTCACAATCACAAGAGGATCAATGATAGTCATAAATGCATATGACATCAAACACTAATAGGGAATATGGTGCAGAGCACATTGTCCTCCATTTTTTGAGTTGAGTCTAGTTAGGATGAATGAGTCAAGATGTTGTCAAATAAGGTTTGAAAGTCACTTAATATGGTAAACCGACCCATTCCTCTCATTGTGGTCACTGTAACTTGAGGATTAGGTCTGCAACATCAATAAACTAGTGTGGGAATGTGGAACTTATGCAAGGGAGATCAAGTGTTCTGTTGGGTATGAATCCCTAGAGTAAAAATTTGTGTTTTCAAAGTGAAATAGTGAGGTTTTGAGATAGTAAAGTGTGTAAAAAGGTTGTGTAGCATTATTTATTGATGAATTAAGTTTGGGTAGAGGTATTTAGACCTGTTTGAGGTATTGGAAAGTTTTGGTGAGGGTTGGATGTGTGATTTTCAATAAGCCCTAGGTTATTTGGCTTAAAAGGAGGGTTTTGTGTTTTGGTGCTTGGGTGAATGATTTTTTGAGGGTAAATGGTGGATTATTTGGTTTGAAAACATGTAGAAGGCTTCCCAATTGAATTTTGAGTGAAAGGGAAAACTTAAAGTAGAGTCCCTTTGAAAAAGTGACTTAATTTGGGTGAAATTGAGTGGTTTGAGTGGGAAAATGATAGGAAACTTGGGGGCAGAAAATATATTCTGTCCTTTTGACTTTGTACAAGTATTTTATGAATTTTTGTAGGTATTGGCTGGGTTAGGAGAGCCCAAGAAGATTGTTTTTCAATAAACCCCCATGTAAAGAGCAAGAAATGAGGGTATCATAGTTGGGTGGTTTGGGAAACGTGTCTTTACAAAGTAATTGTGGAATTTGGGGTTTTATTGGATGGTTAGTGCTTCCAAATAAAAATTTGGGTGAAAAGGAATTTTTAAGGTATAGGTCCTTTGGAAAAGTGACCTACTTAGTGGTCTAAAATGGTGAAAAAGCCTGATTGCAAGGTGTTGGTTCAAAATAGTGATATGCCCATTTGAGATATGTTTGGAATGAGTGTAATTGGTATCTAAAACCCTAAATGGTTTTTTTTCTTGTTAAGAGGGTTGATAGTTATGCCCTGGTTTTGTTGTTTGGACACGTACAAGGAAACTAGGTTGAAATACTGAAGAGTTGATGAAAAAGAGTTGTTAGGGAAAAATGTTGGTTTGAGTTGGATGAATTTGTGTTTGTAATTAGTTAACCTCCCTTTTATTTATCAGAGTACCAACTTAAAGGTGGTCAATAGAGAGTAGCATATAACCATCATTTTGCATATCTACATTAATGCAATTTTGCAAACCCTTATACAATCAAACTTAAATGCTTGAAAGAAAGAAATGATCAATAAAATGACTTTACAAATTCAATGTGCATACTTACAAATCAATCCAGGGAACCATCTAGGTTTTCTCTACTCTTTATTATGTCAAGTATTGCCTCGTGGTCGGACTCACACACTTTCCACAAGTTCTTGTTCGTAGGTCTACTCTTATATTTGATCAACTGAAAATTGGTGGCAACGACAAGGTTCAAGTAGTGAGGAATCTTCCGATACGTGTCAAAGTCCTCAAAAAACCAAACTGTAACATTCTTAACTGGGTACCTTTGAAGCCATGTTCCAGTAACAACCACCAAACCTATAGGATATTCTATGTTTTCTCCATCTATAATTGGGGCCTCCAATTTATTGTTGGCCTCGATACAATGGCACAGGTAATAACATGTACCCTCTTCATTGTCTTCATCTGCAATCATTGAATAAGCGTACCTTGCATTGATATTTTCATCTTGTTAGATATATTTACTGAGCATCATAATTAAACCTGTAAGTAAGATATATTACCTGGTTCTAGTAGGTCTGATACATGATCAAAGTCAATGGATGATTGCATCTTCATGATTTGTAGAGCCGTCGGGAGCTGATAAGTGTCAAGTGGGGTTAGACTTCTTAGAAACCCTTCATCAACCTTCTGTGTTGACTCGCAATAATTCCATGCTTGAAGTGTACATGCAGAACAAAAGCATGCCATCTTCTATGTATGGATAGTCAATGTACCTCCATTGGAGCTTCTAAAAGAGTGTAGCTCACTTGATCTTGTTAGTGTACAATAATCCTCATATTTTTCAATGTTAGTATCATCTACTAAATGAAAAAATCTATGAACTAAAGAATTACCTTCACTACCTAGACCCATTGCACCATTGCACCACTAGATAATTGATTTTGCATCTGTCAAATTTACACTGTCTATGTACTTTAACTCTTCTCATGTTAGGGCTCTTTTGATACATGCTCCTGCTCCATCATGCTCCCCCTTTCCATGCCAAGCCTCTGAGAAGTTCCACATATGCTGAACACCGCTGATCCTATGCATCTCGCTCAACCAATAAAACATTTTGGCACTCTTGAATTGTAATGTACAATTATTTGACCATATGATATGCTGACTAAATGATATGCCCCTGCTAGCCAGATCAACATCGAACATCTAAAAGAAACTTTGCACAAACTTTGTAGAATGTGTGCGATCATCACAGATGTAAAAGTGATACTCCCTCAATACTTTCCTATTTTATTCTATACTATCATTTGCATGAATTAATTCTATATGCACAAATATAGCAACTTGCATGGAGTTCTAGTATTGTGATTGCACCTCGTTCTATGGCTGTAGTGTGTAGTTCTTAGTGAAGTTGATAATTGAAATGATATCACAAAGTGGAAATGTGTCCAAGTGCATAACTTGAACTGGAGTCCAACCATTGTGCTCTTTGTGTATGCCTTGTATACTCATAGACTACCTGATCATAAAAAATTCCCATTAACTAATACATTGGAATCGTATCATTGACCAATTCACACTTCTTTGCTTCCTTCCCATCTTTTAGATTGTATGCCATTGTCTTATATTTTCCAAATTCCATAATTCTATCTCCAATTGTGTGTGTACCACAATGATCACATGTGCCATCCAAACATGACTTGTAAAAAAATTGACCATCCTCTTCTTTCACATAAAATGGAAGATAAAAATTTCCTTGACGATTTAGATGGAGGCATTATGTTACATTCTCGCAAAACATTGTCAGTATGCATATCTACACATGTACGTTGATAAACATCATAAAGGTTAGAAAACTCAATATGAACCCTACAACAACAAGTACTGTGTGTGTAATTTATTTTGACATAAAAAGGCTTTAGCATTTCAAAATACCTTTGACATATTTTAATTTCAGGAAACTTCTGTACAAAATCAGCAAAAAATTGGGTTTGAGTGGTATCCAAATAATGCATTGGATGTAGCTCACATATTTTACTACCAATTATCCTTCTTACAACATGTCTTTGATTAGGAGAGGTCCTTGTGTTATCCTTCCAATAATTCACTATTAAATATCTCAAGCCTTGAGCAATTCTTGTATCTTTCCATGGCACTCTACCTGAGAATGCCCATAACTCATTGCTATTTGGATCCTCCACTCTTTCAAGCCTTCCTTTGGCTCTCATTAGAGATGATCTACTTACTTTCCTTTGTAAGGTTCACCTTGTTCCTTGTTTGACTGCTTAACAGTGTTGTCATCACATGTCATGTGGCACAACTATCCTTTGTGCGTGAGGTAGAACCCACGCTCTCGTATGCACTCATCAAGTTATTTACAATGAAATTTTCACTTGATTCATTCAAAACTCTTAGTCCAAGAGCCTTCATGATGGGCCCAAATTTGAGTTCCTCATCATTTCAAAAAATAGTTGGCATCTTCCACCCTCACTTAGCTTTGCAAAAAATAAACTCCATATCCTATGTGCATATCTTTGACATGTATGTTTTGGAATCTTATTAGGCATCCATTTCAAACATTGGAATCAATATCAATAAAAAATGTAGGTTTTCTATGAAAAACTCTAGGAGGAGTTCTCAATTGTAAATTTGTGTCAACATTAGGAAGGTCAACAACATCGGGGATAGATCGTGTACATTCAATCAGAGGTACAATTGATGACATACCTTGAGATTGACATGTAAATGATGTTGTACCTCCAACTTGAGATGTCATTTGTGGAGTGACTTAAAATAGAGATGTGTTTGCTGATGCACTTTCAAAACACAATGTTGTTGATGGTGTTTCTTCAATTGGAGATGTGATTTCCGTTATACTTGGAAAACCACATTTTGTTGTCGATGTGTCTTCAACTAGAGATGTGCATTGAGCTTCACATATGGTTGATGATGTTCCCCTAGCTTCGATATCCATTCCTATCCTTCGACAAAATTTCCTCATTCATGCCCTTTGTTTTTCCAATTTGACATCTCTCTTATATTGCACAGGAATTTTTGGTTGTATGGGTTGCAATTCCTTTGCTTCATGAGCTACATTTTTTGATTCTCTTGTCCTTGAATTTTTAACTACACATTCTTTCGGTGTTAGAGGCTTCAGGTCATTTCCTCTGCATGACATTGAATGCTACATGTTCACAAACAAAAATAGAACCACAAACACACATAAAACAAAAGTAATTAATGCATTTTATGAAAATATTGATACCACTCATTACATTGCATTAAATATGAATGTTCACACCAAAGAATTTTATGAAAGAAGGAAGCGAGCTGTTTGGAATTATCAAACATGTCTATGCTAGACAAAAATTTTCATATGATGGAGTTAGATGTCTATAGGGTTAGATATTAGAGTATGGATTTTGAGTGTGTTTCAAGAGCTGGAAAAGTGGCTAGAGGCTGATGTAGTACATGTAGGGATCCACAATGAACTTAATCAAATATTTAGATGAAGGCTCTTAATAGACTTACACACACTCTTTCAAAGTTTCATCAAAGGAAATAGGCTTCTAAGGACTCCAATCCACACTAAGGTATAAGGGATTTGTATGAGCCTATTAAGGCATCTAACAAGATTAAAATAATAAACTAAACACAACTTGATCACTTAACTTACCAAGAAACTCCATTTTGTATCACTCGCTCCTTAACCACTTACAAACTAGTAATCCTTCCTCATAGGACAGTCACCCATATCTTATGAACCAGGTAACTTATGAAGACTATAACAACATTCTCAGATAACCTTTTCCATGGCCTAAAGCATATCTCAAAAATACTATAAACTCTTTTGGAGAAAATACCTCAAACTGGCCTTGTTCCACTCAAGCAACTAGGCCAATAAGGCCACTCTTACAAAGAGACACTCCTTTAAAAACCTTCAAAGCTCTTGATATCCATGGAAAATATTTTTTTAGGTTGTCAAACCTCAGATTCCACCTATTTTAGGGACTAGAACATTCAATAGGGTACCAAACTTCAAACCCTCACTCTAAGATATTTCAAACTAGGTTTCCCCTAGGGGTTTATTGAAGCCTAGACTTCATCAACACTCAACACCCAAAAAATACTTGGAAAAATTTAAAAATAGCCTGCACATGCTCTAAAAACTTACTCTCAACCTTTAGCACTATTATTTCCTCAAAACCTTACTTGAAACCTTGATTTTTGGTGAAGAGACACAAGAAATCAACTAGGACAATAACTCACAAAACACTTCCATCAAATCTTCAGCTCTTGAATCCTTATTGAACATGGAAAAAAACCTTCCATCCTTCATTTCACTAAGTTCTAGAGGTATCCACTGAAGGAAAAGTTCATACATGCATTCTTTAGTGTTCAAAACCCCAAAGCAGGGTTTCATACTTGTTAGCACCAAAATGGTCATAAAACTCATAAAACTCCATGAAATTAAATCAAAAAAACTAAAAGTGAAATATAATACATTCATTTAATGTTTCCCACAACTTTTAGACCATGAACCACTTGTATGGGGCTGTACAGTGGTCTAAGACATAGATTTACCAGTCAAAACTCAAAATTTTACACTAAAACAGGGAATACTTCTTGATCTTCTTCATGTTTTCCATACTCTCACCTCTTCCTCAAGGTTCTCCTCACATTGATGGACTAATAACAACATAAAAAAACACCTAGAACTAAAAATATACTTACCTAACCTTGCATGCACCTAACTCTGCAACTTTTGCATCTTTTAGCAACTTTTCTGACCACATTTTTCCAAATTGCAAGCTATGACACAACTGAACTCCCTTAGCTCCAAATACATTATAAACTGGTCTAATTGACCTTATTCAACAGAAAATACTCAATATTAACTAAAATAATAGCATTTGACCATGCTCACTAAAGATGACCCTTTTGACAAAATTGAGCTTACAAGGTGCTCCTGCACTAGAGGCCTAGAATGTTGATTTTCAATAGACCCTCCTTGTTTTAAGAATAGAAAGGCCTAAAGAAGGGGTTTATTGTTTAGATGGATTAGAGAGGGTTCCAGTGACTAAAAGTGACCTATTGTGTTTTTTGACATATGTTTTTGAAGGCTTTAATGGGTGTCTGAAAAGGTCAAGGGTTTGTGGGTTTGAGTTGTCTTTGATAAGATATGAGTAATTTTCTTTGTTGTGAATGCTACAAGGAAGTGAATGTGAATTGGTTAGTTGAGCATTGAATTGAGGTTTTTGAGATTGAAGATTGTTTTAAACTGGTCTAATTGTGATTTTTGAAGGTTTTGTCTCCCTACTCTGCATCACAAACCTAGGGTATAAGTTGTTGCTACCTAAATGAAAACTAGAGAATCTTGTGTTTATTGTTCTCAAAATCAGATTGTGATTGTCAAAGAAGCCATGAAGAAGATGAATTCAAAGAAGGGTTTGTGATGCTATATCTTATAATTTTCACTATTTCTCTAGCAATGAGGTAACTTAGAAAGACAATAAGCATTCTCAATTGCACAAATATTTCCCTTTTTTATTTATTAGAAAGGTAAATGGTATGAATGAATGGAAACTTGCATTAACAACTATGTAAAATCACTTGAATTTATCTAAGCACATGTGATGAAGGTGGTTTTTTTATGGAACAAAAAAATTAATGGAAACTTGCATTAACATTGATGAAAGCTATTAGTTTTTCCAAATTAGCTGAAAATAAAAGTTTTCCCACAACCATCACTAATAATGAATTTGAATCTCTTATGTCATGTTTTCCATTTTATATCTTGAAGCTCCTAAAAGTTAAACTTTTACATGCAGACATCCATCTTATTTAATGTTGAATTCTATGTGTAACAATGAAGATTAATAAAATCATCAAATGAATGGTCTAAAAATTGTGAAAACAAAATAAAAAAACTCAATATAAACATCTGCCTAAAATGTAATAGAGTGAATTCCACTAGCCATGCTGGAAATGGACTACTATAAGAAATGCAAATAGAATTCATAAGTAAATTTGTGTTAAGTAAATGTCATGTGTTTTTCATATTTTTGTTCTTCAAACTCATAAAAAATATTTTCTTTTTTGCAAATCCCATCTAATTCAATGTTGAATTCTATGTCCAATTGTTATGATTAATAAAATCATTAAATAAATTTAGTTTATATTGTCAAAAAGAAACAAATATACTAAATATAAACATTTAATATTACCAAAATGAATATATTACCTAAGATAATGTAAAATGATGTAGAGACTTCAAAATTTCTTCTTCTATGTTGTCTACCATGTAGATGGGTGGTAAAAAGGTGATGGATCAAGCATAGATTGGTACAACATGAAGTCAACTACATGAAAAAAGGCATTTCTGAATCCGATAAAGCGTTGAACCAAACAAATACAGAAGCATGTGGGCCTGAGTCACGGGGTCAACCCCTATTTTACCATTTCAAGGAAAAAACACATTTGGCACTCGCCAAATTTGGAGAGTGCCAAATTTGGTGCACACCAAATGTGTTGTTTTGAAATATTCACCTTCCATAGAGACAAAGGGAGTGACACTTGAGATAGAGAGATAGGTGATAGGAGTGAGAGAGATTAGTCTAGGTAGTGTGGTAATGATTGAGACCTGAGAGCAATAGAGACTTGAGAGGGATAGAGAGTTATCTAGTTAGAGTAGGGGAAAATACCTGAGAATGAGAGAGGGGTTGGAAGGGATGAGACCCGAGAGATACAAAAAGACAAAAGGGGGAGAGAGAGAGAGAGAGGGAGTGTGGGAGAGGGGGTTGGAGTGAAATATATTTGTCTAGGTAGGGTGGGAGGTAAGTGAGACTTGACAGAGAGGGACCGAGAGACAGGGCATTGGAGTGACACAGATTAGTCTAGGTAGCATGGGAGGGAGTGAGACTCAAGAGAGAGAGACTTGAGAGGGAGAGATTTATTTAGTTATGGTGGGGGATGTTGTGCATGTTTTGCACATGCCCCACCGAAGGCAAGGACCCCCCTCTTTTCACCCCGATGGGCTATTTCTCTCTCACCTCATTTTGTGGGCCCTTATTCCCAAGCTTAGGTTGGTCATATGCCTTAAAACGACTAAAGTTCCCTTTGACCAAATTTTCCTATCTGAATTTGCTAAGTCTTTTGTCTTTGCGAGGCCCCCCTTTGTCTTTTTCCTTGCTCCTACTGACTTGGTCCCTACTCACTTGCTTCGATTTTTCCTTCATTTTTGACTTTGGGGACAAGTTGCCTATGGATTTAGGATAATTTCATGATGCCTAAGTGAATTGACAAGGTTTCGATAAGTTTTGGGAAGTTGCAGAAATTTCATTGCTGGCCACCGCCCCTCTGTCGCTATCCATGAGAACTTCCTTGTGAGTCGTCATCCCTCCATTGCCGTCCGCAAGAATTTCTTTGCCGGCCGCTGTGTGCTCATTGTTGTTTTCAAAAGGGAAATGACCCTCTGGCTTCCCCCTTCAAAATCTCTACCTTTCCAAAAAGGGGTACAAACTTCAAGTTTTCATCATCTAGGACTCATAAAATGAATGACTTCACATGCCTAAAGGGGTATGCATCAAGTTTTCCATGTGTCTAGACATTGCAGAACTTTCATTGTGGGTCACTATTCCTCTATCATCATCCATGGGAACTTCCCTTGCGGGTCGTCATCCCTTCGTCACCGTTTGGGGGAATTTCCTTACAGGTTGCCGTCCCTCCCTCGCCGTCTGTGGGAACTTCCCGTATGGACTGTCATCCCTCCGTTGTCATTTGCAAGAATTTCCCTTGTAGGATGTCGCCCCTCCATCGCCATTTGTGAGAATTTCCTTGCAGGTCGTCATCCCTTTGTTGCTATTCGTGGGAACTTCCCTTGTGGGCTGCCGTCCCTCTGTCGCCATCTGTGGGAACTTTCCTTGTGGGTCATTGTCCCTCCGTCGGCGTCTGTGGGAACTTCCCTTATGGGCCACCATCCCTCTATCGCCGTCGACGGTAATCTCCTTGTGACCCATCGTGTGTGGGTTTCCGTGTGTGGATTGGCATTTTTAAGGGCGACCAACTGTTAACTTCCCCTCACATTATGGGATTTGCATTTAGTTTTTCCTTTTGCCTTCCATCCGCCATCCACTGTCCCTCATTTGCCTTCCATCTGCCATCTACCGTTTGTCTGCCATCCTTCTGCCACTTGTGGGTCTACCCCTAAGGAAGGCTTTCTGCCATTCATCGTCCACCTTACATCTACCGACCGTCTGTTGTCTACCTTTCATTTGTCATCCGCCTTCCGTCTGCTAGCCGTCTGCTATCTGACTTCCCACTTCCCTGCCTCCACATCGCTCCGGCCCTCAAAAGTGAAATCTTCCCAAAATCTAATTTTTTGAAAGGGAAAGTTTCTCAAAATATCAAAAAGGAAATTGTCTTGAAATAAGAATTTTCCAAAAATGGAAATTTTCCTAAAAACAAAAAGCTTTCTAAAATGATTTTTTTTCAAAAATGGAAATTTTGAAATGAATGTTCCCAAATTGATTTATCTTCCTAAAATTGGAAAATTTCCAAAAATAATTTTTTTCCAAAAATGGAAAGTTTTTTCAAAATATGAAATTCTTGATGGACTACAAAATTTTGATACATTTTAATTTTCTAAATGAGGGAAATTTGTCATTTTTGAAGGCCTAAATCATGATATCTTATGGCATATGTAATTTTAGGGATGTTTAGGAGAGTAATGGATCAATTCAAGAACCAACATACGAAGGACGATGAAGGGAATTATTTTATTTCACCAAAATGATGATGATTGTGAGGAGCTATCCATCCAAATCAGGAGCAACATATCTACCTCTTAGAAGCACCAATCTGAAAAAATAATTCACTTAATTGGATACAAGAATGTTGTGAATACATCAAGCAAAAGGGCAGCCTTTGATAGCTTTTAGCTGCAGCAAAGATAATCAACTAGAAGACAAAACTGCTATAGTGCCAAGGTCACTAGATGACAAGATAGGCTACAAGACATAATAGGGAAAGGACAAAACTACATTTTATATTGCTAAATATCGGGGGTAGGTGAAATCCTAATGTAAAATAAATTTGGGCCACACAATGAAAATAAATCCTAGCCATTCATTTGGGCTTTGGAAAACTATAAATAGGGGCTTGCTCCTCATTTGTAAATGGTTGGAGAATCGGTGCAAAGGACATTTTGCAGCAATAGAAGAAAGCATTGCATTATTTTATGGATGTTTTCTTTGAGTTTGTTCATCTTGCTTGCATGATTCAACTTCCATGTTAGATTTAGTTGTTAGTTTCTTGAATGGTTGTGATAATGATGTTTACTATTATAATATTTGATGAATTTCCATCCCATACTTTTGGCACTTGTTGATGACAAGTTGCTGTGTAAAGTTAGCTTAGGCTTCCATATTTCATTGCTACAACTTAGTTCAATTGCATGTTGACGATCTGCATGTGCAATCTAAAAATTAGTAGTCCATAGGAGATTGCACTGGTTTTGTGTAGCTGTAGGTTCTCTTGGTCAAGAAAAACTCAGTTTAGGAAGTTTGTCTACTATAGCAGTCTCCATTGTTACTATTCATTCATAGCTTAGATTTAAAAAAACTCTCTTAACCCTTTCCCTTTTTCTATTTCTTTTACTCCTTGTTAGATTAGGATTCAAAGAATTATAACAAAGATAAATCTTATGAACATGGTGAGTTTTAGCTTGTTGTTTTGAGTGGACAGGCACTGTTCATTCACTTCCAACACTCAGAAACTCCATTTTCAGACCCAACTTCCCCTGCTTTGTTAATCATAAAGGCCGACCCTTTGTTATAAAAAAAACACATCAACCAACTGAACCATTCCACGCATGTCATGACTTGACACCCGAGAGATCTTCGGGTAGTAATTTGTAACTTGTTTGTAGATTTCTACCTTTCAAGAGATGTAGCATACTTGTGTGCTGCCTATGTTGAGAAGGTGCAAAAACACCCATCAACATAATCGACGCTAGAAGGAGGGCATGACTGTGCACATGGATGTAAAGCTGAAATTTGGAGGTTGGAAAGCACTTTCAAGAAAAAATTGAGATAGGGATAGATCTCATCATATGCTAGAAATTTAAAATCAGATATTTGAACACAAGGCAACATTTGAGCTGAGATGGAATGACTTCAAATCAACATCACTTAGCTGCAAGAAGATTAAAATAGGAGATTGAGGAGTCCATTGCAAAAATTTGCATTGGTAGACAAATGGAGAATCCATGACACCTACATAAACAATGAATTGGAATGTTTGACATTCTTGGATAAAATTGAAAGAGTCTTGCAAGGAGAAATTCCCTTTTGGGAAATATAATAACCCTTGGCTCTTGCAAACTCATAAGAAAAATATGTTGACATGGTAGCCAAGGCTTGTAAGGAGCTGATCCAAGAGCACTTGAACAACAAGGATAGACTAAGATTAGAAGAGGTGTTGATGAGTAGTTGGTGCAGATTCCACAATGCACCCCACTCTAAATTTACTTGTCCATCATGTACAAATGTCATCACCCAAGCTAGGAGTTGTTTGGGCAAACTTAGAAAAGCCAACTCTCAATGAAAAAGATCCATCCCATGAGCTAGGTGAGCTGTCAACATCTAGGAGACAACATACCGAAGTTGAATCAAGAAGCTCCATAGAGGTAAGTGTTGGGACAACACACACTAAGGCTGAAAATCAAAAGGAAGGTGTTGAGTTCCTTGGGATAGCAGGAAACCTTCATGAAAGTTCAGTTTGAGAGGAATTAAAAAAAATATTTTCCACTGGTGAAGGGAATTCCTTCCCTCAAGAGGAGGAACGATTGGCAATTGAAGATGAATTAACAAAACTTGCAGCAACACATGTTGGGAAAACCAATGAAATTGCTGAAGAATAGGAATAAGAAGAGGCTGAATGCCTTGGGGCAGAAAAAAATGATGAAGAAAGCATACATGAAATAAGATTAGAAGAACTTTCCTTCATGAATGATAGTGATTAAGCATCTAAAAAATAGGATTTAGAGGAGTGGGAACAACCACATGCCGTGGTTTTCTACCATCAAACTTCCTTCCCAACTGATGATGAAGACCCCGTGATTGAAAGATATGGCGAGCTCGTCTCAAGACTCACAAGGGATTGGTTTGAGCTGAGACACCAAGTGGATTTGGAGGTGTTATTGTTGTTAGGATGGTGCAAGCTCCATGATACAACACATTTCGAGTTCACATGTGAGTTGTTCCAAGAGGTCATGAAACAAGTCAAAGGACAAGCGAGGTAGTTGAGTGCACTGCTTCCTGTAGTAGCTTCAAGGATCACTAGAGGATGAAGAGCCCAAACCAAGAGATAATTGAGTTGAATTCAACTATCAAGAGGATGTTGGGACAACGCAAGAAGAACAACATAGTCGTAAGCTTTTAGATGATGAAGTGGAGTACATGGGAATGATATCCAACAGACATCAAGAGTCCTTCCCTCCTACAAAGAATCTATACACAATGGATGATAGGCCTTATGGGGAATCCTTGGGGGGAAACCACATAGTAAATATTAACCCCCTTGAAGAGGTCCAGTCAATTGATGACTTCTTTCCATTGGGAGCTATACTTTGGAGGTATGCCAATGTTGAGGAGTACATTTTAGAAGATGGTGGTGATGAAGACATACTACCTGAACCTCCAGACGGTGAAACATTAGAGTCTCCAGATTGGAAAAGGGGTTCCTTCTCCATCTATAGTGACAATGAAGAAGAAGAAATGAGCGAACATCATGGTTAGCCACATAAACTACAAGGAGAAGAAGGCCAAGGTAGGGGTGTTTTGGCGGTTGACTATAAAGAAGATTTGCCTTGCCAATCAAGGGGTGCAACTGAGGATCTTTCTGCCTTAGCGATTGCTAATCCTCCTACACATTCTGAGAGTTGTAGCAGGATAGATTCATGCATGTCATGATTTTATGAGGTGAACTATAAACAAATGGAGGTTAGAACAAGGGAACTAAGATGGGACAACATGCTGCCTTTTGAGGAAAACAATCAAGTAGGCACTGAGACTGCAGAGGATCAATGAGATGAAGTGTACCTCCTTGAAGGAAAATCGATAGAGGTTGTGGGTCCCACTGGTAGCTCTGAAGAGGTGTTTGTTTCCTCCTTCTCCTAACCTTATGCAAGCCCAAGATCAGGTATAAGGTTCCTTGCATTTGGAAATTTTTCTTCACAACGTGTACTGCCTGATCAGTTTGATGGTGATCTATAGATTTGTAATGCAAGAGGGATGCTACACCATCCATTGCATCCACTTGAGGCTGCCGATGCAACGACCAATGATTTGGTGCTCGCTCTCGACTGTCAAATGGTGTTGCCTTCACGTGACGAAATCCAAGTTTTATATTTCCTTGCTCTAATGGATGTTCATGCTTATCATTTATATTATGGGAACAAGGGGAGACAAACATGTTTATGGATCAACCATGAGTTTAATGAACCTCCTCAATTGCTGATTTTTCCCGAATATGTGATTGAATTTGAATGCTACAATGTTGAACTTCCTTTTTTTGAGTAAAAGGATGAGTGTGCATGGTTAAGAATTGTAACAATCACCCGCTTGCTTGTGTATGCACCACGAAATCCAATGAGCGTAAACATTAGTTTGTCTTGCCTGAACGTCGTGCTTTGTAAATATCTTTTTATATAGTTCATTTTGAGTAGTGTAGGCTTCATGTACATATATCGCTTTCATGTATATTCTTTGCTTTCCTACTTTCGTTAGGTTAGTTTGTTTGATGTAGGATTTCTTGCTTTAGAGTGGTTTCCTTGCCATTTTCTTTTTCTTTTCTGCCTTGTTCGGGGTCCCTTTATTTTTTGGATGTTCATGCGCACAACAATCATTTTATTGCTTGGGGTTGTTCTATGTATTTCTTAGACAAACTTTAATCAAGGATTTAGAGTGGATGGTGAGGGTCTTCTATTAATATCAAGTGTCTTGGATGTTTGGTTTGAAAGGGATAGGTCATTGGTTGATTTGACTCAGATGTATTATGAAATATTATATATCTCACATACTTTAATAATCTAGCAGTTCCTATAGGTTCCTTTGTGAAGTCCAGTTAAGTGAATAATCTAAAACTCTACTTCAGCACAACTATGATTCTCAGCCCTGAGTGCAAGCTTTATTGCTTGCAGGTTGAAATGAAAAGAAGAGAAAATTAAATCAAAAGAAACAAAAAGAAAGAAAGAAAAATGATGAAAATCAATAGAAATAAAATTCAACTTTAGGAGGATACAAATAACTCTACCGGGGCTATGGACACCCGACTGACAGTAGAGCAATGTTCAAGAGAATCACAATGACAACCTCGTTGGGGCTATCGATGCCTGACTGGCAGTGAGGCAATGTCTATGATGATTTTGAAGTTAGAATCAATTACATAGCTTAACTTGATGGAGCTTAGGTTCTTGTAGTGAATTAAGGATGGGAATGAACGCATCTACACACACTTGGATTTTCAGCATACTGAGGGTTGGGTTGACTAGTGTTTTTGATCCTTTGGTTGAGTGTCTGGTTTGTTTTCCCTAGCGTGAGGATTAGAACCAGGGATTCTAGGTTCATGATTCAATTTTTTCATCGAAATTCTCTTGAGCATTTCCCCAACGAGTTGCCATTTATTGTGCATGTTTTGCACATGCCCTGCCAAAGGCAGGGACCCCCCTCTTTTCTCCCCGATGGGTTGTTTTGCTCTCACCTCATTTTGTGTGCCCTTATTCCCAATCTTAGGTTGGTCATATGCCTTAAAACTACTAAATTTCCCTTTGACCAAATTTACCTATTTGAATTTTCTAAGTCTTTTATCTTTGCGGGACCCCCCTTTTGCTTTTGGCTTGCTCTTGCTGACTTGGTCCCTACTCGCTTGCTTTGCTCTTTTCCTTCATTTTTTACTTTGAAGAAAAGTTGCCTATATATTTGGGATGGTTTTATGATGCCTAAGTGAACTTCCAAGGTTTCGTTAAGTTTTAGGAAGTTGCAAAAAATTCATTGTGGGTCACTGCCCCTCCACTGCCATCAACGAGAACTTCCTTGCGGGCCGTTGTCTCTTTGTCGCCATTCGTGGGAATTTCTTTGTGGGCCTCCATGTGTGGGTCATCATGTGCTCATTTCCATTTTCAAAAGGGAAACAACCCTCTGACTTCCCCCTTCAAAATATCTTCCATTTCAAAAATGGGCGCAAACCTCAAGTTTTCATTAGCTAGGACCCATAAAATGAATGACTTCACATGCCTAAAGGGGTATGCATAAATTTTTCCATGTGTCTAGACATTGCGGAACTTTCATTGTGGGTCACCATTCCTTTGTCGCTGTCTGTGGGAACTTCCCTTGTGGGCCGCCGTCCCTCCTTCGCCATCCACGAGAATTTCCTTGCGGGCCGCCGTCCGCGGGAACTTCTCTTGCGGGCCGTTGTCCGTTTGTCACCGTCCGCAAGAACTTCCCTTGTTGGTCGCCATCCACAGGAATTTCTTTGTGGGCCACTGTTCGTTCATCACCATCTACGGGAACTTCCCTTGCAGGTCATTGTCCCTTCATCGCCATCTGTGGGAACTCCCTTGCCGGTCATTGTCCCTCTATCGCTGTCTGTGGGAACTTGCCTTGTGGGTCGCCATCCCTTTGTCGCCGGTTTTGGGGAATTCTCTTGTGGGCCACCGTTCCTTTGTTGCCATCTGCGGGAATCTCCTTGTGGGCCACCATGTGCAAGTTTAGGTGTGTGGATTGTCATTTTTAAGGATGACCAGCTGTTAAATTCCCCTCACAGTGCGGGATCCACATTCAGTTTTTTCATCCACCATCCTCCATCCGCCTTCTGTTTGCTGTCTCTCATCTATCGTCTGCCTTCCGTCTGCCATCCTTCTACTACTTGTGGGGTTGCCCCTACAGAAGGTTGTCAGCCATCCGTGGTTCACCTTAAGTCCATCAACCGTCTGTTGTCTATCTTCCATCCATTGTCTGCCTTTCGTTCGTTGGTCGTTGCTGCCCGACTTCCCACTTCCCTGCCTTCGCATCACTCTGGCCCTCAAAAGTGAAATCTCCTCGAAATATGATTTCTTGAAAGGGAAAGTTTCTCAAAATGTCAAAATGGAAATTGTGTTGAAATAAGAATTTTCCAAAAATGGAAATTTTGCTAAAAATGAAAATCTTTCCCGAAATAGATTTTTTTTTTTCAAAAATGGATTTTTTTTGAAATGCAAATGTTCCCAAAATTGTTTTTTCTTCCTAAAAATAGGAAAATTTCCAAAAAAGGATTTTTTTTTTCGAAATATGAAATTCTTGATGGACTATAAATTGATACATTTTAATTTTCTGAATGAGTGAAATTTGTCATTTTTGGACGTCTAAATCATTATATCTTATGGAACAGGTACTTTTAGGGATGTTTAGGGGATTAATGGATCAATTCAAGAACCAACATATGAAGGGCGATGAAGGGAATTGTTTTTACACCAAAATGATGATGATTGTTAGGAGTTGTCTATCCAAATTAGGAGCAACATATCTACCTCTCAGAAGCACCAATCTGCAAAAAGAATGCACTTAATTGGCTACACAAATTTTGCGAACAGATCAAGCTAAAGGGTAGCCTTTGACAGCTTTTAGCTGTAGCAAAGGTAATTGGCTAGAAGACAAAACTACTATAGTGCCAGGGTCACTAGATGAAAAGATAGTCTACAAGACAAAATAGGGAAAGGACAAAAATATATTTTATATTGTTGAATATTGGGGGTAGGTGAAACCCTAATGTAAAATGAATCTAGTCCACACACTGAAAGTAAATCCTATCCATTCATTTGGGCTTTGGAAAACTATAAATAGGGGCTTGCTCCTCATTTGTAAATGGTTGGAGAATTGGTGCAAAGGGCATTTTGGAAAAATAGAAGGAAGAATTGCATGATTTTATGGATGTTTTATTTGAGTTTGTTCATCTTGCTTGCATGATTCAACTTCTATGTTAGATTTAGTTGTTAGTTTCTTGAATGGCTATGATAATGGTGTTTGCTGTTATAGTATTTGATGAATTTCCAACCCATATTTTTGACACTTGTTGATGACAAATTGTTGTGTAAAGTTAGCTTGGGCTTCCATATTTTATTGTTGCAACTTAGTTCAATTACATGTTCATGATGTGCATGTGATTGCACTAGTTTTGTGTAGCTGTAGGTTCTCTTGGTCAAGCAAAACCCAGTTTAGGAAGTTTGTCTACTGTAGCAGCCTCCACTATTACTGTTCATTCATAGATTAGATTTAGAAAAAATCTCTTAACACTTTCCTCTTTTTCTATTTCTTTTAGTCCCTTGTTAGAGTAGGATTCGAGGCATCACCACAAAGCTAAATCAGATGAACTTGGTGAGTTTTAGCTTGCTATTTTGAGTGGGTAGCCACTGTTCATTCACTTCTAGCACTTTGAAACTCCATTTGTAGACCCAAATTCCCATGCTTTGCAAACCATAAAGGCCGACCCTGTGTTACCAACAAATCACATCAATCAACTGAGATATTCTGAGCAAGTCATGACTTGACACTCGAGAGACCTTGGGGTGGTAATTTGCAACTTGTTTGTAGATTTCTACCTTTCAAGAGAGGTAGTACATTTCCTATGTTGAGAAGGTGCAAAAAAACCCATCAACAGGGGGGAAGACCTAAGAGAGGGAGTGTGACCCTTAAACCGTAAACCCTATACCATTAACCCTTAAACCCTTAAACCCTAAACCCCTAAACCCTCTACCCTCTACCCTTAACCCTCTCCCCTCTACCCTCAATCCCCCCTCTCTCTCTCAACCCTACACCATCTACCCTCTACCTTAACCCTTAATCCCTAAACTCTAAACCCTATACCCTCTACCCTCTACCCTGAACCCTAAACCCTTAAACCCTAAAACCCTCAACCCTCAACCCTCAACCCTTAACTAGTTTAAACCCTCTACCCTTAAACTATAAATCCTATACCCTAAAAAATTAAACCCTAACCCCTTAAACTATCTACCCTCAACCCTATGCCCTCAATTATCAACCCTCTAAATTAAACATTGGATCATCAAACCTCATCTATCTCTATCCCTCCCTCCTCTTATCTCTTTCTCTATATCCCACTTCTCCCTCCATCTCTCCCTCCCTCCATTCCTCCCTCTCTACCGTAATCCCTCAACCTTATACCCTCAAACCTTAAACACTCAATCCTAAACCCTCAACCCTCAACCCTCAAACCCTAAACCCTTGAACCCTCTACCCTCTATCCTCTACCCTCAACCGAATACCCTCTACCCTAAAACCTAATCCCTCAACCCTAAGCCCTAAGCCCTGAACCGTCTTTCTCTCTCTCATGCCCTCTCACTCTCACAAGTTTCTCCCTCCTACCTAAGAGAGGGGGAGAGAGAGAGAGGGAGAGAGAATCGAGAGAGGGAGTGGGAGATAAAGTGATGAGAGAGAGAGGGACTTGAGAGAGAGAGGGAGAGGGAGAGAGAGTGGGAGAGAGATAGAGGGCATGAGATAGAGAGGAACTTGAGAGAGAGAGGGACTTGAGATAGAGAGGGACTTGCGAGAGAGAGGGAGAGGGAGAGAGATAGAGGTCGTAAGAGAGAGAGGGACTTGAGAGAGAGAGAGATGGAGAGAGAGTGGGAGAGAGATAGAGGGTGTGAAAGAGAGAGGGACTTGAGAGAGTGAGGGAGAGGAAGAGAGAGTGGGGGAGAGATATAGGGCATGAGAGAGAGAGGGACTTGAGAGAGAGAGGGAGAGGTTGTGGGAGGGAGATCTAATTGAGAGAGAGGGAGAGGGAGAGGGAGAGAGATAGAGGGAGTGAGAGAGGGAGGGAGTGGAAAAGAGATAGAGGGAGTGATTGTGAGAGGGAGAGGGGTAGGAGGGGGAGAATTGACAAAGAGAGAGAGGGAGAGGGGGTAGGATGGAGATACTTGAGAGAGTGAGAGAGGTATAGGGGGTGGGAGGGAGAGATCAGAGAGAGACAAAGTGGGAGAGAGATAGAGGGAGGGAGAGAGAGAGTGTGGGAGAGAGAGATGAGGAGAGACAGAGAGATACATTCCTCAACCCTTAAACCCTAAACCCTTAAACCCTTAAACCCTAAACCCTAAACCCCTAAACCCTCTACCCTCTACCCTTAGCCCTCTACCCTCTACCCTTAAACTATAAATCTTGAACCCAAAATCCTTAAACCCTAAACCCCTAAACCCTCTACCCTCTACCCTTAACTCTCTAACCTCTACCCTTAAACCGTAAACCCTGAACCCTAAACCCTTAATCCTTGAACCCTTAAACCCTAAACCCTAAACCCTCAACCCTCAACCCTCAACCCTCAACCCTCAACTCTCAACCCTCAAACCTTAACCAGGTTAAACCCTAAACCCTTAAACTATCTACCCTCTACCCTTAAACCCAATACCCTCTACTCTCTACCCTCAACCCTAAACCCTCAACCCTCAACCCTCAACCCTAAACCCTCAAACCTTAACTAGGTTAAACCCTAAAACCTTAAACTATCTACCCTCTACCCTTAAACCAAACATCCAATACCCTCTACCCTAAACCCTTAAACCCTTTTAAACCTAGCTAAACTCTCTATGCTAATCCCTCAACCCAAAACTCTTAATCCCTCAACCATTAAACCCTCATCCCTCAAGCCTCAAGCCTCAAGCCTCAAGCCTCAACCCTTAAACTGTAAACCCTAAACCCTGTACCCTATACCCTTAACCCTTAAACCCTAAACCCCTAAACCATCTACCATCTACCCTCTACCCTCTACCCTCTACCCTCAACACCCCCCCTCTCTCTCAACCCTACACCATCTACCCTTAAATCGTAAATCATAATCACTAAACTGTAAACCCTCTACCCTTAACCCTTAATCCCTAAACCCTATACCCTTAACCCTTAAACTCTCTACCATATACCCTAAACCCTTAAACCCTCTACCCTTAAACCCTAAACCCCTAAACCCTCTACCCTCTACCCTCTACCCTCAACACCCCTCTCTCTCTCTCATCCCTACACCATCTACCCTTAAACCATAAATTGTAATCCCTAAACTTTAAACCCTCTACCATTAACCCTTAATCTGTAAACCCTAAACCCTAAACCCTCTACCCTCAACCCTCAACCCTTAAACCCTAAACCCTAAACCATCAACCCTCTACCCTTAACCAGGTTAAACCCTAAACCCTTAAATTCTCTACCCTTAAAATATAAACCCTAAACCCTAAACCCTCTACCCTCTACCCTCAACCCTCAATCCTCAACCCTTAAACCCTAAAACCCTCAACCCTTAACTAGGTTAAACCCTAAACCCTTAAACTATCTACCCTCTACCCTTAAACCCAATACCGCCTACCCTCAACCCTTAAACCCTTTTAAACCCAATTAAAATCTCTACACTTATCCCTCAATCCTCAACCCTTAATCCCTCAACCCTTAAACCCTAAATTGTCAATCGTCAACCGTCAATCGTCAACCGTCAATCGTCAACCATCAATCGTCAACCGTCAATCGTCAACCCTCAACCTTCAATCCTCAACCCTCAACCCTCAACCCTCAACCCTCAACCCTTAAAATGTAAACCCTAAACCCTGTACCCTATATGCTTAACCCTTAAACCCTCTACCATCTACCCTAAACCCTTAAATCCTCTACCCTTAAACTGTAAACCCTATAACCTTAACCCTTAAACCTTGAACCTTAAACCCCTAAACTCTCTACCCTCTACCCTCTACCCTCAACACCCCCCTCTCTCTCCCAACCCTACACCATCTACCCTTAAACCGTAAATCATAATCCATAAACCCTAAAACCTCTACCCTTAACCCTTAATCTGTAAACCCTAAACCCTAAACCCTAAACCCTCTACCCTCTACCCTCAACCCTCAACCCTTAAACCCTAAGCCCTCAAGCCTCAAGCCTCAACCCTTCACCAGGTTAAACCCTAAACCCTTGAACTCTCTACCCTTAAACTATAAACCCTAAACCCTAAACCCTAAACCCTCTACCCTCAACCCTCAACCCTTAAACCCTAAAACCCGCAACCCTCAACCCTTAACCAAGTTAAACCCTAAACCCTTAAACCATAAACCCTTAAACTATCTACCCTCTACTCTTAAACCCAATAACCTCTTCCCTCAACCTTAAACCCTTTTAAACCCAACTAAACTCTCTACGCTGATCCCTCAACCCTCAACCCTTAATCCCTCAACCCTTAAACCCTCAAACCTCAACCCTTAACCCTCAACCCTTAAATTGTAAACCCTAAACCCTGTACCCTGTATCCTATACCCTTAAACCTTAAACCCTCTAGCATCTACCCTTAACCCTTAAAACCTCTACCCTTAAACCATAAACCCTATACCCTTAACCCTTAAATCCTAAACCATCAACCTCTAAACCCTCTACCCTTAACCCTCTATCCTCTACCCTCAACACCCCCCCTCTCTCTGAACCCTACATCATCTACCTTTAAACCGTATATCATAATCACTAAACCATAAACCCTCTACCCTTAACCCTTAACCTATAAACCCTAAACCCTAAACTCTCTAACCTCTACCCTCAACACTCAACCCTCAACCGTTAAACCCTAAACCCTCAACCCTCAACCCTCAACCCTCAACCCTTAACCAAGTGAAACCCTAAACCATTAAAACCCTCTACCCTTAAACTATAAACCCTAAACCCTAAACCCTAAACCCTCTACCCTCAACCCTCAACCCTCAACCCTCAACCCTCAACCCTCAACCCTTAACCAGGTTAAACCCTAAACCCTTAAACCCTAAACTCTTAAATTATCTACCCTCCACCCTTAAAACCAATACCCTCTACCCTCAACCCTTAAACCCTTTTAAACCCAACTAAACTCTCTATGCTAATCCAACCCTCAACCCTTAATCCCTCAACCCTCAACCCTCAACCCTCAACCCTCAACACTTAAATTGCATACCCTAAACCCTAAACCCTATACCCTTAACCCTTAAACCCTCTACCATCTACCCTAAACCCTTAAACCCTCTACCCTTAAATCGTATACCCTATACCCTTAACCCTTAAACCCTTAACCCTAAACACCTTAACCCTCTACCCTCTACCCTTAACCCTTAACCCTCTACCCTCAATCCCCCCCTCTCTCTCAAACCTATACCATCTACCCTTAAAATGTAAATCATAATCCAAAAACCCTAAAACCTAAACCCCCTACTTGAGAGAGAGAGGGAGAGGTGGTGGGAGGGACATACTTGAGAGAGAGGGAGACATAGAGGGAGAGAGTTAGAGGGAGTGACAGAGGGAGGGATTGGAAGAGAGATAGAGGGAGTGACTATGAGAGGAAGAGGTGGTAGGAGGGGATGACTTGACAAAGAGAGAGGGAGAGGGGGTACGATGAAGATACTTTAGAGAGAGAGAGGGAGAGGGGGTGGGAGGGAGAGACCTAAGAGAGATAGAGGGAGTGAGAGACATAGAGAGAGAGAGGAGGAGAGGAGGAGAGAGAGGAGGAGAGGGGGTGAGAGAGGGAGAAAGCCTAAGAGAGAGGGATAGGAAGAGAGGGTGGGAGGAAGACACTTGAGAGAGAAGGAGAGGGAGACAAAGTGGGAGAGAGGGGGTGGGAAGGAGATACCTAAGAGAGTAGGAGAGAGAGGGAGTGGGAGATAGAGGGATGGGAGAGATACAAGGAGTGAGAGAGAGAGACATGAGAGATGGAGAGGAGGTAGGAGGGAGAGGGAGTACTCGGGATATAGGGATTAGAAAGAGATGGAGGGAGTGAGAGAGAGATAGAGAGAGAGGGGGGGTGGGGGGAGATACCTAAGAGAGAGGGAGAGAGTGGAGAGAGATAGAGGGAGTGAGAGAGAGAGAGAGAGGATGTGGGAGAGAGATAGAGGGAGTGAGTGAGAGAGACAAAGATAGACCTGATAGAGGGAGAGGGGGTAGGAGGGAGAGACTTGAGAGAGAGAGAGAGAGGGAGGGAGAGGGAGTGGGAGGGAGAGACTTGAGAGAGAGGGAGAGGGAGAGAGAGTGGGAGAGAGATAGAGGGTGTGAGAGAGAGGGAGAGGGGGTAGGATGAAGATACTTGAGAGAGAGAGAGGGAGAGGGGGTGAGAGGGAGAGACCTGAGAGAGAGGGAGAGAGATAGAGTGGGAGAGAGTGGGAAAGAGATAGAGGGAGTGGGAGAGAGAGGTAGTGTGTGTGAGAGAGAGAGAGAGAGGGGGGATGGAGATACCTAAGAGAGAGTGAGAGAGAGAGGGAGAGAGATAGAGTGAGTGAGAGAGAGGGAATGGGAGAGAGATAGAGGGAGTGAGTGAGAGACCTAAGAGAGGGAGAGGGGGTAGGAGGGAGATACTTGAGAGAGAGTGACAAAGAGAGAAAGATAATTACCTAAGAGAGGGAGATGGAGTGAGAGAGAAAAAAAGACCAAAGGGGGAGAGAGAGAGGGAGAGTGAGAAAGGGGGTTGGAGTGAGAGAGATTTATTTAGGTACCTAGGTGGGAGGGAAAGAGACCTGAGAGAGGGGATTGGACTGGGAGAGAGTAGTCTAGGTCGCATGGGAGGGAGTGAGACTTGAGAGGGATAAAGAGTTATCTAATTAGGGTAACGAGTTAGAGAGTGTATGAAAGGTAAAATCTAAACTATCCATTTATGATTATAAATTGTGCAATCTAAGCATTATCAAAGTTGTCAACCAAAGAGAGGGGAAATTTTGGTTTTATTCATAGCTAGTCATTTGGCACTCGCCAAATGTGATGTGCCATTCGGCGAGCACCGAATTTGATGCTTGCCAAATGACTTGCTTTGGAAGTGTTAATTGACAAGATTTGCCAAATTTCGTCATTTTTTCGTCTATGCTCCCTATCTCATTTGCCCATCTTTCAATTCAAGTATATAAAAAAATGTGATAGCGTTAAGCTCTCTCTTAGCTATCTAAATATATAATTCTTTTTTCATTTTTATTTAGTTAAGGTTCTGATCCATGGCTCCTATTGTAAATGCCTCTATTTTTGGTCAAAAACCAACATGTGATAGTTTTAAGATAGATTTTTACCCATTGATCGAAACGTGATACATATTACATTTTTTGAAACTAGACTCCATTCTACACATGATGAAAAAAATAGTCAATTTTCGATTAATTTTCAAAAAAATTAGGGGGGAGCACACTCAAATTTTAGCTTTTTAGGATGTGTCCGCTTCGAAAATTCATAAAATATTATATATTCATTAAAAAAATTATCTGAAAGAACAAGGATAAACTACATGGTGTTAGCTAATTTCTGAATGTTGGGATTTTTGAAATTCTAAAAAATATTTAATCAAAAAGGGGGGAGCCCTCAGGCGCTATGCTTTTTTTTTGATAAAAACAAGACCTATTTTGGCACCCCTCCTTTTTGAGACCCTTAATATTCATTAATTTTTTGAAAAATAGTAGATTAGAAACTAGACTCGGAGCACTAAAATTTTTGTTCTTGCTACATCTTGAAATTTTGAGCGTAACTATCTGCATTTTCTCATGCAAATCAGATTTTGCTGATTTAAAAAAAAAAGTGGCATCTTAAGAGCCAAAATTGTGTCACAAATTGGTGCACTTACCCTATGACTAGTTATAGTATATTGTGAGCTAATCCTAATTGTATTTTTCCCCTTTTTGGGTTATTTTCTTTCGTGATTTCTTTCATGATTTCTTTCCTTATTGAACTTTGAATATGATGTGTGGAATGAATGTTTAAATCCTTAAGTGGTTTCAAAGAATATTGATTCACCCCCCTCTTAGTATTTTGAGTGTTCAACACATGAATCTTGACTAATCATAAGTGCTATAAATTTTTCTAATTTTTCTCTTGACTAATATTAGGATGCTCAATTGTTCAATCAATTCAATAGGATTTGGAATGGTGAAAAAGACTTTTATTTATATGTATTAATTTTTTCTCACAAAACTAATTATCAAAATTTGACAAATGAAATGAAATTTATAAATGTTAAAATTTTGACATTAACATACTTAAATTTGGGCTTTTTGAAATGCAAAGACAACTAAGAGGGGGGGTGAATCAGTTGTATCAAATAACTTTACTTTTAAACTTAATCTTTTCTCTTTAACCTCAATTTGTTATTAAGTATAAACATGAAATGCAGATAACAAAAATAAAACACTAGAGACACCAGATTTACGTGGAAAACCCAATGAGGGAAAAACCACGATGAGGATTAAATCACAATATAGTAGTAATGAAATACTAGATACAAAGGCTCACTACTAGAGGGCTCATTGCCACAGGGTTCACTACCCAGATACAAAGTCTCACTACCCAAATGCAAGGGCTCACTGCCTTCAAAGGCCTCACTGTCTAGAGAGGAGGCTCATTTCCTATAGAAAATAAAAAGATATAAATGAAGATCCACCACTAGAGTTCCACACATTCACAACCTGATCAGAAGATTGTAGATGCCATTAACTCACTGCTTTCAGGAATCTAACACCTTCAAGTATTGTTGCCTTAATTCTCTCTTCCACTCTCTACTTTTCAAACTTGTTCACACACTTTTCTCACTTGCTCGATTCATGGATGGATGGATATCAAATTTTCTACAACTTTATTTTCTTTTATACCATCTTCAACCTTAGGAACATTCTCAGAGGTCGGCTATACAATTTCATTTACAAATTCAAACTAGGTCAGTTACACAACATTCCCACAGTGGATACGAATGAGAGAGGACCAATTACATATTTAATCTAGGATCCAAACAACATCTTGGATCAAGCACACACTTTCTTAAGATGATGCAAAAGTATAGTATAATGTGTAGACACTAGGTCGGCCAAAACTAATGAAAACACCAATGATATTTGAAGTACACACATCTCTAGCAAGATAAACACATGTGAATCACTCAATATGATTCACCAAAATTTTTACCATCTTTAAGAATACTTCAGGTGCATCCACACCAATTGCAACAAAATTCATTCATAGAGAACACTTCATCAGTCCATCCGGGCCAATTAGCAAAACACATAAGCTCTGGAGTAGGTCTTCTAGAGTGCCAAACCACAAGAAAGTTTTTCAGAAAACATAAACCATTAGAAAGAGTCATCTCCCAGATTTGCAAGATTTGAAACCAAATATCATAAGACTACAGAGCCAAAAAATTTCTCCCAGTACACAAACAGATAGTTCTACCAAACTAGGTCACACACCGATGAACACACCTACTCGCCATCGAGTCAGAAGCTAAAACTCAATATATAAAATCCATTGAAGCTTATGAGCATACTTACAGATCCACATAGGCATAGGATCAATATAGAGAAAATGTGGAGCACAATATCAGAGCACATTCAAAACACACTTCAACACTGCTTTCATTATTTCTCAAATTTTCTCAAAAGAACTTGGCAAAAACACAACCACAGCTTAATAAATATAGCTCCATGTACTCTAAACACTTCTATAGTATCTTAGCTATACAAATACCATCTATACACAACATGAACTATGTTGAAATCAATAACAACATTAATGAAAACACCATCAAACACATCCATAATTCCAACAATCTCCCCCTTTGTCATTGATGGAAACACATGATGTGAAAAACCATCAAAGACAACATACATAATTTTTAGAAGTGACAACTTGACAAGCATAAAATTTTCACATGATTCTCTCTCTCTCTCTCTCCCCCTTTGATGTCAATTACAAAGGAAATTATTGCCATATAAAGATCTATTCACTCCCCCTTAGGATTACACCCACATCACATACTGCAACAATGCACTTCTCTACTTCCACTGAGTAGACCTCCATCATCAGTCTAGAACAAAATAACTATGTGAATCCACTAGAATGATGCACCTCCATGTGCACTTAGTTAAAAGAAGGGGGTAGTAACCCTAAATTCCCTCTGAGATACACAAAAGTATCCTTCAGAATGGCCTTAGTAAATGTCTCTGCATCTTGTTCCTTGGTAGGTACATATTCAAGTCTAGCTTCATTCTTCAACACTTTCTCCCTCAAGAAGTGATACATGATAGATATGTGCTTTTTTCTAGAATGCATCATTGGATTCTTTCAAAAAATTATAGCACTTGTATTGTCACAAAATATAGAAGTAGGTTCATCACTTACCATACCTATGTCCATCAAGGTTTGCTTCATCCAAAGTACCTGTGTACAACAAGATGCTGCTACAATATAATATGCTTCTGCAGTGGATAAAGAAACTGAAGCATGTTTCTTGCTCAACCATAAAACTAATCTTCCTCCAAGGAAGAATGCACCACCACTTGTACTCTTCTGGTCATCTACACAACCAACCCAATCTACATCAGTGTAGGAATTTAAAGTGAAATCATTGTCCTTCGGATACCATAACCCATAATTTGGAGTTCCTTTAAGATATTTGAATATCCTCTTCACAGCTGTCACATGTGCTTCCTTAGGTTCTGCTTGAAATATTGCAACTAAACATACTGCATGCATGATATTAGGTCTAGTAGTAATACGATATAATAGTCCACCAATTATAGATCTATACACACTCTAATCAACTTTAGCAGATTCATCATTCTTACTCAGCTTGCATCCAATTACCATAGGGGTGCAAACCAGTTTGGAGTCATCCATTTCAAACTTCTTTAACAATTCCTTAAAATACGTGGATTGTGAAATGAATATCCCTTTGTTAGTTTGATTTACTTGAATTCGAAGGAAGAAATTTAGTTCACCAATCATAGACATTTCAAATTCTTTTTGCATGTCTTTAGCAAATATCTTACTCATACCTTCATTTCCACCAAAGATGATGTCATCAAAATATACCACAACTATCAATATCTTGTTTTTCTTAACCTTGAAGTAAAGATTGTTTTCTACAAACCCTTTGTTGAATCCTTCTTTGTCAGGTATTTATCTAGTCTTGTATACCAAGCTCTAGGAGCTTATTTAATTCCATATAATGCCTTCTTTAATTTACAAACCATGCCCGATTTTTCAGATAGCTGAAAACCTTTAGACTTCTTCTTCCAATTCTCCATTCAGAAATGCAGACTTGACATCCATTGGATATAATTTGAAGTCTTTATAAGCTGAAAATGCCAAGAACATCTGAATGGCCTCCATTCTTGCTATAGGTGCAAAAGTTTCTTCAGAATCTATTCCTTCAACCTGTGAATATCCTTTACATACAAGTCTTGCTTTATTCCTTACCACTTCACCATATTCATTCAACTTGTTTTTGAATACCCATTTTGAATCAATTACATTCTTGTTTGCAGGTCTAGGGATTAGTTTCCACGTCTCATTCTTTTCTATTTGTTGTAGTTTCTCTTTCATTGCTCTAACCCAAATTTCATCATCACATGCTTCATTCACAGTCTTAGGTTATATCTTAGAAAGTAAACACAAATTTACCTCAACCACTTTGCTTCTTGTCTTCACTCCTTCACTTTTGTCTATGAGTATTTTTTCCTTTAGATGATTTCTCTGAACATATTTAGGAGACTTAGGTGCAGGTTCTGAAATATCTTCTATTTCATCACTTTGGTCTTTCATTTCCTTTTCTTCTTCTTGTATTTGCACACATATAGGATCATCAGGTTCAACTTTATTTATTTCCACTGGTCTATACATAGCTTCATCAAATTTTACATTAGCACTTTAAATTATTTTCCTCTGTCTCTTATTAAAACATCTGTAAGCTTTGTTGTTGTTTGAATATCCAAGGAAAATTCCTTCATCACATCTAGCACAAAATTTTACAAGATTTTCATCACCCCTTCTAATGTAACAGCTAATTCCAAATAACTTAAATTATTTAACAATATGAGTCTTACCAGTCTACAACTCATAAGGGGTCTTAGTGTTGTTACCTCTGATATGAACTCTATTAAGAATGTAAATAATAGTGTGGATTTCTTCTCTCCAATATACATCAGGAACATTTGCTTCTTTCATCATAGTTCTAGCAGCCTCTTGAATAGTCTGGTTCTTTCTTTCCACAACTCCATTCTGCTGAGGGGTTCTAGGAGAAAAATAATGTCTTTTTATGCCATGCTCTTCAAAGAATGTATTCAACTCACCAGATGTAAATTCTCCACCTCTATCAGAAATTAAGCATTTGCTTTTTTGATTTGCCTCATTTTCTACTCTTGCCTTAAATACTTTGAATTTATCAAGAGCCTGATCTTTTTCTCTAAGAAATGTAACCCATGTCATCCTAGAGTAATCATCAATTAAGAGCATAAAGTACCTGTCACCATTTAGGCTTCCTATTCTTGTGGGACCACATAGGTTTGTATGGATTAATTCTAGAATTCCGGTAGATGATTGATCATTTCCTTTAAAGTTGTTCCTTGTCTATTTTCCCATATGACAAATTTTGTAGATTGAATGTGAAGGATTTATGATTCTAGGAAGATCTCTAACAAATTCCCTAGAAATGAACCTGATCATATTATTAAAATTCACATGTCCCATCCTCTAGTGCCAGAGCCAACTCTCATTAATCCATGAAAAAAAAATTGACCATCTCCACCTTTATGTTGATAGATGTTTCCATGAGTTCTTCTTCTATCTACTACCATAGTTCCGAATTATTTCCTGATATCACACATGTTATCCTGAAACACAAGCTTAAAAACTTTGCTACACATTCAAGTACAACACTTAAAAGATTATGCCTTAAACCCTTTACATAGTAAACAGCATCAATATTATGTTTTCCATCAAAAACTAACTGTTCCTTTACCAAATATCTTAGCACCAGATTCATCTCCAAACATGACTATACCTCCATCATACTTCTCAAGTTTAGAAAACTTACTCTTATCTCCAGTCATATGATTTGAACATCTATTGTCAACTACCCAAAAGTCTTCATCCTGTCTACCAGGAAAAGCAGTTACCAGAGTACCTTTTGTTTCATCCTTCTGACTTTATAGATCAAATTCCTTTGCATATCTCCCATGATTAGTAGATACAACTTTATTTTCTAGGGCTAGAAACAAACATTCATCTTTATCTTCCTCAAAGTCAGATTCATCATAAAAAATTCCTGCATCTTCTTTGACATAGTACAATTTCTTGAACTTCCTATCCTTTTTATCCTTGTGATTGTTATTATTATCCTTATTCTTCTTTTGTGTAGCTCTATTAGGACATATTGATGCATAATGACCAATATTTACACAACTGAAACATTTAAAGAGAAACTTACCCTTGTATTTACCAATACCTTTCTTCAATCTCCTCGTGAAATTTTCTTCCAAATATTCTAAATCATCATCATCCAAGTCATATTCTATATTCATTGCTTTAAAGGTTGTTTCAGTCTTCTCCTTATCTCTTGCAAATTTTCTCATCTCGAATGGAGTCAGTACACCAGATAGATACTCCTTAATAAATATCTTCGAATCATATTGTTCTTCAAGAGAAGATACTTTGTGACTGTAACTGTTTGGTTTAAGGTCATCAAGATATTTTTAATTATATCTTCATCTGACATGGTACTGTTGGACTCAAGGGAACACTGAGAGGGGGGGTGAACCAGTGTTCAACAATTATTAAAACTCCATTCATCCAAAGCATTAAACCATTTCACCATTGTATTAAAGAAAAGATGTATGCATTCAAAGTAAACATACATAACACCATGACACACCGAGTTTTGCATGGAAACCTTATTAGGGGAAAAACCACAGTGGAGATTAATCCACAATTTGAGTACTCAAATATAGTTGTTTACAAAAGGAATGCACTTGCATTGAGGTGCACTACCTAGAGCTCACTGCTCAAAAGAAAAAGGCTTACTGCCTAAAAAAATCAGATTAAAACCATCTGAGGGGTGAACTAAATAATAGCATCTATTCATGCTAGATAACAGTTCCCACTAAAGCTCATAGATCTGATTTTGGATCTTCTTTCTGATTCTACACATTACTCTGCCCTATTATGCTCTTCTCTGCTCTTCACAACACATATGATCAAATTCACACAACTGTGCTGCCGGATCTCATAAGTCACACTACTACACACACACCTTTTTCTTTGCATTTCTTCTCTCCTTCTTTAAATGATAAAAATAATCTCTTATATATATTCGCGATCAAAGACTTATTCATCCAACAGTCGGCTTCATAAAACATTAAGTTACTTTTAACTTGTTGCCCAGAGCCACCACAAAATCTTTATGCGCATCCTCCAAAATTAGTTAAGACAAGGAGATGACCCAAATAACACTTAATCCAACATGAAGACTTATAATTAATTCTATCTTATACATCCATGAATTTCATCTTTGTCGGGTCGGCCTTCTAGCATAGATAGTCAACAAATTATTGCACCGTATCTTGTAGATCAGTTATCAATGAATGCACATTAGTACCAAGATACTATAAGCCTTAACAAACCTTCCTTAGAGATCCATAACCCAAAATTTCTGTTTGGTGGGATGAATAGATCAAATTTTATGCCTTTTACTGGATCCCCTGCTCTTTACTTTGTTCTACCGGTAGGAGCCAAAATAGTGTTGCTCATTAAGATGCAAGACTTGGGTTGCATGATTTGGGTTGCCATCAATGACAACACTTAAAATCCAATCTTCTTAGCCATATGCCAACAATCTCCCCCTTTTGCATTGATGGCAACACTTAGTGAAAAATGACTAAGTGTCAGAATCCTTATGGGTACACTACCAAACTGTTTTCTACACTTACTCCCCCTGAGCTTCATAAGGCATTTTGCACTGAATTCTCTCCCCCTTTGACATCAATGACAAAGAACAGATGCCATATGCCAAAACAAAAGTGACAAAAAGTGACAAAACACGTGTTCAAAATCATCAATTCTTCAAAAATTTAGCACATATATGCTTACAACTATTCTCCTTTGATCAAAATTTCAAAAATTTGAAAACAATTTGCTGTTATCTTTAGAGAATTATCTTATTGTTTTTCTTCACTTTCGGAAGAAACTTCTTCCAGCCATCAATTGCAATTCCAATTCTAATAATCAAGCTATTGTTCTTGGAAATCTTGTTGATAATCTCAATGAGAGATTCAGGAATTGTAATTGCTTTTTCTAGTTTTTCACCATTTTGCAGAATTTCCACCGACTGCTCCAACCACTCAATTAAGTCTTTTACCTTCCAAAAGGTGTCTATAAGAACATTCTTGGACAGTTGAATTTGAGCTACCTGTAACTCCCGAATTCTTCTCCTGATAATGCCATCTAGATCTAGAGACATGTCCAAGCTTTTGCCAATGTCGTACAATTCTATCTCAATCTAATCCAACTTCTCCTTGTAATTGTTGATTGCATGGGGTTGGGTATGTGCAGGATCATGATGGGCAAAAAAGTGGCGATATGTAAGTGATATGATGGCCCATATGGCTGACAACTTTGTTTTTACCCAAAATTGATGAAACGAAAAGGGTTTTTAAAGGAGATTCTTAGCTTTCCACTAATAATATAAATTATTCTTTACTTTGAACTTAATAAATAATTATTATTCATTTTCTATTTGAATTATGACTAAAGTCCTAATTGATAGGCTGATTGAAAAACATCTATAGATTTCAAAGGGTATCACATTTTTTGAATTTGAAACATGTGTCACATTGTATGCTTCACTTAATATAGGATTAAATAAATAATAATTGAATTTTATGAAGTTTTGACCAAGTTAAGGTGGTCAGACGTTCGAGTTTTTATATTTTTTAAAAGTTGTAATAAAAAAATCATAATTAATTATTTACTAGGAAAAAATTACAAAAAAATATGCATCACATTGGGAGATGAGTCTTCTACTTATATCTAAAATATTATAAAAAAATATTATCATTTTATTGTGGTTAGGGTGGTCAGATAGACACCTTCTTATTTTTTCCTTGAAATTTAAGTACTATTGCATTGAAATTTCAAATTTTCACCAAATATATTTTTAAAAATAAAATTAAACCTAGTAGTTTAGAAACTAAATTCAATTTGTAACAGATTCTATTCTTACATATTTTTCAAATAATATAGTTAACTTATTCAAATTTTTGCGTCAAGTTGCCTAAGTCTAATTTTTCTGAATTTTATTGCCACTTAAGGGCCTATTTTTTCCATGATGATCCTGCACATGCCTGACCAATAGACACAATAGCTATAGATTAATGTGGTAGAGTTAATGAATTGTCTCAACTGATTCATTTTCTTCTTTAGCTTGGCAAGGGATAGTCTGAATTGTTCCTTCAGATGAGAGATAATTTCACCTTCTTATTTGTCTTTGTCTTCAGAGCCCATTGATTCTTTGCTACACTCAATCATCTCTTCGGGTAGAATGTCCTTCAGAATTTCCAATCTTATATTATAATGCTCAATATAGAATTTAGAACTTCTAGAATCAAGTCCTGATTGTATGATGGTCTGACTGTCCATAACTTTGCAATTTTCTGCATACCACATACATCTTGAATAAGCTATTGTAGCTTTTATTTTGATAGATCTTCTTCTTCCTCACTAACTTTTCCAAGAATAGACTCATTTTCTAGTGGATTCTTTGGTTCTTCATCCGATTCTTCATCCGAAATGTCTACAATTTCTTTTTCTTTCCCTTTTCCCTCAATCCTGGGAACTTTTCTTTTTAGAGGGTTGTATTCAATGATTTCTTGTCCTCTTTTCTGTCCTCTATCAGTGTTACCAGAAGAGGAACCAACTTCTATTATTCTTACCAGAGGGGAAATATTGACTGATGCACACTTTACAAGCACATTCTTATAGAAACTTTCAAATTCTGAATCCTAGTTAGACAAACTCTTAGAATAAGAGTAAATTTGGGTGCATACCGATTTATCTGATTTCCATGCTACATTGTCGATTTTTTGGCAAAAAATTCAGGAAATACATAACTCGACATATAATTAGAGTTTTGAACCTGAATGGATACCCTGACTCCTTTGTCAGTTGAACATTCTCCATCATTTTATCTTTTAACAATCCACATAGGTCAAAGTCATGACTTTTAATTATCATTTTATGAGCAATGTATACTGCGCTAGTCGATGTAGCTCCTTCCCAATTTTGGTAGAAGATTTTATAGGTTATGTCATGTGCAATGTACTTCATAATGAGATTCTTGATTGTTGCTATTAGCAAAGCTCTCTGATCTCTGATTATTCTAGTTAGGGTTTCGACCTCTTTGTTCTGGATAGATTTCTTCCTATGGACATCACCGACTTTGCAAAAACCAGTTAATTTCTCAATTGCATCTTTTGAAATGATGTAAGGTTTTTCCAGAGTTCGAACATCACCATGTAATCTTCTTAATATGAGTTTTATGAATTTGACATTTTCAAGGTATGAAAACTCATTCCACATATCTAAATTTCTATGCTTGGCTTCGCTCAATTGTTTTAATTCATCAAGAAGTAATAAATTCCTCATAGATATAATCTTTGCACCGTTATATTCGTCCAATGTGATCAAACCTTTAATTTGTTCCATTTCTCTTTAGGGTTTGCAACTACACACCAAAATATGAAGAATTCAAGAATGATTCAAAGTACTTGATTATTTTCAATATTTGCTGATGAATTCAATTTTGCTCCTCCAAAATCCACCTATCGAGTGCTCTCCTTCTTCTCTTTGATAATGCAAGGTGACAAATGATGGCTCAAACTTGAATTTTATAGCCCGCACATGTGCAATAAATTCATTTTCCCTAAGTTTCCTGGAGACTATGTTTTCCCAAGCAACAACAAAAAAATATTCTGCAGACCTATGAATTTGATGAATTTCTTGTGCTAAATTCATCCAAAAAAATTGTACACTATGAGTGCATCTTTTGGCTATTCTCTGCATTCCAATACAATCCATAGATAGGGGAGGAAGTATTTTCTTGTAAAACTCCCCCTAGTCTAGTGGCCTCAAATTAATTACCAGAAGTAGGTTCTAGTACGAAATCATTTCCAGCATCATAATCATTTTTCTTTACCCATGTCTTCTTCATTTGATCTATGATATCATCCATAGTTATCTTTTCTTTTCCTTTATCATTTTTCTCTGTATTTTTGTCTCTGTTTACTAGACTTGTTCTGTCTGTGTTCTTGTTTCTACAATATCTTGCAATATGACCATACTTGTTACAGTTATAGCACATAATGTTTCTTTGTCCTGACCAATCATTCCAATGACTTCTTCTAGATCTACATTGATTAGAAATATTCCCAAACTTCCCACATGCATAACATTCAAAATTTCTTCTATCAATAGAGTGACTTGACATATTTCTACATTCAACTAATTTATGACTAGGCTTTTTGCAATTGAAACACTAACCAAAGAATGATGAAAATTTTGACCTAAAATTACTTCTACACTGAGCAATCATATGACCGAACTTATTGCAGGAAAAACAATATCCATTAATTTTTTGTGCATTAGGTTGTCTTACCGGATACCTTCCATTTTTGTTCTGTCTGAAATTATTTTGTCCTGATTTGGAACTTTCTCCCTTTTCATATCCAAGACCTCTCTTATCATTTCCACTCTCCTGCCCTTGAGTGAGCTCATCAAGTTTTACTGAACTAATATTAAAATTTTCTTTGAATTCATTTGCAATGACAAGGTCGTTCATAAGAGTAGTAATCTTCTTACCAAGTTATTCTTCATTGTTTCAGGTTTTTTGTAATTCACTTTCCAATTGAGTGAATTCTCCACTCATTTTGTTGCATTCATCAGATTTCTCTTTTAGGGTCTGAGCAAGATTTTCCTCATTTTTCTTCCTTTCTTCTATCTCTTTAGTCATCTTCGTCATCATAGATTCTATCTCATGTTTTAGGTTTGTATTGTCTCTAGCAAGCTTTTCACATTCTTTGGTTATCTCCTTCAAGGTTTGATTTAGGTGAGGATCATCCATATCTTCATTATCCTTCTATTGTATCTGATCACAAAGATCTTTCCTCTTCACCTTGGATTTAACTATCTGATCCTTCAATGATTGAATGAATTTCTCAGCATCTCTAAGATTTGCCTTCAATTCTTGAACTTTTTCTTTAGACTGATGAAGGTCATCAATATCTACCATAAGTTGTTGTTGAAGACTACGAGAGTCCATGACATTCCAAGATCCAACTCAAGTTGCAAAACTTCTCGAGAGGAACTAGCTTTGATACCAATTGTTGGAATCAAGGGAACACTGAGAGGAGAGGTGAATCAATGTTCAACAATTATTAAAACTCCATTCATCCAAAGCATTGAACTATTTCATCATTGTATAAAAGAAAAGATGTATGCATTCAAAGTAAACATACATAACACCATGACACATCGATTTTTGCATGGAAACCCTGTTAGGGGAAAAACTACGATGGAGATTAATCCGCAATTTGAGTACTCAAATATAGTTGTTTAAAAAAAAGTGCACGTGCATTCAGGTGCACTGCCTAGAGCTCACTGCTCAAAATAAAAAGGATTACTACCTAAAAATTCAGATTAAAACCATCTGAGGGGTGAACTAAGATAATAACATCTATTCATGCCAAGTAACAGTTTCGGTGAAGCTCATAGATTTGATTGAGGATCTAATTTTTGATTCTACACATTACTTTTCCCTATTATGCTCTTCTCTGCTCTTCACAACACATATGATCAAATTCACACTACTACACACACATTTTTCTTCGCACTATTGCTTTCCTTCTTTAAATGATAAAAACAATCTCTTATATATCCGTGATCAAAGAATTATTCATCCAACAGTTGGCTTCATAAAACATTAAGTTACTTTTAACTTGTCACCCAGATCCACCAAAAAATATTTATGTGCATCCTCCAAAATTGGTTAAGACAAGGAGAGGACCCAAATAACACTTAATCCAACATGGAGACTTATAATTAATTCTATCTTATACATCCATGAATTTCATCTTTGCCGAGTTGGCCTTCTAGCATAGATAGTCAACAAATTACTACATCGTATAATGTAGATCACTTACTAGTGAGTGCACGTCAGTACCAAGATACTACAAGCATTAACAAATCTTCCTTAGAGATCCATAACCCAAAATGTTTGTCCAGTGGGATGACTAGATCAAATTTTATGCCTTTTAATACATCCCCTATTCTTTACTTTGTTCTGCTGGTAGGAGCCAAAATAGTGTTGCTCATTCAGACGCAAGACTTGGGTTGCATGACTTGGGTTGCCATCAATGAAAAAACTTACAAGCCAATATTCTTAGCCATATGCCAATAAATACCACCTTGATTCTTTATTTTTGTTGCTATAAGTTCAACTCTTTGATAATAGCTTGCAATGTCTTCTCCCTCTTCCATTCTCAAGTTCTCAATTTTTTTCTTAGCAGTTAGTTTCCTTGATAATTTTAATCTATCAGTCCCTTCATAAATGTCTTTCAACTTTATCCATACTTCATGAGCAGTAGTTAGAAAAATAACTTTTGTTCTTTCAGTTTTAGAGAAAGCACTGAAGATAACATACCTTGCTCTTTAATTCTCTTTAAAGGCTACAACCTCACCAGCATAGGAAGGACAAACTATTGGTATCACATACTTTGTCTCCACAACTTTCTAGGTATTGAAATTTATTGAAATTAGATAACTTCTCATCTTTCCTTTCCAGTCACTGTAATCAACTCCACCAAAAATAAGAATCTGCAACTTGTGTGCCATCTGATCTACCTCAAGTGGTTAATATTTTCACTGAGGAACCGGAGCTTTGATTCCAATTGTTGAAATGCATAAGAAAAATAACAGTGGGGGGTGAATTAGTTGTATCAAATAACTTTAATTTTAAACTTAATCTTTTCTCTTTAACCTCAATTTGTTATTAAGTGTAAACATGAAATGTAGATAACAAAAAGAAAACACCAGAGACACCAAATTTACGTGGAAAACCTAATGAGGGAAAAAACAAAGTGATGATTAACTCACAATATAGTAGTAATGCAATACCACTAGGGTTCCACACATTTGCAACCTGATCAAAATATTGTAGATTGCATTAGTTCACTGCTTTTAAGAATCTAACACCTTAAAGTATTGTTGCCTTACTTCTCTCTTCCACTCTCTACTTTTCACACTTGTTCACACACTTCGCTCACTTGTTCGGTTCATGGATGGATGGATATCAAATTTTCTTCAACTTGATTTTCTTTTATACCATCTTCAACCTTAGGAACATTCTCCATGGTCGTCTATACAATTTCATTTACAAATTTATTCAAATTAGGTCGGTTACTCAACATTCCCATGATGGATAAGAATGAGAGAGGACCAATTAAATATTTAATCTAGGACCCAAACAACATCTTAGATCAAGAACACACTTTCTTAAGATGATGCAAAAGCATAGTATAACGTGTAGATACCAGGTCAGCCAAAACTAATGAAAACACCAATGATCTTTGAAGTACACGCATCTCTAGCAAGATAGAAACACACGAGTCACTCAACACACTTTACTAGGAATTTTACCATCTTTAAGAATACTTCAGGTACATCCACAACAATTGCAAAAAGCTTCATTCATAGAGAAAACTTCATCAGCTCATCCAGGCCAATCAACAAAACACATAAGCTCCGAAGTAGGTCTTCCGCAGCGCCAAACCACAAAAAAGTTTGTCAGAACACAAAAACCATTAGAAAGAGTCATCTCCCAGATCTGGAAGATTTGGAACCAAATATCAGAAGACTGCAGAGCCAAAACATTTCTCCCAGTCCACAAATAGATAGTTCTACCAAACTAGTTCACGCACCGGTGAAGATGCCTTCTACCCGCTATCGACTTAGAATCTAAAAATCAATTAATAAAATCCATTTAAGCTTATGAACATACTTACAAATTCTCATAGGCATAGGATCAATACAGAGAATATGTAGAGCACAATACTAGAGCACATTCAAAACACACTTCAACACTGCTTTCATTATTTCTCAAATTTTCTCAAAAGAACTTGGCAAAAACATAACCACAACTTCATAAATATAGCTCCATGTACTCTAAGCACTTCTACAGTATCTCAACTATACAAATACCATCTATACACAATATGAACTATGTTGACATGAATGACAACTTTAATGATAACACCATCAAACACATCCATACTTGCAACAGGGCCAAAAATATGTTGGAAAAGGGTGATGAAACCCTAGTCCATACCTATTTTGGGTCTTTTCATGTTGTTAAATAAATATTAAATAATAAATATCAATTTAATTCTATTTTTTTGAAGATGACCATAAAATGGGAAATTTAAGTGCACAATTAGGTCCAATCACATAGGGGAGCTAAACCTACTGTGGAATTATCAAGGGTGAAATTAATGAAATATAATAGTGCTTTAATGGCTTCTAATATAATATGATAATTATACCATATTTAGGTACTAATATATAAGAGATATGAATGAAAGGTACCATGAATGGTATGCCCATAGTAATGGAAATTACCACACATGTAAATATATATGCCCATCTTTATGGGAAATATCCCAACTCACCCAAAATAGTCAACCACCTTGAATAGTAGGTAACTTACACCACCCAATGTGTTATAAATTTCATATACCTATCATAATGATCAAATTCATTAAGAAACAAATCTTGAGTAGTCCATGGAAATATTATCCAAATCTATTATAATATCCATTTATAGAAAATCCTCTTAAATTCTCTTACACATGTTGATCTTTACCTAATTTCCATTATCTTCCCAAATGTAACCATTTAATTAAATGGTACTATAAGTACATGCGAGAATAATGATAAATAAATTTTTCCTACCACTAAGGAGTGCCATCGAGGTCAACCCTCTCCTTCATCCTTTGAGATAAAATATCATTTTATTAAAAAATAGTGAAAATATGTCTAAGAAGTTGCAATGTGAATGACACTTGTTTTGAAGAAGCTATAGATTGGGGCATGTTGAAGTGATGGAACCATTATTGATTATAATTTTTTCTTTTAAATCATGGGAACCTTGAGAAAAGATGGAATTTGATTCATTTTGGATTGAAGTATTATTTTCCCAATAATGGAAAGGATGTAAGTGGAGAAGGTAGAATATTTGGATGTTGTGATGGATTGATTTATAGGATTTGGAAATTCACATACTAGATATGTGGATGCCTATCTTGTGTACTAATAATGGTTAGATATTTGGGAAAGCAACATGAGGACCTCAAATCCCAAGTAAATTGTCATGGGTGGGTGTAAAACTAGTTATTCTCTAGGAATGCATTAAATTTAGATTGGTGTAATAGGTATTTTATAATTACACCTATCATGTTGGAATTTATGTAGTTAAAATTATACAAATGGTGTGATTTCCACTAATAGTTTTCACATAACCCAAGATTTTTACCTATCATCATCTACACCCATTCCTATATACCATTATTGATCTTAAAATTAGTGCATCTCCAAACTTAAATCAAAATTATAATTATGAATAATAGCTTAGATTTGATACAAAATTATGAAAATAACCCATAACATATAGTTCAAAAATTTAAACATTAGGGTTTCCCTTGCCCTTCCCACTTGATTTTCATATCTCAACTAGATGCTTAATTTTTTTGTTTATGATGATTAGATATTTATTTGAAAAGGGTAAATCTATTTCATCTTAGAATCAACTAGAGCGTCTAGAAAATAATTTGTGAGAATAATTATTAGTATTGATTTTACATCATCTTTTAATATATTTTTTATTGTGTCATCAATGGAATTCACTACATATTTGCAAGTCATCTTTTGTTATTTTCTAAGTTATTGAAATATTATCCTTATAGGATTTGACACAAGGGATAATTTTTTATGTAGAAAGAAACTTGTCAATAAATGATAGAATAAAAGTGAAAATTTGATGATTACATAAATCAGATTCACATTCATATTAGTAGGTATTTGATTGATCTTACACTTGTGAAAGTGATCTATAGTAAAAATAACAATTTATATAACATTATAAAAAATTCATTAATACTTATTATACTAGAAATCATACCTTGGTGTGCAATGGGTTCACCAAAAAGTGTGGAAGGTCAATTAGGAATTATTTTGGTCTATTTTTTGAATATTTTTACATAGTATGTGAGCTCAATTTGTAGGCCATTTAGAGAATGATATTGTTTGTCCAACAAAGGTCTCAATAGATAAGTGGTAGGTTCAAATCAAGTATGCATGTACTTACAAGGATCAAAATATGACAAACCAAACCTCTAAATTAGGAAGATAAGAAGGCTTCATTACTAAGAGAGTCATGTTATGTTTGAAATAGGGAGAGAGGGTATAATCGAGATAGAAAGAAGGTGAGATAGATATGGGAAGATCATAAGAAATAGAGGGGGTAAGGAGATAGAGATATAGAGGATGATAGAGATAAAGAAGGATATGGATATGTATATGGAGAAGGGGAGTGGTAAAGAGATGAGGAGAGGGAGAGATAAAGAGAGTGAGAGAGATGAGAGAGGGATATATAGAGATGGAAGAGATATATATAGAGATGGAGAGAGAGGGATAGATGGAAAGATAAAGATATCTAGATACATGAAATGATATATAGATATAATTAGAGAGGGAGAGATATATGGGTAGAGAGAGATAGAGATATAATGAGATATACATAGAAGGAGACGTGGAAGAAAAAATGAGGAGAGATAGAGATAGAGAGGAAAAGAGATATAAATATAGAGGTATAGGAAGAAGGAAAGGGGGAGAGAGATTGATGGATAGATAGGGATACATATCTCAAAATAGAGGAGGAGAAAGTAAGATAGAGGTAGAGATGAAGATAAATCAAGAGAGAAATGAGACAAATAAATAGAGAGATAGAGAGAGCTAGAGGGAGAGATAGAGAGGAAGAGATAGAGGGGAACAAATAGAGAGATATATAGAGAGAGTGAGAGATAAATAGACACATAGATGGTGAGATAAAGTTGTAGAGATATAATATAATGACATAAAGAGAGAAGGGGAGAGGAAGAGAGATATATATAGAGATATAAAAATAGAAAGAAATAGAGGTAGAAAAACAGGGATAAAGAGATGGAGAGAGAAATAAGGTGTGATAGAGAGAGATATATAGATATATGGGAAGAGAAAGAGAGAGATAGAGATATATGAGAAGAGAAAGGGGGAGGTGGAGATAAAGAGATTATACGGGTTATGTAGGGAGTGAGCAAGGGAGAGAGGAAGGGAGATATCCAAGGAGAGAAATGTAGTGAGGAGAGAGAACTAGAGAGATATAAAGAAAGGGTTTGAAAGGGAGATAGGTAGAGAGAGAAAGAGATAGGGATAGAGATAAAGGGGGCAAGAGTAAGAGACAAAGGATATGATAGAGAAAAAATGATAGAGAGGGAGAGAGATAGAGAGGGGGAGAGAGATAGACATAGACATAGGGAGGGAGAAACATGGAGTGTGTGTGTGAGTGTGTGAGAGAGATATATATGGAGATGGACATAGGGAGGGAAAAATAAGGAGTGTATGAGTGAGATATATACATATATATATACATATACATATATATACATATACATACATATACATATATATATAGAGAGAGAGAGAGGGGGGGGAGATAGAGAAATATATAGAGAGGGAGAGAGGGAGAGATTAAAGGAGAGAAAAAGAGGGAGAAGAAGAAATAAAGATAGAAGGAGAGACAAAGATAGAGAGAATGAGAGGAGAGGTGGAGGGATAGAAAAATAGTGATATGAAGTGATATATAGAAAGATGTAGAGGGAGATAAAGAGGAAGATAGGGAGAGAGGGGGGAGAAAAATAAAGGGAGACAGATAAGGAAAGGGAAAGAGAGATAGAGGAAAAAAGATAATGATAGAAGGAAAGATAAATATAGAGAGAAATAGGGGAGAGAGTCCAAGAGAGAGATTGAGAGATAATGAGAAACATAGAGATAAAGAGGGAGACAAATAAATAAAGAGTTATATCTCTCTCCTTTTATTCCCATCTCTCTCTATATTTCCCCATCTCTACCTACCTACCTACCTACCTACCTATATATATATATATATATATATATCTTTCTTTCTCTTTTACTCCCTTTGCCTTTTTCTATCTCTATCTCCCTTCTCTTTTCCTATCTCATTTCTCTCTATCTATTTTCCTCCTTAAGTGTGCAATAGAAACATTGAAGAGGTCTTAAAGGTGAATTATCATATCCTTAATAAAATGAAATGCTACCCTAAGCATAAATCTCTAGGGAGACATGCTATCATTGGATTGTTGACCTGAAACACTAATCGAAATTTAATCTCTCTCTCACTTTTAATTCAAATTTCAAGTTTTAAATTTATTTTATTATATAAACTAAAATAACAATTTAAAATATAATTATTCTACAATAATGATAATTTTAATAAAATAATTAATTATAATTTAAAATAATTATAATAACCATTAATTATTTTTTGTAATTTCCTAAAAGACAAATAATTAAAAATAAATTTAAAGCTTGAGTTTAAACTAAAATTAGAATAAAATAATTTAAATGCAAAGTCAAAATATATCAAAATGCAAATATTAATAAATTAATATTTAAAAATAAATAAATAAAAAAGTAAAACTAATTTCAAATTTATTAGAATTGAAATATTAATAAAATATAGTCCTATTTTTCATTTCAATCTTATCAACTTCTTTTCTTTGTTTTAAAAGCAAAACCCTGTTTTTAAATTGTTAAATCATTTGAAAAATAAAAATAGAGAAACTATAATTGAAATGTTAATAAAATGTAATTCTATTTTTAATTTAAATTTTATCAACTTTTTTTCTTTTTCTTTTTTTTTCAAAATAAAAACCAGTTTTTAAATTGTTAATTTAATTTTAAAATAAAAATAGAGAATGATAAGAAAAGTGTGAATGGTTGGAATTAATTGCATCTTTTTGCATTCTTGTCTTCAATTCTCAACCATTAATTTCCAAAAATAGATAATCCATTTAATATAAAGAATACCTTAGCATAAATATATCTCCATCAAAATTCAAACTCTTAGTTTTGGTTTAAAATTACAATCGCAAGATCTTATTCATTTCATTGTCCTAAATTAAATACCGAAAAATAAGACATAGACAAGGGGAAAATAACTTAATTATGTGAATAAGTTATTGTCGACATGTTCAGCCTTTACCCCTTTAATTGGTTGGATGGAAATACACTAGTATAAGCTTGCTCGTGTGAACCGATAATTAAACGAGTGGAGTGTGGGGAAGTCGTCCAATGGGTGTATTCATTATCGACGGGCTTTTATTAGAGATGGGATTTGATTGAAAGCAACCCAATAAAATACCCAAATCATTTCTGCACAACATGTAATGAAATACTTTTTAATTAATAACTTTAGCCAGACTTTATGCAGTCCGACAAATAGATTAATAGCTAGAGAACCTGATTCTACTAGATCTACAGTATGGCAAATTACTTCGTCTATGAATGAAAATGATAACGTTGATTAAATAAAATATTATGGGCAATATAATATATATGTTCTCTATTCAGGCGCAGGTGCAAATGCTCCATCAAGGGAAAAAGACTTCAGTCCTCCGTCAGTTGGCGCAGACGCAGTCCCGATCATCATTCGCCTGCTTCGTGTACCGTGAGCCTGGCACATGTGAGGTAAATATATTTCTGCAATTCCATTCTTGTTAACATGTGTTTGAATAAAATCATATGAGAAGGAATGAATGAAGAAGGAAAGGGGGAGAGAAAATGATGGATAGATAGGGATACATGTTTCGAGATAGAGGAGGAGAATGTAAGATAGAGATAGAGATGAAGATAAATCAAGAGAGGAATGAGACAAATAAATAGAGAGGGAGAGGGAGAGATAAAGATAGAGAGATAGGGAGAGGGAGAGGGAGAGGGAGAGGGAGAGATAAAGATATAGAGATAAGGTAGATAGAGAGGAAGAGATGAGGGGAAGAGATGGAGAGATATAGAGGGAGAATGAAAGATAAAGACACATATAGATGGTGAGATAAAGTGGTAGAGATATAATATAAGGACATATAGAGAGAAGGGGAGAGGAAGAGAGATATATATAGAGATATAAAAATAGAAAGAAGTAGAGGTAGAAAAATAGGGATAGAGAGATGGAGTGATAAATAAGGTGAGATAGAGAGAGAGATATAGATATATGGGAAGAGAAAGAGAGATAGAGATATATGATAAGAGAAAGGGGGGAGAGTTAGAGATAAATAGATTAAAGGGGATAGGGAGGTAGAGAGGAAGGGAGATATCCAGAGGGAGAAATAGAGAGAGGAGAGAGAATTAGAGAGATATAAAGAAAGGGAGAGAAAGGGAGATAGGTAGAGAGAGGAAGATGTAGGGATAGAAAGAGGGAGATATGGGTAGATAGAGATAATGGGGGCAAGAGTAAAAGACAAAGGATATTATAGAGAAAAATTGATAGAGAGGGAGAGAGATAGAGAGAGTGGAAGAGATAGAGATAAGAGATAGCGATGGAGAAACATGGAGTGTGTGTGTGAGTGAGATATATATATATATATATATATATATATATATATATATATATATATATATATATATATATATATATATATATATATATATATATATATATATATATAGACATGGGGAGGGGGAAATAAGGAGTGTGTGTGTGAGTGAGAGAGATATTGAGATGGAGATAGAAATAAGGTGATAGAGATGGAGATGGTGTAGAGATTAATATATAGAGAGGGAGAGAGGGGGAGATTAAAGGAGGGAAAAAGAGGGAGAAGAAGAAATAAAGATAGAAGGAGAGACAAAGATAAAGAGAATGAGAGGAAAGGTGGAGGGATAGAAAAATAGTGATATGAAGTGATATATAGAGAGAGAGGTAGAGGGAGGTAAAGAGGAAGAGAGAGAGAGAGAGGGAGGAGAAAAATAAAGATAGCGAAAGAGATTAAGGGAGAGATATAGGGAAAGGGAAATAGAGGAAAAGAGAAAATGATAGAAGGAAAGACAAATATAGAGAGAAATAAGGGAGAAAGAGTTCAAGAGAGAGATTGAGAGATAATGAGAAACATAGAGATAAAGAGGGAGACAAAGAAATAAAGAGCTAGATATATATACATAGATCTTGGACCTTTCTTTCTCTTTTACTCCATTTGACTCTCTATATCTTATCTCTATCTCTATCTTCCTTCTCTCTTCCTATTTGTTTTCTCTTTATCTATTTTCCTCCTTAAGTGTGCAATAGAAACATTGAAGAGGTCTTAAAGGTGAAATATCATATCCTTAATAAAATGAAATGCTACCCTAAGCATAACTCTCTAGGGACATGCGTTATCATTGGATTGTTGACACAAAACACTAATCAAAAGTTTATTTCTCTCTATTTATATTTATCACTTTTAATTCAAATTTCAAGTTTAAAATTTATTTTATTATATAAACTAAAACATAATTTTTAAATATAATTATTCTACAATAATAAGAATTTTAATAAAATAATTAATTATAAATTAAAATCATTATAATAACTATTTTTTAAATTTTTTTGTAATTTTGTAAAAGGACGAATAATTAAAATAAATTTAAAACTTAAATTTAAACTAAAAATTAAAATATAATAATTTAAATGCAAAGTCAAAATATATCAAAATGCAAATATTAATAAATTAATATTTTAAAAAAATAATAAATAATAAAATTATGAATTTAATAAATAATTAAATTAAAAAACTAATTTTAAATTTATGAGAATTGAAATATAAATAAAATATAGTTTATTTTTCATTTCAATCGTATCAATTTTTTTTCTTTTCTTTGTTTTAAAAACAAAAAGCCTACTTTTAAATTGTTAAATCATTTTAATAATAAAAATAGAGAAAATAGACTTGAAATGTTAATAAAATATAATTTTATTTTAGTTTATGTCTTATCAACTTTTTTTCTTTTCTTTGTTATTAAAATAAAAGCCTACTTTTTAACTTATTTTAAAAATAAAAATATAGAATAATAAGAAAAATGTGGACGGTTGAGATTAATTGCATTTTTTTTGTATCTTTGTCTTCAATTCTCAACCATTGATTTCAAAAAATAGATAATCCATTTTATATAAAGAATGTTTCATTTACTTTACTGTCACTTTTCAAATCCTTTTATTGCAAAATCACAATAGCAAGATCTTATTCATTTCATTATCCTAAATTAAATACCAAAAAAGAAGACAAAGACAAGGGGGAAATAACTTTATTATGTGAATAAGTTATTGTCGATATGTTCAGCCTTTACCCCTTTAATTGGTTGGATGGAAATACACTAGTATAAGATTGCTCGTGTGAAACCGATAATTAAACGAGATGAGTGTAGGGAAGTCGTCCAATGGGTGTATTCATTATCGACGGCCTTTTATTCGAGATGGGATTTGATTGAAAACAACCCAAGAAAAGACCCAAATCATTTCTGCAACATGTAATGAAATACTTTTTAATTAATAACTTTAGCCAGACTTTATGCAGTCCGACAAATAGATTCATAGCTAGAGAACCTGATGCTACTAGATCTACAGTATGGCAAATTACTTCATCTATGAATGAAAATGATAACGTTGATTAAATACAATATTATGGGCAATATAATACATATGTTCTCTATTCAGGCGCAGGTGCAAATGCTCCATCAAGGGAAAAAGACTTCAGTCCTCCGTCAGTTGGCGCAGACGCAGTCCCGATCATCATTCGCCTGCTTCGTGTACCGTGAGCCTCGCACAGGTGAGGTAAATATATTTCTGCAATTAAATCTTTGTTACCATGTGTTTGAATAAATCATATGAGAAGGAACGAATGAAGAATAATGGGACACTTACCTTCTCCTGCTGCGAGATTGCGGTAGAGATTTACAATGTTGGGGCAACGGTTTTGGCATTTGCCTGAGCACAGTTTAGAGGTGAAATGAGAATTTTCGAAAAGATCATCAGTGGACATACCCACACTCATTTTCTGCAGCCCACAACTTTCCAGGCACTCCTCGCTCTCAATCCATTCCTTCATCTCCTTTGCAATTATGCCCGACGTCTGAAATGCACTTGAACATGTACAACTCAGTATTCACTAAAATCATACTAGGAGCGCAGTTTCCTTTCAAAAACAAGGAGGAAAAAAGAATAATGTATTGCTAGAGAATGTATTGCCTGGCACTGGTATTCTACTGATGCTTCGTGTGTAGAGGTGACGAGGGAGTATTTCTTCTCCAGTACACACCGAGCTCCCGACGATGACACCGAGAAAGCGCACATCTCTACTGGAAGCTTTTCACATTCCACACTTCCTTCACCTGTACAATCTCAAATCAGTATTATAGTCGTAATAAGGAGTCTAAGCTCCAGGCATTTCTTTCTCAAGGAGAAGACGACTTCTATACAATGCATTTTAGTGCAGTTTTCCAAAAGCAACCAAATCATATAATCTCACAACGAAAACAATGCAGAAACAAACATACATACCCATCACAAGAACGCTTAGTATGACCAAAAGTGCCAAAACAATGGCAACTGCCACTGCCTTTTCAGAAGCCATTTGCTTCTCAGATCTGTAACCTTTCCTGGCGTACAAAAACACAACTAGAAGTGAGATGGTTATTGTGAGGAAGAAACCGAAGTTACTCATATTTATACACATTTTCAGCGGGAAAACTCCCAGAGTTTTCTAATATTGAATAAATGCACTACAAACATTCTATTCTATCGGAATTTTTTGGGGATGGAGAATGATTGACTTGTGTACGTTTTGCACGGTCGACAACAAATTATTCCATAATGCTCACATGATTTGTCGGAATGCATGATCACGCCCACTGGTGTTAAGTGCGCCTTTTTCCCTTTGACTACGGAATAGTTAGCTGTTTCAAACTTTTGACATCAGAATTTAATTCGTTATATTTGAAAATTGACATGACACCTTCATATTTAAATCTCATTATGTTTTATACAGTTAAACCTGCGACGTTGTAGAGTTAATCACACTAGTCGTTTAGATGGGTTAAATGTTTTCGTAGTCTTCCCTTTGTTAAATCATTTTAAGTCATTTAGGATGTTGGTTTTTTAATGAATAATGGTTATATTAAGTTTTATAAAACAAATACATTTCTTTTATTATCTACGGGTATGGTAATAAAAGGTATATTTAAAAGTTTTAAACAAGGTAAGTAATATGGTAAATATTTGTAGATGAAAATGATTTTTTTAAATGAAATATTTAAGTTAATTAATACAATTATTAAGTATAATTTTGGGCTAGTTAAGGTATGATAATACAAAATTAAACATTAATTTTTGAAATTGTTTGATTGGAAAAAGAGATCTAGATCTTAAATCACACTTATCTCAATTAGGTTTGAAGGATTATAAATGATTTCAAATACACTTGACAACATATCCTAATAAGAGGAGTCAAAATGATGGATCAAGGCTGTAATCTTTGTGAGTGATTGTGTGGATGTCCTGTGGATATGATTTATAATTGTTAATTGAGTGATTTTGAATGATGTAATGAGCTAACTATGAAAATGTAAAAGTCTGTTATGGATTCTGAGAAATTAAATGCAACAAGTCAAAAAAAAAATCCTAAAATGCAGAAGGAAAACATAGAGAAACTTGTGATATAAATTTGAGTCTCAATTGGCTTTTTTAAGGCCCAATGTGCCCTAGACTGTCCTCATTTTTCACTAGTTGTCATAACTTTGTCTATTGATGAGAAAATCTAGTTTTCATGTCTTGACAACTTGCAAGCTTAAATATAAAAATGAGCAATTAGTCCTTTATCTTCTTCCAAATGTCTTCAGATCTTAAAACCTACACACATGATAAAAAAGGAAGGCTTGTGCCATATAATGGCTTCTCTAATTCAAACCCCATCTTTATATTTCTAGCTCCACAATGACAATGATGATATGAAAAGAGATTTTACCCTCAATAGGGTAGAGGCTAAATTATAAACAAGTAATAAATTGACTAATGTTGCAACTCACCACTGAAATATGCATTATTTTCTAGGCTAAATTCATATACTCATCACCCTCAAGGAAATTTTGATAACTTGATTGAAGTCCTACAAGTGTTAGTGCTCACGAAACAAATGATCATAAAACATTGAACAAACTTACTTAAAAATATGGTTGATGCTTGACATGAATAAATATTTCTAAAATACTAATAAATCTACTCTTGAATACTCATAATTACTCAATTTATTTCCTTATGTGTGCTTCTAGGTCTCATTAGGATTAAAAATGATAAAATGACTAGTATTTATATGCAATTCTTCTAATTTTCCAAAAATCAATGGCAATAGCTGATAATTAATGTTAGAAATTTATTTAATAAAATATCAACATGAAAATATTTTAATTTGGGCCCAAAAGAGGTGGTCTAGGCACAATTTTTCATAGACCAGGCCCATTCTTTTCAGGGCCAAAAGTGTTAGGGGAAAATATTGAAGGCTTATTTTCATTTCCGTTTGTTTGAATTTTTCAAGATGTTTGTAAAATGAGTAGTTAAATGCATAATTAGGTCCAAGCTATATAGGAGAAAATTTGTGCCCCTTAGGAAAATTCCCCTTTTGCACACCCTCACCTTATAAAATCAAATCCGAAGGTGATATTCCACATCACCCAACTTCCTTCCATCCACTTAGTGTATGTCCTTTGTGTCGGTGAGAGAATATTTGTTAGGGACACACGTGATGCATAGACATCCATGTGACACACTTTTATCCCTGATGGACTCCAGCATTTGAAGTTGGCAAAGGCGTTACACACTCAATTTGGTTGAATTGTAGTGTCCCTCTTCAACAACCTGACCTAAAAATGGTAGATTCTTCCTCATTCTTCATTCAAATTCATCCATTCTCACTTCATTTGAATCTCTCACAATTCTCTTGAACTCTCTAGCATCTCATTCACTCTCAAGGAACATTCTAACATCCCAGTTTTGAGCATTGCAACAACAACAACACTCCATCAAATCAACATTGCAAGTTTGAGGCCATTACACATGTTGTGAGCTTGGATTCTTGTGAAACCTCCTTTCACCATGGTTGCGGCAGTGGTGACTTTTCTAAGTTCGTTGCTTGTTTTCTCCTTCCATTGGCTAGTGAGATTTTGGGTGGAGGTGGTAACACTTCACTCCTCTCCTTTGTGATTTGATTGAGTAGCATAATATTTTTTGTAGTGCTTCTTGTTTCCTTTTCTCTCATTTATCATATATTCTACTTTGTTTCTTTTTGGCTGTCTGTAAAGGTGGAAACACCAAAATGGGGGTCTAACTGAGGTAGCCCCCTATACAACCCCAACAATTTTCCTACTTTCTTATGTTTAGGAGGACGTACACATGGGGCTAGGTAGCAAATTGGTGTTTCTGTGAGATCATCTTTGTCACCCTAGTTCTTATTTACTTGCTTTACCATTTTAGTATCTATTTCTTATACTTTCTCATTGTGTTTTTACACCTAGATTAACTAGCTAGGCCTTTAGTAGGTTTTTTGATAGTTTCTATTGTGTTTACTGTTTTCTAACCGTATGAATGCCAACACACCACACTGTAATCCTATAACTATTCTATCGTCCTCAAATAGAGAGCTATCTGAGACACAACTTACTGACCCCAAAAACTTGCTCACCTAGCCTAAACCTAAACTTGGGTCTGAAGAGTCACAAAAGTACTACATAGTGCTCTTCATTCTTGACCCTTGTCCTTTTAAAGTGAGGTAAGTTAGGGAAGCCCTCCGCTCTCGACTCTTCATGACTTGGAGCCTTGGTGTGGTTGGTCCCCCTCTCTTACACAAGCACATAAGGGGAGCTAAATCTAATGTAAAATTATCATGGGTGATAGTTTTTATGCTATATTTAGCCCCCACTATAGTGATATTATGAAATTACACTCAAACTCACACTAAAGTAAGAATATGTCAAGAGGGGTTCAATTATCAAAATAGTTAAGAGATAAGATTGATATTGAATCTAGGGGATGTGCTAGCCCCCAAGATTCAAGATCCTATCAAAAAAGAACACACATGTGAAGAAGAATGAAAAATGGTAAACACAAAGAAAATATGATGGAGAAACCTCACATAACATAACATAATGCAAAGATAAACAAAACATAATTCAAACACAATGCAAAGGGGTGTGGAAATCACAAAGTAGTAAGCTTCATAGTAATCTTACTAGGATAAACATAATGCAAACACAATGCAAAGGGGTATGGAAATCACAAAGTAGTAAGCTTCATAGTAATCTTACTAGGATTCATACCTAATATGTTAATGATTCACAAGCTAAAAAAGTTCAATATTTTCTAGGTGAGACATGAATCAAAGCACTGCATACTAGTGAAGTTCTATATTCACTAGGTGGGTTTTCTAAAAGTAGATGAGAAATACACAAGGGCTAGTGAGGATCGATTTTCACTACCCATGTAATCCCATGTCAACCAAACCAAGAGTTATAGTCTCAATAACTCTGATAAGGTGCTACAAATGAGAAAAATGCCAATCCAATGTATCACTAATTCCAACATGTGTGAACAAAGTGAAGCACATAATATAATGCATTCCCCCACCTTAAAGTAATTGCTAAACCCCAACTATGAAGAAATGATTTAAGGTAGAAGTAAAATGATAAATGAAATATGATAAGGACATGAGATTTTATTAGAGAAACCTATGCCAATGATATGTTCCTAATAAAACTAACTCATGACAAAGGGTTTCCCCCAAGAAAAAAGCCAAATAATAAGACAAAATATGTCACATAAGGGATCCATGGATCTAGTGTCAGTATAGACCTTTGATAATATATAATATGATTATATGCTAAAAATTGACATCATTCCCCTAGATACTCATGGAACTACAAACATGATGGAAGAAAAACACATAAAAATGACAAAATAAGCCTTTTGGGTCAACAGGAAAGAGACCTAAATGCGTGATGCCTTGCATCATCCCCAAAAGGAAGAAACAAGACAAAACAAAAATTTATGACATAAAGAGGAATATAGACACAAATAGATGGTCTTGAGTCTTGTACTTGATTTATAATAATGATTCCTTGTTTAGAATAATTGCAATTTTTATAATGTCAAGTGGAAGAATGTTGGGAATAGGATGCCATTTAATTTCATTCTAAACATATTTCATGCATCTCCTAAGTCCTTGGAATGTGTTGCACCACACTAGGATTAGGAAGAAATTAATTTGGAATGAAATAAACATTTAATTTGACATTTATAGTTATTCCTAAATAATAGCAACATGTGGGGATGCCTTGGAGTGAGCTCCTGCAAAATAGGAGCACATGGGTGCCAACATGGGAAGTGGGATCCACCTTGGTTCAGTTTACTAGTTGGTGAATTGAGTACACTTCAGAAATGCATCCTAGGTTCCTAAAAAATAGGGATTTTAATTTATGCATGTTGAGTAACTATAAAATAGGGATTGATGTGTACAAGGTTTAGTTCACTTCAGTTTAGTTTAGTTTAGTTATGTTTTAGTTATCTTTAGTTGCATGTTAGTTAACTTTAGTGACTTGAGTTGCATGGACAAATAATAGTTGGATACATTTCATTAACAGATGGAGGATCATGCATGAATATTTTTTTGCATGAATCAGTGACAGATATGTTTTAGTTAACAAAGATTAATTTGGGCCCACCTTGGGTTCCCAAGTTGGTATCTTTGAGTTACAACTATTCCCTGGGAAAGATATTTATAATGTTCAGTTAAGTGGGACCCAGTTTGGGCACCTACTTTGAGGATGAGCTTGTAGAAGATATTTTTTACAACTACGAGGTTAACACTCTAGTGTTGGGTGCCAACTTTCAGGGAGACTCTTGTTTGACTTTGTCATTCATGTTTGAACTCAACTTGGTAGCCCTAGATGTGGAACTAGATTTTCTCAAGAGGCTTTGTGATTATATATTTGATAACTCATGTATTTGTAAGAAATAATAATGTCTATTATTGCAGAAATTATATGAGAGAGTTTTGTGAGAAAATATTATAGGTTGTGAAGAAGATTTGTTGAAGAACAAAGGAAGCATATAAAGGAAAAATTGAATCACTGTTATTGTAATCTTATCAAAGGTTAAATAATACAAGAAAGACCAATTCTAGTGGAGTTTTTTCCTGAAAGGGTTTCTCCATGTACATGTTGTTTCCTTTCTATTATGTCTTATATTTCTTCTTCAATCTTCTGTCTACTTTCTACAACATTAAAATTGATCTAATTCAAGATTAAAATTACACTAGAGATTGTGACAAAGAATACTAAAATTGAATCTACTGTTACATAGGATTTACAAATTTTAAAGCTACATTTTTACTACATTTTTACCTTCATTTTAAACATCTGGTATCAGAGCTAGAGGTTGGCTAGAGTTTGGGACACCTTTCTCTTAAAATTTTGAAGGATTTTTGGCTATAGTGGGAGCTTTTAATATTGTGTCAATTGATGATTTGTAAAAGTAGTGTTGTTACAATGATTTTTAATTATCATTTAGATATTGAAAGATTCAATGGATGTAATTATGAGATGTGGAAACTAAAAATGGAGGATCTCCTTGAAGAGAGAGATCAGGGATTAGTTGTTGGTAATGAGACAAAGTCACCCAAAATGATGTTAGATGAGGATTGGGTAAGCTTGATAAGAAGGCAAGAGGGAACATATGATTATTTCATGTTGATGTTTTTCTCTTGAATGGTTCAGGTGAAACTACTGCATATAAGCTGTGAAAGAGAATAGGTGATATCTATCAAACCAAAAGTCTTACTAATAAGTTGTATCTAAAAAGACAATTGTATTCTTTAAAGATGAAAGATGGTGATTCTATTGCAAATCATTTGAATTCTTTTAATTTGATTCTAAGTCAGTTAGCATTTGTAGATGTAAAGCTAGAAGATGAAGATAAATACATCTTATTAGTTTGTTCTTTACCAGAGTGTTGGGAAAATCTAAGTGTTGCTATCAGTGGTAGTGGTGTAGATCCTAAGATGGACAATATAATTCCTACTCTCCTATTAGAGGAGATGAGGAGGAAGTATAAAATAGAAATCTAATATGCCTTGTTTATAAAAGGTAGGCCTGAGAAAATAGAACCTAAGGCAGACAAAGAAGGAAAGGGTAAGTCCAAAGGATGGTCTAAAACCCTTGGTAAGATTAAGGTAAAGTGTTGGAATTGTGGGAAACCAGGATATGTGAAGAAGGATTGTAAGAACAAGAAAGAGAGTTTTGATTCTTCTATAGAGGAATCCTCATATGATAGTAATGATGCATTGGTTATTTCAACTAATATTTTTTGTGATAACTCTTTTCTTGATGTTTCATAGTTATCTTCATGGAGAGGATGGAAGTCATGATGTCATGTGTGACTCAGTACCACATTTCAATGGGAGTTTTTGGTAGTGACGTGGATGCATCATTGGTAAGGTTATCTTCAGGTGATATGGAGATATGTGTTCTTGGTTTAGAGTGGTTGCTATTATGTCATGGTTTACTCTTGATACGAGTTTAGAGTTTGGCATGGTACTTGTTCTCTTGAGACTAGGATGTTTATGTGTGCTATGATGCATGTGATCTCCCTAGAGGAGATGGTTAGATTATGTTGTCATGTTTACGTTTTTGATTCATGATTGGAGCTTTAACATTGATCTTGTGTAGTTCTCTTATGTATTGTGTACTTTAATCATTTGCTTGATTACTTCATGATAACTTGTTATGTTGCATTTGGATTTTGGCATGGATTGGTTGGTTACAGGTCCTCATGGATACTTGGAAAAATAGGTGAGGCTTGAGTTCTCTTATTGTAAGAGATATATGCTGGAATCATTACTTATAAGAAAATATTTTTCAATAGTAAAGACCGAGAAGCCTAAACCTTAGTTGGACGTTAGTTTAACACACTCGATAGTTTCACTTGCCTCTAAAGAGGCAGTTTGGTTATAGAGACTTGGGAAAGGTATTGGTTTTAATTGAAAGCATATATTAAACTTGAATGTGATATTTAGAGTGTTATTTTTTTAACCAAAAAATCCTATGTATCATGCTCATACTAAGCATGTTGATGTTCAATATCACTTTGTGCAAGAAATGGTTGAGAGTGGGAAGGTATTAATTGAGAAAGTTGACACTTTAATTAATGTTGTAGATTATCTTAGAGCTTCATGATTATGCAGGTTGCATTTGAAGTTCGCATGGATTGATTAATTGGTGCAGGATGGCCATTGGTCTTGAGTCCTGTACTTGATTTATAATAATGATTCCTTGTTTAGAATAATTGCAATGTATAATATCAAGGGGGAGAATGTTGGGAATAGGATGCCATTTATTTGCATTCTAAACATATTTCATGTTTCTCCTAAGTCCTTGGAATGTGTTGCACAACACTAGGATTAGGAAGAGATTAATTTGGAATGAAAGGGTATGTGCAGGATCATGATGGGCCAAAAAGTGGTGATATGTAAGTGATATGATGACCTATGTGGCTGACAGCTTTTTTTTTACCCAAAATTGATGAAACGAAAAAGGGTTTTAAAAGGAGATTCTCATCTTTCCACCCATATAAATTATTCTTTATTTTGAATTTAATAAATAATTATTATTCATTTTCCATTTGAATTACAAGTAAAGTCCTGATTAATAGGCTAATTGAAAAAAAATCTATAGCTTTCAAATGGTATCAGTTTTTTTGAATATGAAACATTTGTCACTTTCTATGCTTTGCATACTATAGGATTTAAAAAAAAATGAATTTCATGAAGTTTTGACCAAGTTAAGGTGGTTAGACATACAAGTTTTTATATTTTTTAAAAGTTGTAATAAAAAATTCATAATTAATTATTTACTTGGAAAAAAATTACAAAAAAATATGCATCACATCCAGACATGAGTCCTTTACTTATATCTAAAATATTATAAAAAAATATTATCATTTTATTGTGGTTAGGGTGGTTAGACACACACCTACTTCTTATTTTTTCCCTAAAATTTAAGTACTACTGCATTGAAATTTTAAATTTTTGCTAAATAGATTTTTTGTTTTTTTAAATAAACCTATTAGTTTAGAAACTACATTAAATATTCTACAAATTCTATTCTTACATATTTTTAAAATAATATATATAGCTTATTCAGATTTTTACGTCAAGTTGCCTAACTCTGATTTTTCTAAATTTTATTGCCACTTAAGGGCCTATTTTTTCCATGATGATCCTACACATACCCGAAATAAATATTTAATTTAACATTTGCAGTTATTCCTAAATAATAGGAGCATGTGGGCATGCCTTGGAGTGAGATCCTACACAATAGGAGAACATGGACACCCATATGGGAGGTGGGGTCCACCTTGGTTCAATTAACTAGCTGGTGAATTGAGTATACTTCAGAAATGCATCCTAGTTTCCTAAAAAATAGGGATTTTGATTTATACATGTTAAGTACCTATAAAATAGGTGAATTGAGTACACCTTAGAAATACATGTCCTAGGTTCCTAAAAAATAGGGATTTTGATTTATGCATGTTAAGTACCTAGAAAATAGGTATTGGTGTGTACGAGGTTCAGTTCAGTTCACAATTCAATTAAGTTCAGTTCAATTCAATTCAATTTAGTTCAATTTGGTTCAATTCAGTTCAATTAAATTCATTTCAATTCAATTCAATTCAATTCATTTCAATTCAATTCAATTCATTTCAATTCAATTCAATTCAATTCAACTCAATTCAATTCAATTCAATTCAATTTAGTTCAGTCTAGTTTAGTTTAGTTTAGTTCAATTTAGTTATGTTTCATTTATCTTCATTTGCATGTTAGCTAACTTCAGTGACTTGAGTTGCATGGAAATATAATAGGTGGATACATCCAATTAATAGCTAGAGGATCATGCATGCATATTGTTTTGCATGAATCAGTGATAGATGTGTTTCAGTTAACAAAGATTAACTTGGTCCCACCTTGGGTGCCCGAGTTGGCATCTTTGAGTCACAAATATTGCATGTAAGAGATATTTATAATGTCCAATTAAGTGGGACCTAGTTTGGGCACCTACTTTGAAGATGATTTTGCAGAATATATTTTTGACAACTATGAGGTTAACACTTTAGTTTTGGGCACCAACTTTGAGGGAGACTCTTGTTTGACTTTGTCATGCATGTTTGAACTCAATTGGAAACCCTAGGCATGGATTTTCTCAAGAAGATTTGTGATTATATATTTGATAACTATTATAAGTTTGTAAGCAATAATACTGTCTATTATTGCAGCAATTGTATGAGAGATTTTTGTGAGAAAATATTGAAAGTTGTGAAGAAGATTTGTTGAAGAAGAAAGGAAGCATATCAAGGAGAATTGAATTAGTGTTATTGTAATCTTATCAAAGCTTAAATAATACAAGCAAAACCAACTTTGGTAGTTTTTTCCTGAAAGGGTTTCTCCACGTACATGTTGTGTCCTTTCTATTCTATCTTATATTTCTTCTACAATCTTTTGTCTAATTTCTACAACATTAAAATTGATCTAATTCAAGATTAATTATATACAAGAGATTGTGACAAATAATACTAAAATTGAATCTATAGTTATATAGGATTTACAAATTTTAAAGCTACATTTTTACCATAGTTTTACCTTCATTTTGAACAATATGGAAAAAAGATAATTCATTATGCACTTGTTCTTCTATCTTAGCTTCTTAATCTTCAGTATCCAAGTTTATCACAATACTTAGCCTACATATAATATCATTGACATGCTCATTCTTCATTATTTTCTTAGGTTGGGATAGAGACAATTTAATTTCCTATTTCAGTGAGGGTGGAAAAGTGGATTTAGGTGATGATGAGGATTGGTGGATGGGAGGTAGTACTTATTTGGATGCATGTTTACAACCTTTATAGTAATATTTTATAGAAAAAAGATAACTATATTGTTGTTTCTTACTATTCCATGAGCTTGCACCTGATCCAACAAAGAAACAATAGCCACAAGTGGATCTCCCATCATTGGGATCACCTCCTAAAAATGAATTGGTATAACCCTTTAAATAAAATTCACAATTTGCATCATAAAAGAGACCAAGATTAATAGTACCTTTAACATATCTTAAAATTATTTTTACGAATTTAAAAATATTTTTTTGTGGTTTAGACATAAATCTAGAAACTAAACCAACAATATAAGAAATATTAGGCTTAGTAACTGTTAAATAATTTAAAATACCAACTAATTGCCTTTATGTCCCTATTTGTGTGTGCTTTGAAGGTATTTTTGGTTGAGGGCTCTCCTAGTTATACTCAAGCATTTGGATCCTTTGTTGAGGTTATGTAGTCTAGAAATGTGGGTGTGGGCCCTAAGCACCCTCTTTTGCATGTGTGTGTTGCTCTTGTGATTTCTCTTGGATATGAAGTCTCTAATTGCATTGGTTTTTTCTCCAAGATGGGTCTTATCTACAAAATTTTCCAATTGCGGCCTTCTCTCTCAAATTCACACCTTTGCATCTCGATGTAGTGGACACTTTTAGTGAAGGGTAATATTGAGATTTACCCTTCTTCTAGAGGTTTTTTTATTTTTTTCTTTAATTCTTTTGAGGATAGATAGGTTATTTTGGATCATGGTGTGTGGGAATTGGATTATCATCCCCTGTCCATGAGGCCTTGGGTTCATTCCTTTAACCCTTTGAAGGAACCCATTGATGTCATGCCTATTTGGGTGATATCATATTTTACCTTATGGTTCTATTACCCCTCTACTTATGAGGGAATCAATAATTCTCTTGGTAGGTTCTTGAAATTGGACAATGCCTCCAAGAATTTTACTCACACCTCCCTCACTCAAATTTTTGTGGAGGTTGATTTGTCTTAGGCATTACCTAGTGAGGTGGTGCTTCAAGTTAATGGCTAGTCTTGGTCTCAACATGTGGATTAAGAAGGTATCCCTTTTCACTACATATGTTTTTTGCAATTGGAAACTTGGCTCATGACTCTCCCTATGGCTCTCATCTTGTTCCTTCCTCCACTTGCTAGAAGAATGCTCTCTGAGAATATTTAACTATGTATCCTACTGAGGAATCTTATACTAATAGCGAGGTTTCCAAGCCTCCTTCTCCTTCTTCTCAAATTAATAATCCTGAACATGTTGATGGCGTTGCTTCTCTTGTGGATTTTTTTGTGTCAATTTTGGATAGGGAAGTTCCTACTACAGTGTGTGTTGCCTCCCCCAAGGCCCTTGTTGCCCTCATTTTGAAAATATTGTCTTAATTGGGTGATCCCACAGTAGTGGTTTACAATTTTTGGCCAAACTGGACACTAAAATTATTATTTTTAACTAAATCTTCACATTCGGGCACCTATAGTGGCTAAACTGTGATGAATTTGAAGATGATGCAAACTAGAGTAGATCATCATATTTTGTCTGTAGATTCTAAAAATATTTTTTTCAAAAAATTTGGAATAAGATTGCACTTCTTTTTCCATCTCCCATGAAAATTGTTTTTTTTCAGAGAACAACATTTTAAAAAAGTGACACTCACCGTATACAACATAACTTTATTTGTATGAAGGATAAAATTTTAATTTTTTCGAATTTAGATTTGTAACTACGATATCTAGAACTTTCATTTGGTCTCATATTTTTTTATTGAATATTTTTTCCTTAATAGAGTTTCAAAGTCAAACCAATTGCAATTCAGACATAGGCGGACTGTATACAACATAAATTTTTTTGTATGTATCGAAATTCAATTTTTTTTTTTTTAATGGATCAAGGACATCAATACCCAACACAAAAATATTTTGATAATTTTCTATTTTTCCAGATGTGCAAAATTGAGAGCTTGATTTTTGGTGAAAAACATATGTTTAATAAAACTAAAAAAACATATACATAATAAAACCAAAAAATATTGAAATTATATTAATTGGATAGCTTATTTAGAGATATACCATAATAATTTGAAATAAATTTTAAATGAATTCACTTGATCCCCCAAAAGGTAAATCAAAAGTGATTTTTTATCGACATTTTGATAGGTGTAAAGGAGACTCATTTATAGGTATGGTTTAAAACTAGCGAGGTTCTATCCAAGGGGTTCAGATCTAAGGTGATTTGATCAAACCCTCTTCATTTGGAATGCTTAAAATGGAACTTTTAAATGCTTAAATCATTATATTTTCTAAAAGTATGTGATTTAAGCAAAAATCAGTTCCTCTCAAAAATTGCAAACCAGCTTTGTGGGATCACCCAAATATGAATCCTCCTACTTTGGGCTTGGATAAGGATGCTTCACTTGAAGTTACTATTGCTCCCCTTGTTAGTTACTCTAAAGGAGATTCTCCCCCTTCTAGTCAAAATGTTTGAAATTTAGTTTATGATTCTTCTTGGATAATTGTGCAACATAAGAAGAAATGTTCTACTAAGAAGGTGTTTATTTTTCTTGACAAGCCCTTGGGGGAAAAGTTGTTGGGTTTAAGCTTCGAAGCTTGAGTTGTTTCTCTCTAGTTTTTAGTTTCTATTATGTTTTTTTCTAATGGATCTATTTTTTGATGGGTTGTTTTTTCTATTATAGTCTTTCTATTTTTGACTAGATGTAATATTTTTCTAGTATGTTTTATTGGGTTGTTCAGCTCTAATGTTTTCTTTGTACGAGATCAGGTACATTCCCTACTTATCTAATAATAAACAAAAGTATTTTCCATATCAACCATTAATTTAGTTCCTAATTCACAAAGAGTAGAAACAAACTTTGCATCATTCATTTTAAACTTATCTAGAGATATTAAGCATATTTATGTTAAGAAAGATAAATTCCTTTAGGTGTTTTCCAAATTTGCATACCCAATAATGCAACACGCATAAACCAGTGATTTGGAATTGTTGATTGAGTTGAACTTAACATCACTAATCAAAATGTTAGAACTAGAAGTGATAATTAAATCAACATATAAAATAATAATCACAATATCATTTTCACTATGCTTAATATATAAATTTGGATCATTTTTACTTCTAATAAAACCTTGAGATACAAAGAAAGCGTTAATTTTAGAAGACCATTCTCTAGGAGATTGTTTGAAACCATAAATTGATTTTTTCAATTTGCAAACAAGATGTTCATTACCTTCTTTAATTAAACCCAAAGGTTGAGGCATATAAATTTATTTATGTAAATCACCATTTAAAAATACATTTTTAACATCCATTTGATGAATAGGCCAATGCATATGATAAACTAAAGCAAGCACTAATTTAATAGTTGACATTTTAGCTACTGGAGTAAATGTTTCATTATAATATAAACCTTCAAATTAAGAGAAGCCCCTAGCAACTAATCTAGATTTAAACATTCTAACTTCATTATTTGCATTAACCTTAGTTTTATACAACCATTTGCATGGAACTAGATTCTTTCCATGAGGTAAAGGAATTAAATCCCATGTTTTATTAACAATTAAAGTATCATATTCTTCTTGCATAGTCTTTTTTTAGTGAGGTTGATCTTTAGCTTGTTCATAGGTTTGAGGACCATTTATATGCATAATTTTAAACGTCAAAGCATAATTACAATAATTTTCCTTTCTAGTCTTAGGTTTATTCATTCTAGCTAAAATATCCTCACTTTCTTACATAAATTTTTTAAACCATTTAGCCTTTCTTTTAGAGGTAGGAGTATCATCACTAGAAGAAGAATCATGAGGAGAAATTTTAATATTTTCATCATAACTATCACTATGAGTAAGAGATGCATTAGGAGGGTTAACAAAAGATTAAAATTTAGAATTATCGTCCACAACAACTTTATTTAGAGAATATTCAATGTTATGCACTTTAGAGAAATCATGAACACCATTTTCAACAATACATACTGTAGACACTCAAAATAATCAACTGACATCATGCATGTAAATCCCACTCTAATTAACATCCAATTCCTCTATTAATCAAATAAATAATTTATTGATTAATTCACTAATACTCATCATACTTGATTAAATAAACCAATTTATATAATTAAAGTCCTAAAGGTCCTCTCATTTGGTTTAATAAATCAAAATGATTAAATCAAATTTCAAAACCCCTAAAATCCTCCAAGTTAATTAATTTGAATTAATTAACCTTTAATCACCATTAACCATCCTCTAGGTTTTGACTCAACCTTGGTTAAACCTAAACCCTTGACTAACCCACCCACTTGCACATGAAATTCATTTTAATTAATTATCTAATTACCCCTATTTTCCCTCACAAGGCATATTCCCAAGGAATATTCCCTCCTTAAATCCATTTTTTTGAATTTCTTGCCCAAATAAAATTCTCCCCAAAATGTCTCAACCATATGCATTTAAAGCTATCTTTCAAATTTCAAATCCACCTAATTGCATTTACTTGCACATTATTCAAAATGTGCTCATTCCTCCTCCACTAGCATGCTGAAAAATGACACCTTGCCATTGTCTCATGATTAGTCCCACATTCCTCCCATCTCTCCATCTTTCAAGCCTTCAACCTATAAATACATGGCATTTCTACTTCAAAATCATCCACAATTTTAGTATTCTCACTATAGGCATTTTGAGTTCATTTTCATCTCCATCACTTGCATCTTGGAATCATTGTCATTTGGAGCTTATCAAGGGTTGGGAAAGGGCTACTTTCCATATCAAAGTAGCACCAATCCACTATGGGATAGGTATGCACTCATGTTTTTATATGCTTCATTTAACTTTTCTTGTTGTTTTAATGTTTTATTTTAGCATATCTAACATGATTCAATATTTCATAGGAGCATTTGATTTTCTTAGTTTAAACTAACCTATGATAATGTGTGTGGAGGTTTAATCTAGTTTGTAGATTTAGGTGCTCAGATCTGGCGCTAGAAGGAGGGCCTTATTTGTGGCTCTGTGAAAGCTTGTTTTCATGCTGTCTCATTTGGGTTACTATTTTATACCACCTTGGCTTTGTGCTTTAAATAAGCTTTAGTTATGTATTTTGTGTTAGATGTTTAAAGGCATTAAATTAATGCATGTTGTTCGTCCATCTATTTTAACATGATCTGTTTCATCTACATAACATACATTTAATGGTAGATGAAAATCATTTCTGGAAAATCATTCTTGTGAGATTTGACCGTGCATTTAAAAGATGCTTCCAAGTTCTTGAGAATTATTTTGCTTGATCTCTGACCATCATTGTAGGTAATGATATTTCAAAACGAGTTCATTGTTAACAGATATAAAACAGGTTGTATTTCTAAAATTTTACTCTATTTTATCTGCATATAAACATTTATCATAGTTAGCTTCATTGAACAATCTACAATGTTAAAATCGCTTTTAGAAGAATGAAGAAATCTATAATAGTTTTCGTTTCCTAGTTTTGCAAATGAAAGTAAATTTTGTTGCTGGATAAATATTTTTTTTACAGTTAGACAAGCTTTGTATTTAGTTTTTGACTTCTCTTTTAATAAAAATCAACAACACCACTTCCTGGGGCTACTATGTCTAAGAGTTTTTCTTTCAGTACTTGATGCCCGATTTATAACATATGTGACTTAAGAATGATTCAAAATTATTGGCGTGGTCTAGTGGATTTGATCATATTTTTATCATAATGTTTAAACTATGATTGCCATTGATATTCATGCATTCACATTGATTTCACCTATTCTCACGTGGTAAGTTGTGGTTTTATATGTATTCTTATCGCTAATTTTGGATTCTAGTAAGAGGAATAATCTTGATTTTCTTTAACACATCCCAATTAGGCAAGAGGATGGGAACCCATCATGTGTCAACAATTTAAAATACCAAAGCGTGAATCTTGGACATGAATCTTCTTAGATAACACATAAAAAGGCTGTGTGGTTTGATTTCAATGCCAACTAAGCGATGAATTCCAACCTATCTCAATCACAACCACAAGCTTAATTTTTTGATTTCATGTCAATGCCTTCCCCATCAAGATTGGTAGTCTTTTAATATACTTAATTGCAAAAAGTGTGTACCTAGTGGTGCCAAGTGTTCTATAATTCAAGATATACTTGGAGTTGTGATTAGATGTTTTGTTAGAGGAAATAAAGACACCCTTAGTAATAACTCCTACAACTGATTTGTTAGAGGTAATAAAGACATGCCATTTTTTAAATTTTTTTGAAGCATCAGTAGAAGAAACATTACACTTATCAAGGCTTTCTTAGCCATCGTATTAACTTGGAAATTTTCTAAAACCCTTTTCAGATCAGTTTTACACCTAACAATTTGTATTTTCTTAAAAGTTTCTTACACCTTTTCAACAAAAATTCTTTGCTCAGGCCCTACAATCATTGCATTCTGTTGTGGAACTCTGTTTTACACCTGCCAATTGCATTAGCTTCAAAGTTTCTAAAACTTCATTCATTCACCAGACTTTACATTTGCCAATTGCATTAGTTCAAAAGTTTCTAGAAAGCTATTCATTCCCTGCAATTGTATTAGCTTGAAGGTTTTTTAAAAAATCCATTTATTCACTACAATTGCATTTTGTTTTTTAAGGGAGCGAAATCATGCCAGTTGGATAAGATGAGTCACAACCTTATTAAAAAACTGATTTTTTTTTCTCTTATTTTGGACATTATGAGGCTTCAACTTAGTCATAAAGTTTGATAGTTTTATTCTAATATCATGCATAGGTAGCCCTTACATCTTTGATTCTTTTTGAATTGATTTTAAGATGAAGTTGTCTCCACCTCACTTTGAGTCTTTGGTCTTCTCTTTATTTTTTTACGCATCTTGAATGTTACAAACAATGATCTTTCCCTTTTGTGGAGTTTCTTTTCTACCTAAGGTTGGCACAAATTTCCAAATTTATAAAGTGTAGATATAATCTAAACGTTGAATATCGATGTGTCAAATCTTCCAAAGTTAGCTATCACATAAAATAATGACCCATCAAATAAGCTAATGTCACGTCACTTCAAGTCACTTCAATGCATTTTTTCATGATGAAAATGATAGTGCAGTGACGGAGAAACTCTTCAAATGCATTTCATGTGATATTCAAAATCGCACCATATGCTTCTCAACCATCATTTGTCCCAGCAAACTCTTTTGATTTTCTCCCTAGGCTCTTAAATGAATTAATGTTGGAAGGCATGCGACATTGAATTACCAAGGAGTTATAGTACTAGACGTCATTTATTTCTAAGAGTCACATATAGCTACATCTGAATTATTGATGTGATTACCTTAAATGATATTGGTGTTTTCATTAGCAATCAAATGGAATTTAATATAGTAGATTCTATTGGACCAAACCGACAAAGAAGGTTTGCATTGTTAGCAAGTATGTTCAATATCTAGATGTAATGAATGGTCTTAATGAATGGCTACACAACGTAGATGTGTAGACAAAAGATGAAATGGATATTGATTGTTCTATCAGATTTATTGGGTTGGAAAAGTTCAATTTGAATGATCTTGGGGTTAGTGCATTTGATTTTGGCTATCATTTTAAATATCATTAAAGGTCTCTGTATTTGCTATTGTTGTCGAATCTCAAAAAAACAATGTTTAGATCTACATTAACATTGTTGTATATGGTTTGAGTGCTGACAATTTGAACATTTTGCAGAAAGGAAATGACAAGTTACTAAGAAGGGTGAATCATAAAGGATGTAGATGACTATTGAATAATATTGTTGTTTTCTTTGAGGGTAGAATTAGCCAATGATCATTTTTAACATTTGTTTTCTTGGAATAATCTATTTTCTTAAATGCTTCTTGAATATATCGATATTCAATTTGCAGATTTGAATATGTTGATAATTGATTTGTAGATTTCTTGAAGATAATGAAGTGGCAAGATGACAAAAAAAATCCACAAATAGTAGAGTAGATTTGAGTTCGAAAAGTGGGCATTAAACTTGAACTTAAAAAGAATTTTTAAATGCTTATTGTAATAACCTAGGGCCTTCAATTGCTACTTTTTTTTCCATTTTAGGCCAACTAGATCAATTTGGGTTTAAAATTAATCAGTGATTGATTTTTTTCAAAACTGGTTAAAATTGAAGCTTAAACACTTACTAGAATTTCAATTTGGTCTAAAATTGAACAATAACTTCACACTTCATCTTAGTGCTATAAAAAAAAGACATTACTACTTTGAGGTCTAAAATTGACATGTGTTTTTGATGTTTTGTAATCTCTTTTACAAAGTAATATCATTTAAAAGGATGTATGCGCTTCTCTCGCACCTCACGGTGATCTTGAGAATCAAAAGAATTTTTTGTGATATTAAGTTGTATAAGTGATTACTTCCACACTTCAATTTGGATTCTTAAAATTGAACAAATCTTGCTAGTGTGAGTTGATTATATAGTGAGTGTTCTCTCTTTGTTTCTTAACAGAGATCAATCGAACTATGGATATGCTTGTTCACTTTAGTTGATCCTTAGAGGGCCTACCTGGTGGGAAAAATTAATCACCCTAGGGAATGAATCAAATTGGTAATGAGCTAAACGTCGAGTTACTCCCAATTGGTACATATAAATTTGAATGTTGAGGAAAGTTCAGTATTACCGAAGCTCCTATGGACAAGCAGGTAATACTCTTTATTGGGTTGATCTTGCCTCTCGTGTGGCCTTATGAATGGGTGCCTTCATTATGAACCATGTTGTCTAGAATTCAAAACTCCCTATCTATTTTTTGATGCAAGAACGATTCATTTGAAGCCATCCCACGTTTTTATAGCTCTTGTTAGAGATGAGAAGTATGTCATGGGAGTTTTATGGGTATTGATGCTTGGCTGATCCGAGAAGCAATTTCACTATAAGGGGGAGCCTACTGTGTGGTCAAGAATCTAATCATCCACTAAGAGTAGGCGTAGCTAGATTTATTCAAGTGGGAAATCAACAAATATTACCTCTTTCATCCTAGGGTTGTGCATCATTGTAAAATCAAAACATTTTGCTTGGATCTAAAACATTTGAAAACAAACATTCACCAAATCCTCAAAATTTCAAACCCTTTAGGAGGAGCAAATACCTTTGACAAATCCAAGTGCTATTTCTTTCCTAAGGATTCATTCCTCAGAGACTTCTAAGTATTTGGATTTACATCAAAATTTTCACTTACTAAAGTCAACATTAGGAAACTATGCTATTGAAACCTTGATTTTCACATAATGGACCTTGTGGAATGAAAAGGAGTTAAGAAATAGATATTTAGTTTGAAAATTGAGCAAGACAAGTGGATGTGGTAAAAAATTCATTAATCTAGTTGAAAACAATTGAACCCCACACATGTGCTTGTTATCTTTTGGTCATATGGTTTTCCATGCAAACATTGGTCTTTTGGTTTGAAATACTCTTAGGGAAAAGCATGTTCTTCAATACCTTGGTTTGGTAAACAAGTCCTTGTTAGGTTCATTTCGGATAAAAAATCATTCATTTCATCCATTCAAAACATTTATCATCCCATCCCACAAACAAATTTAGAGCTTTGGAAACATCATTATCTAGACTTGGGTACATCATTAAACCAAATCAAAATCACTTTGTTTAGTTAGGAGTGTGAGAATGCATCCTTTCTCATACCTCTAGTTGAATTAGCAACCCTTTGAACAAGTTCATCCTAAGGTTGCATCCAACATCTCGGGATCTACAAATTAAATATCCAAATTAAACCAATCAAAACCAAATCCTAAAGTCTAACATTGATCCAAAGTTCTCAAAAGTTCCAAAACCCATATCACTCACCCTTTAATCTTTCATCTCATCATTGGTCCTAAACACCTTAGAGGTTCACTTTTGCAACAAGCTCAAAACATAAGAAAAACATGGAATATAAACTTGATTCATACATCATGAGTAATGCAAGTCAACCAAACTATCAATACCTTACAATACCAATTGATTTTAAAAACATCCATTTATACAATCCATACATGGGATCATTATCTCCTACAAAACTTAATGGTACAACAAATGTGAGTATGGGTGCTGCCACAATAGTGGTTTACACTTTCTGGGAGATCTTGATTTTTGCTAGAATCACATATTTTTAGAAAATAAAATGATTTAAGCCATGAAAATTTCCATTTAAAGGATTCCAATTAAAGAGTTTTTGATTAAACCACATTGGACCAAGCCCCCTTCGATAGAACCATTCTAGTTTTAAACCATACCTATAACATAGTCTCCTTTACACCTATCAAAATGTTGATTAAAAACTACTTTTGATTTACCTTTTGGGGGATCAAATGAATTCATTTAATTTTATTTTTTTGTAAGTATGTAGTCTTTATTATAGGCTTCCAAAAAAGTATAATTTTAATTAAATTTGATTTGAATATTATATTTATTTTTTATTTCTTGTGAATGTAGGTTTTTCACTAAAAATCAAGCTCTTTGTTTTGCACATGTGGAAAAATAGTAGATTATCAAAATAAAATTTTAAAAAATATTTTTAGGTTCGGTATTGATGTCCTTGATCCATTAAAATAAAAACAAAAAATTTGATACATACAGAAAAAATATGTTGTATATAGTCCACCTATGTCTGAATTGTAATTGGTTTGACTTCAAAACTTGATTGAGGAAAAAATATTTAATAAAACACTATGAAACCAAATTAACTAGTTAGATATTGTAGTTACAAATCTAAATTTGAAAAAATTAGAATTTTATCCTTCATACAAAAAGTTATGTTGTATACAGTGAGAATCACTCTTTAAAAATGTCGTTTACTGATAAAAACTAGTTTTCGAAGGAGATGAAAAAAAAGTGCAATCTGATTCCAAATTTTTTGAAAAAAATATATTTAGAATCTATAGACAAAACTTCACAAATCACTAGTTTTCATCATCTTCAAATTCCTCACTGTTTAGCTGCTATAGGAGCCCGAAAGTAAAGCTTTAGTTAAAAAAAATTAGTTTAGTGTCGAGTTTTCCCAAAAACTGTAAACTAGTATTGTGGGATCACCCGTACATTCCCAATCTAAATTTTGGAACACCTTTCCCTATGGTAGATTTAAATTAAAGTCCAAACCTACAAATATATCAACCAAATAATCAATACATGAGTATTATTCCAAACAACATTATCCCACCAAATCTATACATGGGTAAGTGCACTAATCTGTGACACAATTTCGGCTCTTAAGATGCCACTTTTTTTTTTCTGAAATCAAGAAAATCTGATTTGCACAAGAAAATGAAGATAGTTACGCTCAAAATTTCAAGATGTGGAAAGAAAAAAAGTTGAAGTGCTCTGAGTCTAGTTTCTAAGATACTATTTTTTTTTTTTAAAAATTAATTACGATTAAGGGTCTCAAAAAGGGGGGGACCCAAAATAGGTCCTATTTTTATCAAAAAAAATATAACAGCGTCTGAGGGCTCCCCCCTTTTTGGCTAATTTTTTTTTAGAATTTCAAACATCCCAATGATGAAAAATTAGTTAACGCCATGTTTTTTATCCTACTTCTTTCGGATAATTTTTTTAATGAATATATAATATTTTATGAATTTTCAAAGTGGACACATCCTGAAAAGCTGAAATTTGAGCGTGCTCCCCACAATTTTTTCGCAAACTAATCGAAAGTTGATTTTTTTTTTTCATCATGTGTAGAATGGAGTCTAGTTTCAAAAAATGTAATTTGTTTCACGTTTCGATGAATGTGTAAAAATCTATTCTAAACCTAGAGCATGTTGGTTTTTGACAAAAAATGAAGGCATTTACAATAGAAGCCATGGATCAAAACCTTGACTAAATCAAAATGAAAAAAGAATTATATATTTAGATAGCTGAGATAGAGGTTAATGCTATCACGATTTTTTTTATAAACTTGCATTGAAAAATGTGAAAATGAGAAGGGGAGCATGGACGAAAATATGAGAAAATTTAGCAAATCATGTTAATTAACACATCTAAAGCAAGCCTTTTGGCGAGTGCCAAATGGCCTGCTTTGCACAAAACTAGATTTTCGCTTTCTCTATCAACGAAAATATATACATGAAATAAAAATTTAAGTATAAGTTGACATTTATATATGAAAATTTACTTTTATGAATATATAGGCAGGATGTAGGAGAGTGGTTTCAGATCTCTAAGAGTTATTATGAAAATTCTAGTTTTTGGAAGATCTTAAAAATTTTAGACTTAGTCAAAGTTCAGTAATTAGCATGTCAAATTTTAGTAATCAAGAGGTCAAATTTTAGTACTCAGGGGGTCAAATTTCATCTTTCTCTCTCTATGTCACTCATTTTCATCTCTTATTCTCTAGACCTCTCTCTCTCACTATCTCCATCCCTTCATCTAACAATATCTTCCTTGAGCTCAAGAACTATGTCTCTACATGTCGATCTCTCTCTCCTTCCCTCTCCAATATCTATCTCCCTCCCTCCTTCCCTCTCTACATTTTTCTATCTCTCATCCCTCTCCTTTTATCTCTATATATCTCTCTCTACTCTCTATACCTACATATCCCTCTCTCCCTCCCTCTCCTCTCTTTCTCTCTCTCTTTGCTGCCCTCGCTCTCTCCTCCCATATCTACTCACTATCTTGCCATTCTCTCTCCTTCCCCCCTCCCTCTCTAATTTTCTATATCTCCCTCTCTCTCTCCTTCCCTTTCTACTTCTCTCTATCTAACCTCTCTTTCTCCCCCCTCTCTCTCTCCCTCTCTCTTCCTTTCACCCACCTTTGTTATCTACTTCTCACTATCTAACCTATCCCTCTATACATATTTCTCTGTCCCCCCTCCTTCCCTCTCAATCTCTCCACCTTCCTCCTTATCTCTCTACTTTTAAGCTCCATCACACATCTATATCACCTATCTCACTTCTCTCTTTCCCCTTCCCTCTCTACTCTCTTTCTCTCTATCTCACCCCTCTCTCCCTACCTATCCCTCCCTCCTCTCTCTTATCTCTCTCACCTCTCTCTCTCTCCATCCCTACCTCTTCCTCCCTCTCTCCTTCCCTCTATACTTCTC
>CM021100.1:915263250-915658758 GCA_007115665.2 Sequoiadendron giganteum
CTTAGGTATGTCACTCACTCACTCCCTCTATCTCTCACCCATTCCCTCTCTCACTCACTCTATCTCTCTCCCTCTCTCTCACTATCTCTTGAATATCTCCACCCCCCTCTCTCTCTCTCTCACACACACACACTCCCTCTCTCTCACTCTCTCCCACTCTATCTCTCTCCCTCCCACCCCTTCTCCCTCTCTCTCTCTCGGGTATCTTCATCCTACCCCCTCTCCCTCTCTCTCTTTGTCTTGTGTCTCCCCCTCCTACCCCCTCTCCGTCTCATATTCACTCCCTCTATCTCTCCTCCACTCCCTCCCTATCTCACTCCCTCTATTTGTCTCCATCAACCTCTCCATCTCTCTCAAGTATCTCCCTCCCACCACCTCTTTCTCTCTCTCTCAAGTCCCTCTCTCTCTCTCATGCCCTCTATCTCTCTCCCAATCTCTCTCCCTCTCTCTCTCTCAAGTCTCTCCCTCCCACCCACTCTCCCTCCCTCTTTGTCTCTCAAGTCTCTCCCTTCTATCCCCTCTCCCTCTTTCAAGCCTCTCTTTGTCTCTCTCACTCACTCCCTCTATCTCTCTCCCACATCCTCTCTCTCTCTCTCAATCCCTCTATCTTTCTCCCTCTCTCTCTCCCTCTCTCTCCCTCTCTCAGATATCTCCCTCCAACTCTCTCTCTATCTCTCTCACTATATGTATCTCCCCCCCACCCCCTCCATCTCTCTCGAATCCCTTTATCCTGAGTACTCCCTCTCCCTCCCAACCCCTCTCTATCTCTCAAGTCTCTCTCTCTCTCACTCCTTGTATCTCTCCCATCCCTCTATCTCTCACTCCCTCTCTCTCCTACTCTCTTAGGTATCTCCTTCCCACCCCCTCTCTCCCACTTTGTCTCCATCTCCTTCTCTCTAGGGTGTCTCCCTCCCACAATCTCTCCCTTTCCCTCTCTCTTAGGTTTCTCCCTCCCTCTGTCTCACTCTTTGTCTCTATCTCTATGGATTAGGGTTTAAGGGTTAAGGGTTGATGGGTTAAGAGGGTATAGGGGTTGATGGTTGAGAGTTAAGGGATTAAGAGGGTATATGGGTTGAGGTATTAAGGTATAAGGGTTGAGGGTTGAGGGATTAAGAGGGTATGGGGGTTGATGGATTAGGGTTTAAGGGTTAAGCATTGAGGGTTGAGGGATTAATAGGGTATAGGAGTTGAGGGATTAGGGTTGAGGGGTTGAGGGATTAAGAGGGTATAGGGATTAAGGGATTAAGATGGTATAGGGGTTGAGGGATTAGGGTTTAAGGGTTGAGGGTTGACGGATTAGAGTTTAAGGGTTTAAGGGTTTAGGGTTGAGGGTTGAGGGATTAGGGTTTAAGGTTTTAGGGTTGAGGGTTGAGGGATAGAAGCACATGTTGGTTTAAGGGTTGAGGATTGAGGGAGTGGGAGAGAGATAGAGGGAGGCATGGTTAAGGGTCGAGGGTAGAGGGTAAAAGGGTTTAATGGTTTAGGTTTAAAGGTTTAAGGTTAAAGGATTAAGGGTTAAGGGTAGAGGGGAGAAAGATAGAGGGAGTGAGTGAGTGAGTGAGAGAGACCTAAGAGAGGGAGAGGCGGTAGGAGAGAGAGACTTGGGAGAGAGAAAGAGGGTGGGATGGTTAAGGGTAGAGGGTAGAGGGTTCAATGTTTAAGGGTTAAGAGGGATTTAGGGTTTAGGGTTAAGGGTAGAGGGGATAGAGATAGAGGGAGTGACTGAGAGAGAGAGAGAGAGAACTGATAGAGGGAGAGGGGGTAGGAGGGAGAGACTTGAGAGAGAGAGAGAGGAGGGGAGATATATAGACTCTCCCTCATCCCCCTCTCTCTCAAGACTCTCCTCCTACCCCTCTCTCTCTCTTAGGTCTCTCTGTCACTCACTCCCTCTTTCTCTCCCCCTTTGTCTCTCTCCACTATACCCTAAACCCTAAACCCTTAACCCTTAACCCTTAAACCCTAAACCTTTAAAAATCTACCCTCTACCCTATACCCTCTATCATTCTCCAACTCCCTTCCGCTCTCTCTCAAGTCTCTCCCTCCTACTCCCTCTCCCTCTCTCAAGTCTCTCTCTCACTCACTCCCTCTATATATCTCCCCTCCATCCTTAACCCTTAACCATTAAACCCTCTACCCTCTACCCTTTACTCTATCTATCTCCAATTCCCTCCCTCCCTCTCTCTCTCTCTCAAGTCTCTCCCTCCTACTTCATCTCCCTCTTTTAGGTCTCTCTCTCATTCATTCACTCCTTCTATCTCTCTCCCCTCTACCCTTAACCCTCTACCCTCTACCCTCTACCATTAACTCTTAACCCTCTACCCTCTATCGCTTTTCCACTCCCTCCCTCTCTCTCTCTCACTAACTCCCTATATCTCTCTCCTTTACCCTTAACTCTAAACCCTAAACCCTTAGCCCTTAAACCCTTAATCATTCTACCCTCTACCCTTAACTCTACCCTCTACTTCTCTTTATCTCCTCCCACCTCTATCTACCTAGACCTCTCTTTGTTTTTTTCTCACCTCTCTCTCCATCCCTACGTCTTCCTCTATCTTTGCTTTCATTTCTACTTCTCTCTACCTATTTGTCCCTCTATACCTATTTCTCTCTCCCTCCTTGCCTCCTCTCTCTCAATATCTCTACCTTCTTTCCCTCTCTACTTCTCTCTCTCTCTCTCATCTCTACCCTTAAACCTTGTACCCTGTTAGAACCTAAAAATTAATTAAAGAAACCTAAATTCTTTTCCCTTTTGAACCTAAATTTTCCATCAATACCCTAAAGGAGTTTATTCATTTATATCCATTAATTTCCTATCTTTTCATAATATTTCATTTACCGCCTTACCCCCATTTAATTTCTCATTACATTCCTATATTTTCCTTTAAAATTAATTTCTCCCCTTTCCAAAAATGTTGATACATTTTATACCTCTACTGCTCCCTTAGTGATCACTTCATATCTTATTCACCACCCAACCGTGACTTCCCATAAACCAGCCCGTGGTATAGCGGTAAAGAGCAATCAAGGAAATCCTTACTACTGCATTGTGGAGGGTAATCTCGAGGACCGCAGTAGAGTGGTAGCAGTTAGAAGGCAGTGGTAATGGTAAAAAAATTAAATCGGCGACTAAATGATTAGGCACAAAATGTTTACCGCGCCATTGTGCACAGTCTAAACATAGACCAAGGTATCGTGGTGGGTGGTAAGTCACCGATGCGGCAGCAGTGCAGACAATCACTACGGTACCACACACGTGAGAATGGTGAGCGTGGTGATTGCGGTAAACTGTCAGTGGAACGTCAAGACAGACAGCAAGATGGCTACTGTGGTACCATGGTTAGTCTACAAGGAGACCATGGTAATAGTTAGGAGAAGACCTTGATGGTTAAGACTATCATACTGCCGGGTAGAAAGATAATGACCGTGGTATAGCGGCAAACACAATAAAGGCCGCATGGAAATAAAATATAAGAAGCAGATAAAGTGAAATAAAGGTGAGAAAGGATATAAAAGGAAAAATAAAAGAAAAGTTATAGTTAAAAATATTTAATTTGCTCTTAAGGCAATATAATCAAATATTTTATTTTCTACAAAGGAATGTAAGAGGTTGCAATTGAAATTGAAGGGTCACAACCCTTGGTCTGTAATGTATAAATCATTAGAAAATTTAGAACAGTAAGGGGATAGTAGGGAGTGGTTAGCCTAGGAGCTAGATTTTTTCTGAGAAGGGACTGGAATGTAAATAATGACAGAGCCTCTATGAAGCCAATCAATGGACAAATCATTTTGAATTGATGAAACTTTTTTTGTTTTCAGTTGTTGTGATATAATAGTTTATATTTCTTATGTGGGTTGTCTCCAACTTGAAGTCTTAAATCATTTAAATCAATGTATCAAGCATATGTTTGATTTATCATAGTGAAAATTTCACTCTGTGTGATTTGGTTGATTGGTATCTGCAAGTCAGAGTTAAATTATTTTAAACAAGTTACAGTGATTTAGTATTTCTTTTGGATTGTTGAAGTAGAACCCAATAAGAAAACATTCCAACACTATTTATGCAAGTCATAAATTAATGAAGTCATGTGCCTGTCATTAGGTTTCATTTTTCAAAGTTCCTAACAACTAGAATTATGACAGAGAGGGAAAAAAATACAATTCTTGATAATTTCACTCCATTGCCCATGTGGATAGAAGGCGCTGATCTACCTCAACCCAGAGATAAGATTTCATACAAATAATATTTTCAAATCCTTTCATTTGTGTAGTAGGAGTACGAGTAGTTTTAGTGATTTTGTCTATCCACTTCCATTTGCCATTGTGGGTAGATTGTTGCATTAGGAAATATATTTAAATCTACATCACTCACTAAGTTCACTCGGCTAGGTCTAGCAGAACCTAAAGAGAAGAAGTTTCTATTGCATCAATTGGCCTTGTATGTTGGCCAAAAGCATTGTGAGATCTTGGCAACCTCTCGTGGTTCAAACCTACATTTTTGAGAACCAACATACCCTCTACCCTTAACCATCTACCCTTAACCCTCTACCCTCTATCTCTCTCCCACTCCCTCCCTCTCTCTCTCAAGACTCTCCCTCCTACCCCCTCTCCCCCTCTCCCTCTCTCAGGTCTCTCTTTCCCACACACTCACTCACTCCCTCTATCTCTCTCCCCTCTACCCTAAACCCTAAACCCTTAACCCTTAAACCCTAAACCATTAAACCCTCTACCCTTAACCCTCCTTCCCTCTATCTCTCTCCCACTCCCTCCCTCTCTCTCTTTCAAGTCTCTCCATCCTACCCCCTCTCCCTCTCTCAGGTCTCTCTCTCACTCACTCAATCCATCTATCTCTCTCCCATCTCCCTTAAACCCTATACCCTCAACCCAATACCCTAAACCATCAACCCTATAGGTCCTCAACCCTATACCTTCAATTCTCAACCATTACCCTATACATTGGATCCTCAACGCTCATCTATCTTTGTCCCTCCCTCCTCTTCTCTCCTTATCTCTATCTCACTTCTCCCTCCATCAGTCACTCCTATATTTGTCAATTCTACCATTAGCCCTCTACCCTCTATCTCTCTCCCACTTGCTCCCCCTCTCTCTCAAGACTCTCCCTCCTATCCCCTCTCCCTCTCTCAGGTCTCTCTCTCTCTCACTCACTCCCTCTATCTCTCTCCCCTTTTCCCTTAACCATAAACCCTTAACCCTTAAACTCTAAACCCTTAAACCCTCCACCCTTTATCTCTCTCTCCCTCCCTCCCTCCCTCCCTCCCTATATCTCAAATCTCTCCCTCCTACCCCTCTCCCTCTCTTAGGTCTCTCACTCACTCACTCACTCACTCCCTATATCTCTCTCTCCTTTACCCTTAACTCTAAACGCTAAATCCTTAACCCTTAAACCCTTAAACCCTTAAATACTCTACCCCTACCCTTAACTCTACCCTCTACTTCTCTTTATCTCCTCCCACCTCTATCTACCTAGACCTCTCTTCTTTTTTTTCTCACCTCTCTCTCTATCCCTACCTCTCCCTCTATCTCTAATTTCATATCTACTTCTCTCTACCTATTTCTCTCTCCCTCCTTGCCTCTTCTCTCTCAATATCTCTACCTTATTTCCCTCTCGATCTCTCTCTCTCTCTACCCTTAACCCTAAACCCTAAACACTTAAAACCCTCTACCTTCTACACTCTATCTCTCTCCCACTTCCTCTCCCTCTCTCTCTCTCTCAGTTCTCTCCCTCCTACCCCCTCTCCCTCTCTTAAGTCTCTCTCTCTCTCACTCACTCCTTCTATGTCTCTCCCCTCTACCCTTATCCCTCTACCCTTAACCCTTAAACCCTTAAACCCTTAAACCCTCTACCCTCAACCCTTAACCATCTACCCTTAACCCTCTACCCTCTATCTCTCTCCCACTCCCTACCTCCCTCTCTCTCAAGAATCTCCCTCCTACCCCCTCTCCCTCTCTCAGGTCTTTCTCTCTCACTCACTCACTCACTCCCTATATCTCTCTCCGCTCTCCGCTCTCCCCTAAACCCTTAACCCTTAAACCCTCTACCCTCTACCCTTAACCGTCTAACCTCTATCTCTCTCCTACTTCATCCCTCTCTCTCTCAAGACTCTCCCTCCATCTCTCCCTCCCTCCATCCCATGTTCTCTTCCCTAATCCCTCAACCCTATACCCTCAATCCTTAAAACCTTGAACACTCAACCCTATACCCTAAACCCTCAACCCTCAACCCTTAAATCCTATACCTCTAAACCCTCTACCCTCTACCCTCAACCCAATACCCTCAACCCTAATCCATGAACCCTTAAACCCAATTAAACTCTCTACCCTAATCCCTCAACCCTTAACCCTTAAACCCTCATCCCACAACCCTCTACCTTCAATCCTAAACCCTTAACCCTAAAACCTCAAGCCCTATACCTTGTACCCTATATGTTGGACCTTGAATCCTAATCCATAAACCCTATACCCTCAACCATCTACCCTCATCCTTAAAATCTTGACCCTCAACCCTTAGACCCTAAACCATTAAACCCTTAACCCTCAATCCTCAACCCTGAACCCTTAATCCCTTAATCCTCAACCCTTAAACCCTAAACCCTGAACCCTTATTCCCTCTACCTTATACATTAGACCCTTAATGCTAATCCTTCAACCATATACCCTTAAACCTATACCCTAAACCCTCTACCCTCAACCCTAAACCCTTAAATATTCTACCCTCTACCCTCAACCCTTAAACATTCTACCCTCTACCCTCAACCCTCTACCCTCTACCCAATACCCTAAACCATCAATCTTGTACCCTCAATTCTCAACCCTCTATCTTATACATTAGATCCTCAAACCTCATATATCATTATCCCTCTCTCCTCTTCTCTCCTTCTCTCTATCTCACTTCTCCCTCCATCTCTCCCTCCATCCTACCCTTCCTCTCTACCCTAATCCCTCAACCCTATACCCTCAACCCTTAAACCCTTAAACCCAAGTAAAATCTATACCCTAATCCCTCAACCCTCAACCCTCAACCCTTAAACCCTCTACCATATACCCTCTACTCTCAACCCTTAACCCTCTACCCTATACCCTCTACCCTCTACCCTCAACCCTCAACCCTCAACCCTCAACCCTCAACCCTCAACCCTCAACCCTCAAACCTCAACCCTCAACCCTCAACCCTTAAACCCTCTACCCTCTACCCTCTACCCTCTACCCTCTACCCTCTACCCTATAAATTAAAACCTCAACCCTTGACCCTTAATACCTCAAACCTAGGTAGGTAGGGGAACATAGGTGAGATACAGAGTGATGAAGGGAGAGGTAGGTTAAAAAAGGGATAGGGGAGATAAATATAGGTAGAGAGGGTAGGATATGTAGAGAGAGGAGAGATGGAGAAAATTAGAGATGGGAGGAAGGGATAAGTAGGGAGGAGATAGAGGTGTGTGTGTGTGTGTGCAAGAGAGAGAGAGATGGTTGAGATATAGAGTGATGGAGGGAGAAGTGGGTAAAGAGAGGGAGAGGGGAGATAAAGATAAATATAGAGGGAAGGATATGTAGAGAGAGATGATAGATATAGATAAGTGGAGAGTGGAGGGATGGTGGGAGAGGAAAGGAGGAGATAGAGGCGAGTGTGTGTGAGAGGGAGAGAGAGTGAGAGGAGAGAAAATGAGGGGACAAAGGAAGGGGGAGATAGATAAATAGATTAGAGAGGGTATGGGGAGAGATATAGAGTAGAGAGGGAAGGAGAGAGTAAGAGAGAAATATGGGTGAGGGAGAGAGTGGTAGGTAGTGGAGTGAGAGGTAGGTAGAGAGGGAAGGAGAGAGGGATGGATAGGAGGGAGAGAGGGAAGGAGGGAGAGTGAGATGGAGAGAGTGGTGAGATAGAGAGTAGAGAGGTAAGGAGAGAATGAGAAATATATATAAAGAGAGAAAGGGAGGTTGTAGGGAGGGAGAGATAGAAAGGGATAAGTGAGACATAGAGAGGGAATGAGGGAAAGTAGGATAGAGAGAGAATGGTGATTTAGAGAGGAGGGAGTGAGAGGGAAGGAGGGAAATTGGGAGAGAGGCAATGGTGATTTAGAGAGGAGGGCGTGATAGGTAGAGATAGAGATAATGGTGAGATAGAGAGGATAGAGTGAGAGAGAAAGAGAAGGATGGAGAGATAGAGAGAGAGGTAGGTAGAGGAAGGGAGAGGAGAGATAGAGAGTAGAGAGGGAAAGAGGTAGGGAAGGATGCATAAGTGAGATAGAGAGGGATGGAGAGAGAGAGTGATGGAGGGAGAGGTATGTATAGAGAGGGAAAGCGAGAGGAGAGATAAAGAGTACAAAGTGGAGGGAGAGGTAGGGAAATAAAGGTGTGTGTGTGTGTGAGTGAGAGAGAGAATGGTGAGATAGAGAAAAATATCAATTGAGATAGAAAGATTGATTGAGAGAGAAAGAGGGGCAGGGAGGGAGGCACAATAGTGAGAGAGATTGGGAGGAGAGACAAAAAGAAGTGGAGGGAGGGTGAGGTCGAGAGAGGGAGGGAGAGGAGAGATAGAGATAAGTAGAGAGGTAAGGATGGATGGAGGGAGTGTTAGTGAGGGAGATAGAAGTTTGTGTGTGTGTGAGAGAGAGAGATAGAGTAGTGAGATAGAGAGGGGAGAGTGAGAGGGAGGGAGAGAGAATTATGAGATAGCGAGAAGAGAGTTAGAGAGAAAGTGGGGAAAGAGAGGGATAAAGAGTGAGAGAGATGTAGGTAGAGGGAGGGAGAGGAGAGATAGAGAGTAGAGAGGGAGAGGTAGGGAGGGAGACATAAGTGAGATACAAAGTGATGGAGGGAGAGGTAGGTAAAGAGAGAGAGAGGGGAGGGGGGAGGGTAGGGAGGAGATAGAGGGGTGAGAGAGAGAGAGAGGGGAGAGAGAGAGAGAGAAAGGGAGAGAGAGAGAGGGAGTGGAGAGATAGAGAGTAGAGAGAAGGAGAGAGAAAGTTGATACAACTTGCTGACTATTAAAATTTGACCTCCTGATTACTGAAATTTGAATTGTTGATTACTGAAATTTGACTAAGTCTAAATTTTTTAAGATCTTCCAAAAACTAGAATTTGCATTATAATTCCTAGAGATCCGAAACCACTCTCAAACATCCTGCCTATATACATGTAATATAACTTAAAGTATAAGTTTACAAAATGTAAACTTATACTTAAATGTTTATTTCATATATATACCTTACTTGGAAGAGAAAGTGAAAATAAAAGAGTTTAGAAAAATGCATTCCAAAATTCATTGCAAAATGAAAGAGAACTCACACTTTCCCACTCATTGCAAAATTCAAGCCATTTTTTGCTTGCCAAATGGTGAAAGCCATTTGGCGCTCACCAAATGTGGCACTTTTCAAATTTGGCGAGCGCAATATGGCCTATTACGGTTTTTTTTTGCAATTTGGCATCAAAATTGTGTCACATATTGGTGCACTTACCCACATGCTAAATGTGAATATACCAAGTGCAAGCCTACCAAATATCATGAACATATCAAATACACACTTGGTGAACTTTGGGATAGATATGTTTGCAAATCACACCAATGGTGTTCAAATTCCAAACAACATGTTAATGACTCCATGTGTTGATCCAAGTCAGGGTAACACCATGCAAAATCAAGGTTACCCAAATCAAAGCAATGTGTTTCCCAATCAAAACAATGTTCAAATTCAACCTATAATGCCAAACACAAACATCATTCCAAATTAGAATATTGTCCATGATCTTATACAAACACCACAAGTATACATTCCAAATATTCTTGAACAAAAACCAAATCAACTATATCAATGGTGTCAAGATCAAAATAAAGATCAAATTTTACGAGATCAAATTGCTACACTTACCAAAATAGTTGATTCATTGAGCCAAGAGACATCTCCACCCAAAAATCAATACATTCTTCCATTGGTTGAACCTGTTAGACTCAAGGGAACATTGAGAGGAGGGGTGAATCAGTGTTCACAAATCTAATCTTTATTAATCTGATATTTAAACCATTTCAACAATAAACCAAAGGAAAGATGCAAACACACAAAGTAATCATCCACAATGCCATAACACAAGGATTTTTACATGGAAACCATGTTAGGGGGAAAACCATGGTGGAGGTTAATCCATAATATGAGTACACTTAAATATAAGCTTTACAAAAGGGAATGCACTTGCATTCAAACACACTACCTAGAGCTCACTACTCAAAGTAGGAAGTTTCACTGCCTTACAAAAGTTCAAATTAAAACCATCTGAATGATTGAACTAAAGTAGTAGCATCTACTTATTCCAGGTTACAATTCTGGTTAGGCTCATAGATCAAATTTTGGACCTTTTGTCTGATTCTGCTCTTCACTCTGCTTAGCTCTGCAAATCACATCACAAATCCATGCATAGATGAATTCACACCACTATCCTTCTAAATTTTGCACCACACACTAATATAGTTTGCATAATACACATTCACTCTCTCAAAATGATACAACTGATCTCATATATATATCCACTATCAAAGATTTGATCATTTATATATCAGCTTACATAAAACATAAAATACTTTTCAACTGTCGACTAAAATCCATAGCTAATTCTTTATGTGTACCACCCATAGTCAGTTAAAGCATAGTGAGGACCCAAATAAACATATTTGAACACAAAAAAAATTAACAAATTACTTCTTAAACATCCACAACAACTAATTTTGCCAAGTCAGCCTTCTAGAATAAATAATCAGAAAATTAGTGCATCGGATCTCCTGATCGTACACTAGTGAATGCATAGGCACAAAAATCTAGATTAAGGTATTCTAGATACTCAACGATCTTCCATGAGATGCACAACATGAACTGATAAGCAAATAATGCATATTGATTAACAAACCCAGGTTTAACTAGATGCCATGTTCTTCATTTTGTTTTGCCGATATGAACCAATACTAAACTATGGACCGGATAAATAACTTTAGGTTGCCATCAATGAAAACACTAGAAGATACATTCCAACAATCTCTCCCTTTTCCATTGATGGCAACACTTAGTGAAAAATGACTAAGTGTCAAAACCGATATGACTACGCAACCAAACTTGAAAATTCCAAAACATAGCTCCCCCTTAGATTGATGAGGCATTTTTCACTACTTTCTCTCCCCCTTTGACATCAATGACAAAGATGGAAGCCTTATGCCAAAAATGACAAAACAATTGGCATAAATGACAAAACAGTTGATAAAACATGTGTTCAAAACTTCAAAACTGATTCAAAACTTTGAAAAAGAACAACTACTACTTACAAAATTATCTTGTGATTGTCTTTCATCTCCGAGAGGAATTTCTTCCAAGATTCGATTGCAATCCGAATGATTATGATCATGCTATTATTCTTAGATGCATTGTTGACAATCTGAGTGATGGATTCCATAATTGTGATTGAATTCTCTAATTTTTCACCTTTCCTTAGTATCTCAACCATTTGCTCTTGTCTGCATTCAGTTAGGTCCTTCACTTTCCAAAAAAATTCCACAAGTGTGTTTTTAGTCAACTGAACATTTTTGTGCTTAGACTATAGCTCTTGAATCCTTTTCTTGATTGTACCATCCTGATCCTGAAACATATCAAATCTTTTTCCAATCCCATTCAATTCTATTTCAATTTTCTTTAACTTTTCTTTGTATTTCCCAACTGTATGAGGCCAAAAAATGCAATAGTTGTAGATTTTATTTGATGTACTTATGCATTGCCTCAACTCATTCATCCTATTTTTCAACTTGGTGACTGATAGCCTGAACTATTCCTTCAAATGAGAGATTACTTCTCCTTCTTCTTTGTTTTGAAATTCAGAGTCCAAAGTTTCCTTAATGTATTCAATCATTTCTTTAGGTAAAATATTCTACAAATTCTCTAGTTTGATCTGACTGTGCACAACATGAGCTCTTAGTACACTTAGAATCATATCCTAATTATATGAGGGTTTGATAGACCATAACTAAATTTGTTTTTGCATTCCACCTTCCTTGTGAATAGGTTGTTACAACTTCTCCTTTGTTAAGTCATCTTCATCTTCACATGCTTCTATTATTTCCTATTCTTATTTCGATTCAGCCAAGTCCTACTTTTTTCCTTGTATGCCCTTAGTTTTCTCATTGGATTCCTCATTTGGTATATATAGAATTTCCTATTCCTTTCCTTTTCCTTTAATTTTTGGACTCTTGCATTCCAAAGGACTAAAAACACTAATCTATTTTTATCTTTTCTTCTTTCTCTCCATCTTATTGGAAGAGGAACCAAGTTCAAGTGCTTTTACCAAAAGAGAAATACCAAATGAGCCAAACTTTCCTAGCAAACTCTTAAAGAAATTTTCAAATTCTTGATCATAGTTAGCCAAATTCTTAGAGTGTGTGTAGATTTGTTTGCACACTGATTCGTTTACTTTCCACACCACATTGTTGTTCATTGGTAAACAATTTAGAAAGTACATTACCAGACATATGACTAGAGTACCAAACTTGAAAGGGTAATCTGTCATTTTCGTGAATTGCACATTCTCCATTAGTTGATCCTTTAGTAGTCCACACAAGTCAAAGTCCTGACATTCCATTACCATTTTGTGTCAAATGTAGACTACACCAACTGAATTTGTTGCTTCTCTATTTCTGAAAAATATTTTATATGATATGCCATGGGGTGGGTGCATGGAAATGGGTAGCCATTTCATGGCCACATTCAATTTTTTTTTTTGAAAAGTCATAACACGATCACGTTATAACGTTCTCTCATTATAACGTGCTCACGTTATGCCTTGGTGTGCCGAGCCTGAGGCAAGGAAACAACAAGTCAGTAACACGAGCATGTTATAATGTGCCCGCATTATCGCTTGTTAAAAGAGAAAAAAATTAAATGTTGTCATTTTCATTTCGACTATTTTTTCTTCTCCCTGCGGCCAAAACCCCAATTTTTCAAATTTGTGTTCTAGGAGGAGCCATTCAGAAAAATTATTCACCAACAATTGATATTTCTTCGCAATGATGGCACCACGACGCTGAGTAGGTGTGAGAGGTAAGGATTGTTTGATTTTTGTTTTGAAATTAGTTAGTTTTAGATTGAATTTGTTAGTTTTAGGTTGAATTTGGTATATATTTGTTTGAATTTTTAGGAGATGCAAATCAACTTGCAAACCCTCAAAATCCTCAACAAGAAGAGAAACCAAATACTCAAGAACAAAATCCTCAAGATCAAAATCAACCACAACAACAACCTCCTCCAACAATCACTCAACCCCCTCCTGGCACTCAACAAAATTTAATGAGTGAAATTGTGAACAACAAAAAGAAAATTGAGGATTTCATTAGTAGGTTGAGTGATCCAAATGGTTCAACTGTAGAAAGAATGACCCTAGAAAATTCATTGAAAGATATGCTAACAAATGTAGATTCAATTAGCAAACAAATAATTGGATGGAAAGATAGGAGATAGGCAGCTAGGGATTATTATGCAAATAAACTATCATATAAAGATGTAAAGGATTTAAAAATTACAAAAGGTGATTTGTGCTCACTATTCACTGACCCACACACAAATCAAAATCTTACCCTCAATGCAAAGAGGTTTCCTATTCATTGGTGTCACCGCCAATAGATTAAGTACCATTTTTATGATAGGTGGTACATGGTCTTTGATTACCCACCATGCAACAATTGCAAAGTCCCACAATATTTCCTTAGAAAACTATATAGAAAGTTCATATTGAACAAAATCCCAAATTATTTTGATATGAGGGATTTTTAGGGGAGAGGTGGGGGGTCGGCTCAGGATAGACCCGATGCACAGTTGGATCCTATTTGGCAAGGTAGACATGCTCTCACCAGGCCACCTCATGAGCATGTTGTTATGCCTTCCATCGTGAAGGAAAGTGTTGACTTATAGACATTCCAGGTGATCAACAATTTGACCCAGATGGTCATCCATCATACTAGGCCTATTCAACAACGCCATCTAGGGGAGTCTTCAAGTGGTGGCCTTTGAACCCATGTGTGTCAATCTTGCGGGGCAACTTCTTCATATGACCCCATCGACACTCAGGAGGCTACTACGTAGGATTCATTTACATCTATGGAGATGGAGAGGGAAGCTGACATATTGCATGAGGCATATGGCATTGATAGTCAACTAAAAGTTAGCATGTTCATTGAATTTAATTTATTAAATTTCAATTTTGAAATGCAAGATTAACTAAAACTATTTTATGTTTTTAATAAAATTGCAGGGTCACAGTGTTGAGACTGGATACACTAGCCCCCACCTACCTATTTCTATAGTACACCTATCGGTGGGGTATGTAACTAGTAACAATTTATAAATTTATTACATGTTAATAGCATTGTTTTACGAATGGTATTTTAATATGCGATTTTGGATGTTGAACTTGCTAATGTTGGAGGTTTAGAGGGAACACTTCCCAATGACAGTGGATTTACTCAAACCTACATGGAGGTAGTAGAATAAATAGTTCAACTAATGAATTGTACTTAATAGATTTGTGTAGTTTATATGCACATCATTGATTATGTTGAATAATTTGTTGTTTTATTTTCAGATGTTGCAAGATGAAACACCTCTGAATGTGATGAGGAAAATGGAGATTGGTGTGTTATCGTATCTACAATCCTCGATGGCTCTGATAGGGGAGGTATGAAGCAAATTAGTAAATTTCAATTTACATTCGTTGTTATAGATATTAGTTAGTGAAAAATCAAACCATTATTGATTCACGTAGTTTAATTTCTATTTGTATGGTTTATATAGGGCTTGAGCATGCCTGAGCATGGGTGTGAGAATATTTCCCTCATGGAGAGAGATCATGAGATGGCAGCAAGTGATTATTTTGTCAAATATATCATTTTTTATAATGTAATTTCTATATATTCATGTCTTTACTTCTTATTGTAATAGTTAAATCTTCACCATGAACTAAACCCTAGGAGGAGCAGCAGGAGCATTCCTCGAGTGTAGAAAAAACAAGTGACAAACCTATGACCATCCGGTCAAAAAGGAAAGGGAAATAATTTATTTCCAGAGCATGGAGAGCAACAAATTTTGATTCTAGAGCCCTTTGTTGTATGCCTACATGGCAGTTTTGTACATATTTTTTATTGGACATATTTGACATTGTATGCCTATATGGCATTCTCGTAAGTCTATACGGCTATTTTTTATATATATATATATTTCATACTTATATCGACATATATTGATTTATGCCTGCATGGCTATTTGGTTAATACAAATATCTTTTTATCGATGGTGTCCATATTTGCATTCTAAATTGATTTAATAGATATGAGTTACGTGTATTCAAGTGTATACTTTACAACTTATGTGTATCCTTTGTGACTTACGTGTGTTCAAATGTATAATTTTTGGCTTACATGTTTTCATGCGTATACCTTGTATTCGTTCATATACTTTGTATTAATTTGTGTATACTATGTATTCATGTGTATACTTCTTGAGGCTTACAATTTTTTGAGAACTTGTGCTTCCCTTACTCACATGTACATGGTTGACTTATTCATGTGTATAATTATTAATTGGCTAGCCCTAGCATTAATCATTGTTTTCCTTCATGGTTTATCTTAAATATTAATTGATTGATGCTAAACAACTTTATCTAAAAGAAAAAAACACGTTTTCAATTGGTATTCCATGAAATGATTCATAAAAATATTCCAATATGTTCTTGATGTGTCACCATATAAACATGTCGAAAGATTTATTTGTCAAATTTTTGCAATATTATTTCTTGTATGTGAAATGGACTCCGGAGAAAGCAAGTTATAATGTATAATACAAATAAGAAATGGACTCAATATTGTCCTAGACCCCCGAATAGGTCTATTTAAGAAAGAAAAATGCTCTCAATCACTCTTTTAATTGCAAAGAATCATTGGTGATGCATAGTGGCTCAACCAAGTTTTTATTTGACACAATTTCTCTCAAATATGCCCACTAAGACTCCATCATTCACTTGACTCAACAGGGTAACTCAACTACCCAACCATGGAATCTATCAAACCAGACATGACTTGAACTTGGAGTAGACTTGGAAACCTCCCAACATGACCAACCCAACTCAACCCAACTCAAGGATTTACATAAATTTTTACACCCTTCTCTAACTGATTGACACCCTCAACTAACTAAAAACCAACTTTCAAAACAAGTAACCATTGCATTTCAAATTTGTTGTTTTAAGCAACTTACAAATTTGCAAATTTAGACTCCTCCAACCTAATGACTACAACTAATGAGCTCTAAACCCACAAAAATGGCTTAGAAATAGCCTTATTACATCAACAAAACTTGATTCTTGCACAATCATATAAAATTCACAAATTTGCCTTCAAAGGCTACAAAGACAACTTCTAGTGCAAGATTGAAATTTTCACATTTTTTATCACTAGACCCAAAACTCACCCTAAAACATACCTAATGGTCTTAATTAACCTTATTCAAGACAAAGCATGCTGGAAATACCCACAACAACCTATTGAACAACCTATTCACCATCAAATAATCAAAGATTGAGGGTGAGGTGTAGGTGCTCTTGCACCAATTGGGCAACATTGATCATACACTTTTTGTGTGGAATACTTAGACTTTTCAACCATCATTTGTATGTTTCTCTTTTCCATTGTTTTGCATGTCATCATAAGGGATCAAGCCAGTTGAATGCAACTTAGATCAATTCCGCATGTTTGGTGTGAAAGAGGACCATGCCTAGTGTAAACCTACCTATCAGGATGCATTGAAGCAGTTACTTTGGTCACACAAATTGCAAAATGAAAGTTGCACCACTTTGCAACTTTACACTACTTCAATTTGACACTTTTTCCATCAAGTGAAAACTAGACACCATAGGAAGATGAATCCGAGATAATAAAAATTAAGAGAGGTTACTATAGAGGGACCCAACACGATCTCGTAGGCTTAGACGAAGAGGCCATAAGCGTCACGATTTCCGTGTAATAGCTTGTCAAAGTTTTCTTCCCTTTTGCACTTTGGACCCTTAAGGGATCGATCCGGTTGAACGTAGCTCAAAGCGATTCAACATGTTTGGGTGTGATAGAGGACCATTCCTAGCATAAAAATACCTATACAGATGTCTTGGAATAGTATATTTGGTCACACACGTTGTAGAACGAAAGTTGCATCACTTTGCAACTTTGCAATACTTGTATTTGACACTTTTTCTATCAAGTGAAAATCTGCCATCACGGGAAAACTACTCCAAGATAACCAAAACCGAGAGAGGATTTTGTAGAGGGGACCAACATAATATTGTAGGATCAGATGAAAAGTTTCTAAGCATCACGGTATCAGAGTAATATTATGTTGAAGTTTTCAACCATTTTGCACATTGGACCCTTAAGGGATCGATCTAGTGGAATGTAGCTCAGAGGGATTCCATGTATTTCGGTGCAAAAGAGGAACATGCATAGTGTAAAAATACCTATTTGGACATATTGGAATAGTCCTTGGTCACATGAGTTGCAGAAGTTGCACCACTTTGCAACTTTGGAAAACTTGAATTTCATTTTTCCATCAAGTGAAAATCCGCCGCCACAGGAAAACCACTCTGTGATAGCCAAAATCAAGAGAGGTTTTTGTAGAGGGGCCTGATGCAATCCTATAGGATTATATGAGAAGTTTCTAAATGTCTTGGTATCCGAGTAATAGCATGCTGAAGTTTGCAGCCAGTTTGCACTTTGGACCCTTAAGGGATCTATCCGATGGAATGTAGCTCATAGTGATTCTGTGTGTTTCGGTACAAAAGAAGACCATGACTAGAATAAAAATACCTATTCAGATGCATTGGAATAGTCCTCTTAGTGACACGAGTTGTAGAGAAAAATTTGCACCACTTTGCATCTTTGCACAACTTGAATTTGACACTTTTTCCATCAAGTGAAAATTCGCCACCACAGGAAAACCACTCCAAGATAGCCAAAATCGAGAGAGGTTTTTGTAGAGGGGCCCAAATCAATGATGTAGGATCAAATGAGAAGTTTCTAATAATTTCTATATTTGAGTAATAGCATGATGAAGTTTTCCGCCATTTTGCAGTTTGGACCCTTGAGGGATCGATCTAGTGGAATGTAGCTCAAAGCAATTCTATGTGTTTCAGTGCAAAAGAGAACCATGGCTAGTGTAAAAATAAATATTTAGACATGTTGGAAAATTTCGCTTGGTCAGAAGAGTTGCAAAGCGAAAGTTGAACCACTTTGCAACTTTGCACAACTTGAATTTGACACTTTTTCCATCAAGTGAAAATCCGCTGCCACAGGAAAACTACTCCAAGATATCCAAAAATGAGAGAGGTTTTTGTAGAGGGGCCCAACATGATCTTGTAGGATCAGGTGATAAGTTTCTAAGCATCATGGTATCCAAGTAATATTATGTTGAAGTTTGTAGCCATTTTGCACTTTGAACCCTTAAGGGATCGATCCGGTGGAGTGTACCTCAGAGCGATTCCGCATGTTTGGGTGTGAAAGAGGACCATGCATAGTGTAGAAATACCTATTCAGACAACCTGAAACAGTTTGCTTGGTCACATGAGTTGCAGAATGAAAGTTGGACCACTTTGCAAATTTGCACTACTTGTATTTGACGCTTTTTCAATCAAGTGAAAATCCGCTACCACGAGAAAATGACTCTAAGATAGCCAAAAAAAAGAGAGTTTTTTTTAGAAGGGCCCAACGTGATTCTTTAGGATTAGACGATAATTTTCTAAGTGTCATGGTATTTGAGTAATAGTATGCTGAAGTTTGCAGCCATTTTGTAGTTTGGACCCTTAAGGGATCATACTAGTTGAACGTACCTCAGAGTGATTCTACATGTTTCGGTGCAAAAGAGGACCATGCCTAGCATAAAGTAACTATTCGAATGCATTGGAATAGTCCACTTGGTCACATGAGTTGCAAATAGAAAGTTGCACCACTTTGCAACTTTGCACAACTTGAATTTGACACTTTTTCCATGAAGTGAAAATCTACCACCACGGGAAAACCACTCTGAGATAGCCAAAACCAATAGAGGTTTTTGTAGAGGGGCCCAAAATAATCCTGTAGGATTAGACAAAATTTTTTCTAAGAATCATGGTATCTAAGTAATAGCATGCTGAAGTTTCCAACCATTTTGCACTTTGGACCCTTAAGGGATCAATCCGATGGAACATACCTTAAAGCAATTCCGCATGTTTGGGTGTGAAAGAGGATCATGCCTAGCATAAAAATACCTATTCGGATGTGCTGGAATAGTCTGCTTGGTCATACGAGTTGTCAAACAAAAGTTTCACCACTTTGCACTGCTTGCATTAGACGCTTTTTCCATCAAGTGAAAATCCACCGCTACAGGAAAGCCACTCCGAGATAGCCAAAACCAAGAGAGGTTTTTGTAGAAGGTCCCAATGTGATTCTATAGGATTAGATGATAAGTTTCTAAGCATCATGGTATCCGAGTAATTGTATGTTGAAGTTTGCAATCATTTTGCACTTTGGACCCCTAAGGGATCGATCCGGTTGAACGTACCTTAGAGCGATTCTGCATGTTTCAGTGTGAAAGAGGACCATACCTAGCATAGAATACCTATTTGGATGTGAGGGAATAGTCTTCTTGGTCACACGAGTTGTAGAAAAAAATTTGCAGCACTTTGCAACTTTGCACAACTTGAATTTGACACTTGTTCCATCAAGTGAAAATTTTCCGTCACGAGAAAACCACTTCGAGATAACCAAAACAGAGAGAGGTTTTTGTAGAGGGTCCCAACGTGATCCTATGGGATTAGACAAGAAGTTTTTAATCATCATGATATCTGAGTAACAATATGCTAAAATTTACAGCCATTTAGCACTTTGGACACTTAAGGGATCGATCTAGTTGAATGTAGCTTGAAGCAATTCCACATGTTTGGGTGTGAAAGAGGACCATGCCTAGCATAAACATACCTATATAGAGGCATTGGAATAGTCTTATTGGTCACACGAGTTGAAGAATGAAAGCTGCACCACTTTGCAGCTTTGCAGGTGATTTTAAGAAGGTCTGAGGCAGTGACATGTTTTTGTAAGGTGTGGAACCGTTCCTTTCAAAAAACCCTCTTTATACTAGCATAAAATAAGGGTTTTGGTTTGGCATGGTGGAGTGAGTTTACCCTGAGACAAATTACAGATCCGAGGGTTTGGATACACGATAATTGCTGCCCCAACAAGTTTAGGGGGTTGTTGAATGTTTAAAGGTATGTTGTTTTGTAAATTAGGCCTAGTTAGCCTAATGAGGACAGCGGAGAAAGTCATTTTTTATGCACATGTTCCAAGATAGTCACTATTGATTTTGAAGTATGTGTTGTAACTCAATAATAGCTATCTAGATCAGTCATTTTTTGTGAATTCATTTGAGAAGTTTTCCTCAAAACACCACTTGGAGCCACACTTTTCACTTGGAAATTCATCATAAAACCCTATAGCAGCAACTTCCCTTTTGTTTCTTGAATTCCCCTACACAGATAAACAAACAAACACCTAAAACATCCTAAGACTAACTTCACTGATCTAAAGTAATAAAATCACTAAAATAGGGACTTTATTGATTGTAAATATTCAAGATTACAAAAGATATTTGGTTTTCTCGACCTTACGTGCTTTATATCACTTCTCTAATCACCTAATGAAATCTTTGAGACTTTGAATACATTAAATATTGTTTTCACGTGACCTTTTTCACATTGTTTACATTTCAAAATTCAAATTTTGTAAATTTTCCTATTGAAGGAATTTAGAGAACAAGGTGCTACTGCACCAAACATGAACTCCAAAATTATAGTATTTGATTAAATGTCATTACAATTAAATCTCATTAGAATGCCTTAGGTACTTCATTTCATAGATATTTTACAATGTCAACCATACATTTGAGATTCTCTTTAAATTTCTACATCATATGTGCTCATTATGAGGTTAACTTCAATTGAGTAACTTGAGATTCCCTTGCTAAGCTTCACAAGCTATTTTATAATGGCTTGAAATAAAAATTGAGAATTTTCAAGATCATCAAAATAAGGATGTTGCATTGATTTTTTGTATGAGATTCTCTTTGATGGCTCACAAATCAACAGTTTCTACAATGAGAGATCAATCAATTTTTAGTGGTTTACTTACAAATACACAAATTAAAAGAGAAAAAGAAAGAGCATACAAAATGGAAATGAAATGAAAATAGATGGAAGGCACTTACAAATAGGCATGCAGGTCTAACAACTTAGTCACTCCTGGTCATACATCTTCACTAGGATTTCCAAGATACCTATTGCACACAAAACCTCTCATGAATAAAGTAAGTTCAAATTTGAGATTCTCTTATAATGTCCACATCATAGTTTCTCATGATAAGGTTAAATTCAAATTAATAACTTGAAATTATCTCACCAATATTTGAACACACTTTTCTAATGGCTTAAAATCATGATTGATATTTGTCAAGATCATCAAAATAAGGATGTTGCATTACTTTTCTGGCTGACATTCTCTTGGATGGCTCATATATCTGGATTTTCTGCAAGGGGACACCAATCACTATTTAGTAGGTTAATTACAAATAGGAAAAGTAAAAGAAGATTGTAGCATTGGCATCAAAAAAATTAATGTGCATACAAGTATAAATTATTAAGAACCAATCTGCATATAATTACAAATTAATCCAATGAACCATCTGGGTCTGCTCTACTCTTTATTATTTCAAGTATTGCCTCATGGTCAGAATCACAAACCTTCCACAAGGTCTTGTTCAAAGGTCTACCCCCATATTTGGTCAAACAAAAATTGGATGCCACGACAAGGTTTGAGTAATGAAGAATTTTATGATGTGTTTCAAAGTCCTAAAATAGCCAATGTTTAACACTCAAATGTATGTACCTTCTAAGCCATGATCCGGTAACCACAACTGAGCCTATAGGGTATTCAATTGTTTTTCCATGTATAACTGGGGCCTCTGATTTCTTTTTCACCTCAACACAATCACACAAGTAATAGTTTGTTCCCTCTTCATTGTCTTCATCTGCAATAATTGCATAAACATGCCTTGCATTGATATGTGCAACAAATCTCTTGAAATTAGTCAACATTATGAGTACACTACAAAGTAAGATAACGTTATGGAATTTCAACAACTAAGCAAGTAGATATATCACCTTGTTGAACTAGATCTTATACGTGGTCAAAGTCGACCGATGATTCCATCTACATTAGTTCTAATACCATAAGAGGTTAATACATGTGAAGTGGGATAAGATAACTTGTCAACAATTTTTCAATCCACTCCCCTGACTCACAATCATTCCAGGCTTGCGTTGTACATGAAGAACAAAAGAATGCCATCTTCTATGTATTGATACTCCATGAACCTGCATTTGATCTAAGGAAATAGTGTACCTCACTTGATCTTGTTAGTGTATAACAGTCCTCATATGGTGCAATGTTAGTATCATGCATCAACCCAAAAAATCTATGAAATGAAGAAGTACCCTCATTACCTAGACCCATCGAAGCATTACACCACTCAACAATTGATTTTTCATCTGTCATCTTTGCACTGTCTATATACTTTAACTCTTCTCATGCTAATTCTCTTTTCACGCATGCTCCTGCACCATCATGCTACCCCTTTCCATGCCCAACCTCACAAAAGTTCCACATATGTTGAACACCTCTAATAACATGCATCTTGCACAACCAGTAGAACATGTGTGACTTATTGAACTATGTTGCATAGTTATCCGACCATATTATATGTCAGTTGTATGCTATGCCCCTCTAAGCCAAACCATTGTAGAACATCTAGAAGAAACCTTCCATGAACTCTGGAGAATGTGTGTGATCATCACTAATGTAAAAGTGGTACTCCCTCAATACCTTCCTTTGGTCATTTGTACTGTCAGATGCATGAATGAATGCTATGTGCACAAATATCGAAACCTATGTGGAGTTGTAATACTATGACTGCACCTCACGCTATGGTTGTATAGTTTAGTTCTCTGCAAAGTCAACCAATGATACTATGTTGTGAACTAGAAAGGTGCCCTTGCATAGCTTGAATTGCATGTCCAACCATCGAGCTCTATGGGTAAGCATTGCATACTCAGATAGTATAATTTCATAAACATGGACATAAACTGGTACACTAGAATCTTCTCAATAACAAAATCACACCTTTTTCCTTGAGACCCATCTTTTGTAGCATATGCCACTATTTTCTACTTCTCGAACTCTACTAGTTTATTTCCCACCTCATCTGTGTTTTCCATATGTTGACATACTGGCATATGCTGGAAGCCACCGCAATGCTCACATGAACCATCCAAGCATGTTGTCTTGTAGAATATCTAGCTATCCTCTATTTTACATAATTTTTTTGATAATAACTCTCTTGAAGATTTTGGTGGGGCTTCTATGCCACAATCCTGCAAAACATCATTAGTATGCAAATCTAAACATATAGAATGATAAACATCGTAATGGTTAGAGAATTCAATATGTAGTCTACAACAACAAGTAGTGCATGTGTGATTTGTCTTGACATAAAAAGGTTTAATAATTTCAAAAAATTTATGACAAATACTAATTTGAGGATAATCATTTTCAAATTTATGAAAAAATTGGGTTTGAGTCATATCCAAAAAATGATTTGGATGTGGCTCACAATTTCGACAACCGATTCTCCTTCTTACCACATCCCTTTGATTTGGAGATGGACTTGTGTTATTCTTCCAATACTCTTCAATTAGTGTTCTCAAGGATTCAAAAACTTCTTTATCTTTTCATGACAGTCTCCCCGAGAATGCCCATAATTCATTTGAATCAGTGCCCTCAATTCTTTTCTGCCTGTGAATGGCTCTTGATAAAGTTTTTCTACTAATTCTCATTTGTTCACTCATATTTCTAACGAGACAAGCTCTCTTTGTTTGATAGCTTACCAAAGTTGATGTAATGACACATCGGGTGACATTACTATCCTTTGAGCATGAGGTCTTACCCACACTCTCATAAGCATCCATTAGATTCTTCACAATAGTGTCTTCACTCGATGCATCCAATGTTCTCAACCCCAAGAGTCTTCATGATGTTCCTATACTTTACACCCCACATCATTTCAACAAATAGTTGACGTATTGTTGTCTCATTTAGCCTTTCAAAGAAGAATTTCCAAATATTTTCAGCATATCTTCTACAAGTGCATGCTGGAATCTTACCTTCCATGTGCTACAAAATATCCTCATCAATATTAATAAAATAGTTTGGATTTCTATGCAAAATTCTAGGTGGTGTTCTCCTAGGTACATACATCTCAACATTGGGAATTTCATCAATATTTAATTGAGGTGGGCTAGATTGTGTACCTTCGATCGAGGGTGGAGAAGAAGATATACCTTGAGGTTCATGTGTGGATGATGGCATACCTTCTTCGTCAATCTAAGTGATGATGTACTCTCAACTTGAGATGTGTTGGATGGTGTCCAACAATATTCACTTGCGGTAGATGGTGTCTCTCCATATTCACTTGCAGTAGATGGTGTCCTTCCATATTCACTCCCGATAGATGTTGTCCCTTCATATTCACCTGCCGTAGAGGGTGTGTCTCCAATTACGGTATCTGAATCTATCTTACCACGATGCTTTCACATTCAGGCCTTTTGTGCTGCCAATTCCTTTTCTCTTTTTCATGGTTGAGGTTCCTCTTCAATTGGCTTGTTTTCGTCAATCGTTCCAAATTTCTATTTTTAACGATATGCCGCCATCCGAACTGCCTCCTTTGCTTTGAAGGTTTCCTTCTCTTCATCTATTAGTTTCCTCTTTGTCTTTTTCTTTGGCATGGTGGATAATTTTATCTATATTATGGACAAGCATACAAAATTTCAACTTATGTCATATATATGTATACAAACTGTGGAAGCATACATGGTGCAAGAGCACCATTGAATGAAAATTGTCAATTCAAGAAGTTGTTGTCTAGGCTTTAAGAAAACATTGATGCAAAGAATGATTATGAATATTTTAAGGAATATCATCAATAAATAGGTGACGGAGTGTTGTTTGTGTGTAGGGGAGGTCTAAAAGGGTGTTGGGCATGAATCCCTAGAGTGAAATTTTGAGTTTTCCATGAGATTTTGAGTGGTTTTGATATGCTAAAGTGTGTTTTGCGTTGGGGCAGAGTGGTTTCTTGTTGAATTGAGTTTTTTTAGACCATTTTAGACCTTTTTTAAGTATTCATAAGATTGTGTGAGGGTTGGATGTGTGTTTTTCAATAAACCACTAGTTTCTTGGGTAAAAGGGAGGGTTTTTGGTGCATGTGAAGATGGGTAAACGCAAGGTTCTTGTTGTTTTCAAGTCTAAGATATTGAAATATATTAAATAAGATCTATGAGACCACTCTTAATATGTATTTATTTCTTTTGATTCATTCTAGGTGTTTAGGGGGGGTGGGGGGGGATTTGGCTTGACATTTGCAAAAAATTACATTTTTGGAAAAGTTGTCAAGAGATAAGTTAGTTAAGAAGTTACAAAACAAGTTAGATACGTTGGGGGAGTATGTTGGAAATTTTTTCAAGATTAAGTTAGAAAAGTTAGATACGTTAAAAAACAAGATCAAACAAACTCTTCTAAAAGCCACTTTTGACCCAAAACTGCCTTGTAGGCTTCACAAACCAATTTTAGGGATTTTTCTCACAAACCTCCCAAAACACCTATAAAAAAATGATTGATATAGATATCCATTTCAGTGGTATGATACATATAAAAAATCCACATATTACTCTTTTAAGACACTTTCCTCAAAATGACAAATTTCATTGTTTTAGGGCCCAAATTAGCCAATTTTACAAAGGGACCCCCTCAAGAACCAAAAACCAGGCCTCCATGACTGAAAAAATTCTTGTCTTAGGTTTCAAAACTAACAATTATCAAGGTTTGAGGACCCCAAGTACTCATTCCATTAACAAGTTTCAAAACCCTCTCTAGAACCTAGGAAACAAGGGTTTTTAGGCCTCCTTACTGAAACTCTACCTTCCACAACTTCCCAATTCAAATCAAATGCCTAGAAACCTCTTCATAGGTCCCCAAAAATATTAAGGAACCCTCATCTTCCCTCTGGAAATTCTGCACCCATCTTTCTTAGGTCTGCACCATTATTTTCTATGAGAAAATAGAGTATTTCCCCTTAAACCAACATAATTCATGAGGGAAATTTAAAATTGTTCTTCTCTACTCCTAAGAACATCATAAGTACATCCTAAATGGTCACCCCACTGAGTCACAGAGAGCACAATAGGTGGGGTACTATCTAAGACATTAAATTTCCCTCAAACCCTTGATTGTCCAAGAACCCGATTTCTAGAAATTTACGAATTCCAAGAACAAATTTCAATGAAAACCTCTTCAAAGGGAGGGAAATGAAAGTAGGAATATTAATTTATGGAAGAATATAAATTTCACACCAAGACCTTCATTTTTCTTAAAAATTGCTAACATTGACAACTTTTGCTAATAAGGCAACATTATGCAACTTTGTTGTCCAGGACACCTAAGACCACTGAAACACCTTTATTTCATCCGTAATAAAAATTTTAGACTCTTGTCTTGCACTTAAATTTACAATTTGAATAATTTTCCTTCAAAGATAATGAGAATTTTATGAAGCAAGAGTGCATACTTGCACATTTGATCACCAAACTCACAAAATCCCTAAATACATGAAAGATTGGTCTATTTAGACCTTATTTTCAATCAAATCTATGAAAAAGTATCTAAAAACTCTTGAACTCACCCAAATGACTTAAAAAAAACTATCACCAAAGTATATTTTGAAATATGGTTGTAGGTGCCCTTGCACCACGGGTTTGGAATACTGCTAGTGGAAGCATGCTGAAAGGATGAATTTGGGTGAGATATTTGGAATGTGTATTTGGTTTATTTCAATCAATAACATGTTGATTATAGTGTCTTGGATGTCTGGATAAAAGGTTGGTAGTTACCTTCCATGATTTGTTGTTGTTTTTTCATGTAAGTTACAACATTGAGTTCTTCAATTAGTGAATCATGAATGAAATGAATGTTTCTAAGTTTCTAATTAGGTTTATGCTATGTTACAATCAATTTTATGATGGTTAATCTTTTTTTGAGTCTGACAAAGATTTGAAGCCAAGTTCTAATGTTTTGTGGAAATATGAAATCAAGTGAAACTGAAGGATTTTGATGAAAAGATGACTGAGTTTGTTGGTTGATCTTCTTCAATTTAAGTTAGGGTTAGAAGTACCCTTGATGATTTGTGGATCTTGGTAGATGCTCTGCATCAGGTTTAAAATGGTAATTGGCAAGTGTATATAATTGTGTAGTTTAAAATGTCCATTGAAAACATAAGGTTATAATGACAAACAAACAATGATCAACATGGAATATGAAAAATAATAAAAATGAAAGCAATCCATAATAGAATGAAAGAAAATGTGTAAAGACTTCACATACCTAAAAAAAAAAACTTTCAAACGGAGGACTTCAACCCAATTATGTAGCCTTAGCTTCTTCTTTCTTCAAACTTCACAATAATTTTACTTTTCAAAAGCTTGTTCCCCTCCAAACTTCAATTGTATATCAGTTTTCAATGGAATTCAAAATTGAATATATCTTTCAACGTGAAATATCTTCTATTTAATGCAAAGGTGGTAGAAAGATCATGGAGAAGGTGGTGGAATGTGAATAACATGCTTGCACAATTCACAACATCATAAAAAATCTATTTTTTGTTGGAGCACGTGCAAAATCGGGAGAATATGTAGAATGTGGGCCTTGACATCATGATTATATTGATTTTTTTTACCATTTTTAGTGGAAGATAAAACGTGAGCACGTTATAACGTGAGAGCGTTATTTCTTGCTAAAACTGTAACATCTCTACTTCTTCAAAACATGCTTGTGTTATATGAAATATGGTTTTTCAAATAGATTTATTTTCTCCCTCTTTGTCTATACCCTCTATCCTAATTGTATATCTCTCCCCTGTACCTTTATAGTAGAGGATATAGAGGTGAGTGTGTGTGTGTGGGAGAGAGAGACAGAGAGGACAAATATATAATAGAGAGGGAGGTAGGGTTGAGGGTATAATTATTGTAGGGTTTAAGGGGTTAGGGTTAAAGGTAGAGGGTATATGGTTGAAATAAAGAGAGAGTGGGAGAGAAGGAGAAAGAGAGAGAGAGAGAGAGAGAGAGAGAGAGAGAGAGGAGATATGGAGGGAGAGGGAGAGGGGGAGAAAGAGAAAGAGAGAGAGAGGGAGAGAGGGAGGGAGAGGGAGGGAGAGCGAGGGGGGTAGAAAGAGATAGTGGGAGAGAGTGGGAGAGGGGGAGAGGGGGAGAGGGGGAGAAAGAGAGAGAGAGGGAGAGAGGGAGGGAGAGGGAGAGGGGGAGAATGAGATAGTGGGAGAGATGGAGATAGAGAGGGAGGCAGAGATGGTCTGGGAGAGAGATAGAGGGTAGAGGGTTAAGAGTTAAGGGTTTAGAGGGTTAAGAATTTAAGGGAGAAAGAGAGAGTTGGAAAGAGTGGGAGAGTGGGAGAGTGGGAGAGGGTTAAGAATTTAAGGGTAGACCATCTTAATCCCTCAACCCTCAACCCTTAAACCCTAATCCCTCAACCATCAACCCTTAAACCCTAATCCCCCAACCCTTAAAACCTTAAACCCTTAAACCAAATTAGTAAAATCTCTACCCTAATACCTCAACCCTCTTGACCCTTAATCCTTAGATTCCTAAATCCATAAGAACTCAACCCTAAACCCTCAACCCTTAAACCCTTAATTCTTAATCCCTCAACCCTCAACCCTCAACCCTTAAACCCTAATATCTTAGCCCCTATACCCTCTTAATCCCTCAAACCTCAACCCTTAAACCATAATCCCTCAACCCCTATACCCTCTTAATCCCTCAACCCTCAACCCTTAAACCCTAATCACTCAACACCTATGCCCTCTTAATGCCTCAACCCTCAACCCTTAAACCCTAATTCCCTCAACCCCTATACCCTTTTAAATCCTCAACCCTCAACCCTCAATCCTCAACCCTTAAACCCTCAACCCTTAAACCCTAATCCCTCAACCCCTATACCTTCTTAATCTCTCAATCCTCAACCCTTAAACCATAATCCCTCAACCCATAAACCCTCTTACTCCCTCAACCTTCAACCCTTAAACCGTAATCCCTCAACCCATTTATCCTCTTAATCCCTCAACCCTTAAACCCTATTCCCTCAACTCCTATAACCTCTACCTTATAACCTCTTAATTCCTCAACCCTAAACCCTCAACCCTAAACCCTCAACCCTTAAACCCTAACCCTTAAACGCTCTACCCTCTACCCTCAATCCTCTATGCTCTACCCTCAACCCTAATCTCTGAACCCTTAAACCCTTAAACCCACTTAGTAAAATCTCTACCCTAATCCCTCAACCCTCTTGACCCTTAATCCCTCAATTCTTAAACCCCTAAACACTCAACCCTCAACCCTCAACCCTTAAACCTTAAACTCTTAAACCCTCTACCCTCTACCCTCTACCCTCTACCCTCAACCCTAATCCCTCAACCCTTACACCCTTAAATCCAAGAAAAATCTCTACCTTAATCCCTAAACCCTCAACCCTTAATCTCTCAACCCCTATACCTTCTACCTTTTACCTTATACATTGGACCCTCAACCCCAATCCCTCAAACCTATATCCTACACCCTCAACCCTCCACCCTCAACCTTAAACCTTCAATCCTCAACCCTCAACCCTCGACCTTTAAATCCTAAACCCTTAAACCCTCTATCCTCTACCCTATAAATTAAAAAATAAACCCTCAATTCTCAACCCTCAACCCTTAATCCCTCAACCCTCAATCTTTAAAACCTAAACCCTCTACCCCTATACCCTCCACCCTTTACATTGGACCCTAAACCTAATCCTTCAACCATATACCCTCAAACCTATACCCTAAACCCTTTACCCTCAACCAGGTAAACCGTTAACCCTAAACCCTTCAACCATAAACCCTTAAACCTTCCACCCTATACCCTCAACCTAATAGCCTCTACCATTGACCCTATTCCCTCAACCCTCAAACCTTAAACCCTAATACCCTAGAAACCATCAACCCTATAGGTCCTCCACTCTAATCCCTCAACCCTATACGCTCAACCCCTATCACTTTCTCTCTATCTATACATATTAACCTTTCTTCCCTCCCTCCCTCCTACCCTCTCTAATTGTCTATATCTACCCTCTCCCTCTTTCTACGTACCTCTCATTCAATCAATCCCTACTACCCTCTCTTGCTCTCTCTATCCATCTCTCTATGCCCCTCCCACTATCTCCCACTGTCTCCCACTCCCTCTCTCTCCCACTCTCTCATGTCTCGCCCTCCTACCCCCTCTCTCTCTCAAGTCTCTCCCTCTAGAAACCTACCTAGGTAACTCTCTCTTTGTCTCTCTCCCCTCTCTCTATCTATCCTTCCCACCCTACCTAGATAAGTCCCTCTCACTCCACCCCCTCTTTCTCTACCTCCATCATGTCACTCCCTCCCACACCCTTTCCCTCTCTCATGTCTCTCACTCACACTCCCTCTCTCTCCCACTCCCTCTCTCTTGCACTCCCTCTCACTACTTATCTCTCAAGTCTCTCCCTCTCACCCCCTCACACTCTCAAGTATCTCCCTTTAGCACCCTACCTACATAACTCTCTTTTTCTCTCTATCTCTCTCTCTCTCTATCTCTCTGTCTCTCTCCCTCCCTCTATCCATCCCACCCTACCTAGCTAAGTCCCTCTCACTCCAACCCCTTCTCTCCCACTCCCTCTCTTAAACTCTCACTTCCACCCCTTCTCCCTCTCTCCAAACTTTCTCTCTCTAAATTCTCCCTCCCTCTAAAGACATATGTTAATACATACATACAATCATAATACATATGTACATACAATCCTACATCCATACAAGAATACATAAATACATGTGTAGATACAATCTTACATACATATAGGCATACATACAATATACATGCATTGATACATACAGGCATACATACATACATACATACATACAAGCATGCATACATGCATACATACATGACATACAAGCATACATGTACATACAAACATACAAATATATCAGCATACATTCAATAGAATGGAATTTAAAATAAAGGAGGACATAATGCGAGCGTGTGATAACACACTCACATTATGTCTTAGTTGACATGTTTCCCCCAGAAGCAAAAAACCATGTCAAAACTGATATATAACGCGAGCGTGTTATTGGGCGCTTGCATTATAGCGTGCTTGTGTTATATATTTCTTTGGGAATCTCTGAGCCCTACAATTGGTATTTTCCTTGGAATACCAACCCAAAGGCTTGGAGGGCATTTCCAACGACCAAAGATGTGTTGTTACAAAATCTACCATATTTCACATAATCGAGTTTGTGCTCACCATCAGGATTGCATGTGATTCAATACCAAAAAAATCGAACACATGGGTAATGTTGGGTTCTCTCTTAGCTATCCAATGATGTAATTTTTTTCACTTTCTGACAATGTTAAGCCTTTCATCCACAATTTCTTTCATTTTTATGTCTCTTTTTTTCCAAAAAGAAGTGTTTGGTTTTTTTCCGTTATAAATTAACCGTTCATCAAATTTTCAAATAAATTACATTTTTATAAACTACACTCCATTCTACAAATTTTAAAAAATAAAATAAATAAAATTCAATTAGTTTCCAAAATTTGTAGGGGTAGCACAACCAAAATTCTATTTTTCAGGAAGTGTCCACTTCGAAAATTAGTTAAAAATCAAATATTCATTAAACAATTATAAAAAAAATCATGCATCAACTAAATACTATTAGCTAGCTTTTGACTATTGCAATTTTAAAAATACTAAAAAAAAGTTCACCATATGAGGGTCGTACAAGAGTTGTTATGTTATGTTTTTCTCACAAAAAATCACCAATTTGTGTATGTCCCTCTTTTGAACCCCTTAATCTCAACCATCTTAAAAATAAATTAGTAGTTTAGAAAGTAGACTCAGAGCACTTCGATCCTTTTTTTTGTTCCATCTCAAAGTTTTGAGTGTAACTATCCTCAATTTCATGTTGAAGGTCAGTATTTCCTAATTTCAGAAAAAAAGTGGCCACTTAAGTCCCCTTTTTGGGAACCATCTTGGTGAACTTATTCCATGTGCAATGTACCTTGTAACAGAGTTTTTTTTTTGTCAAGATTATCAGTGTCCTTTGATCTCCAATAACTCCGGTTAGGGTTTCAACTGCTTTATTCCGGATGGATTTCTTTCTTGGTATATCCTCAACTTTGCATAATCTAGTTGGATTTTCAATTACTTCTTTTGAAATGATATAGGGTTTGTCTAGAATCAAAATTTCATCATTCAATTTGCTCAAAATGAATTTAACGAGTTTTGCGTTCTCAAAATTGGTAAACTCATTCCAAAAGTCCAAATTCTTGTGTTTGTCTTCTTTTGCCCATTTCAATTCATTGGGCAACAACAAATTTATTATAACTCTAATATTTTCATTGTTGTATTCATCTAAATTTATTGACCCTTTAATTTGTTCCATTGTTCCTTTCGTATAACCACACACCAAATTATATGGAGATTTTTTAAAAACAACTAAAATACTTGATGAATTTTGAGATTCACTGCTGAATTAACTTCACTCCTTTGAAATTATACTACAAACCACTTTCCTCCTTCTTTTCTTTGATGCAAAGTTAAAAATGAGAGATTCAACATGTCTTTTATAGCTCGCATGCTTGTAATAAATGCCTTTTCCCTAGGTTCTGTGGATACTCTATTTTCTCAGACAACAAGAGAAAATTTCTTCTACAGACCTATGATTTCTTTAAGTTTCCTTGTGAGTGTTTTCCAAAGCCTCTATAGATCATTAATACAAATTTTTACAATATTCTCCTGATCTAGTACCATCTTACGAACATGGGAAAAAGGATTTTTCTGAAAAACTCTCTCTGGGCCAATGGCCCGAGATCAATTTTTAGAGGAATTACCAGACGCAAGTTCTAGTGCAGAGCCATTTCTAGCATCAAATTCATTCTTCCTTACCCATGTATTATTCATCTGATCTCTTATTTCATCCATGATCTTTTTTCCTTTTTCTTTACCATTTTTTTGTGAATTTCTCCCTTTGTATATCAGACCTCTTTTACCCATATTTCTATTTCTGCAAAATCTTGTAATGTGATCGTATTTGTTGCAACTGTAACACATAGTAGTTCCTTGTCCATACCAATCATTCCATTGATTTATTCTTGATCTGAATTGATTAGCAATATGTAGAATTCTTCCATAGGTATAACACTCAACATTCCTTCTATTGACAAAGTAGTTTGACACATTTCTGCATTCAATTGATTTATGACCAATTTTTTTGCAATTGAGACACTAACCAGAGAATGATGGATTACTTGATTTCATTTTACTTCTACACTGAGCAACCATATGACCAAATTTATTGCAAGAAAAATAGTATCCATTAAAATTTTGAGCATTAGGTTGTCTTACTAGATACCTTCCATCTTTGTTCATCTAATTTTCTTGCCTAAAATTTCTTTGTCCAGATCCAGAACTTTCTCCCTTCTCATATCCAAGAGCTCACTTGTCTTTAGCATTCTTCTATCCTTGAGTCAGCTCATCAAGCTTAACATAACTAATCTTAAACTTCTCCTTCTATTCATTTACAGTAGCAAGTTCATCCTTGAGAATAATAAGCTATTTTTCAAGTTCTTCTTCATTGTTTCTAGATTGTTGTAATTCACTTTCTAACTGAATGAATTATCCATTTTCTCTTTTGCATTCATTAGATATTTATTTTAAGGACTGGGCAAGAATCTCCTCATTATTCTTCCTTTCTTCAATCTCCTTAGTTAGCTTCATCACCATAGATTCCATTTCATGTTTTAGGGTAGCATTATTTCTAGCAAGATTTTCACATTCTTCAATTGTTTACTTCAAGTTTTGATTCAGGTGAGCATCACCCATTTTTTCACTCTCTTTCTTTTTAATCTGATCATAGAGATCTTTCCTCTTTTCCCTAGATTTAACAATTTGATCCTTCAATGTCTGAATGAGTTTCTCAGCATCCCTAAGCTTTTATTTCAATTCCTAGACTTCTGCTTTAGACTGATCAATTTCATCAAGTGCTAGCAAAAGTTGCTACTGAAGACTACCAGATTCCATTACATTCCAAGATCCACCTCAACCTGATAAACTTATTATGAGGAACTAGATGCTCTGATACCAATTATTGGAATCAAGGGAACAATGAGAGGGGGGGTGAATAAGTGTTCTACGAATCTGATCTTTATTAATCTAATATTTAAACCATTTCAACATAAAACCAAATGAAAGATGCAAAAACACAAATTAATCATCCACAAAACCATAACACAAGGATTTTTACATGGAAATCCTATTACCTAGGAAAAACCACAGTGGAGGTTAATCCAAAATTTGAGTACTCAAATATAAGTTGTACAAAAGGGAATGCACTTGCATTCAGGCATACTACCTAGAGCTCATTGCTCAAAGTAGGAAGGCTCACTACCTTACAAAAGTTCAGATTAAAACCATCTGAAGGATTGAACTGAAGTAGTAGCATCTACTTATGTTGGGTTATAGTTCTGATTAGGCTCATAGATCAAATTTTGGACCTTCTATCTGATTTTTCTCTTCACTCTGCTCTACTCTGCTCAACTCTACAATTCACATCACAAATCCATGCACAGATGAATTCACACCACTATCCTTCTGAATTTTGCACCACACACTAATATACTTCACATACTACACATTTGCTCTCTCAAAATGATACAATCAATCTCATATATATATCCACTAGCAAAGATTTTATCATTCATATGTCAGCTTACATAAAACATAAAATACTTTTCAACTGTCGACTAAAATCCATAGCAAATTCTTTATACGCACCATCCATAGTCAGTCAAAGCATAGTGAGGACCCAAATAAACATATTTGAATAGAAAAAATCAACAAATTACTTCTTAAACATCTACAACAACTAATTTCGCCAAGTCGGTCTTCTAGCACAAATAATCAAAAAATTAGTGCATCGGATCTCCTAGATCATAACCCAATGAATGCATAGGCACAAAAATCTACAGTAAGGTATTCCAGATACCCAATGATCTTCTCTAAGATGCACAACACAAACTAATAAGTAGAGAATGCATATTGATTGAAAGACTCAGGTTTAACCAGATGCCATGTTCTTCATTCTATTCGACCGGTATGAACCAATACTAAACTATCGACCAAATAAATGAATTTAGGTTGCCATCAATGACACCATTAGAAGCCATATGCCAACTTAACCATGCCATCGAAGCATCGAGTTATGTCCCCAACCACATCAAGAACAATATCTCCAAAGTCAAGAGGTTGGATATCAAGATCAACAATATCAACACCAAACCCAACCTCCCCATCTCAAATATCAATCACCACATCTCCAAAATAAATCACCACAAGGTCAATTTTAAGTATAAATCTCACAAGGTAACAAACAAAAATACACACCACCTGGGGAACCAATCGAATTGGTCATGCAACAACTGATACAAGAAAATCTCATTAAAATCCCCGTTTATGAGAATTATCAAGAGCCCCAAGTTAAACCACCAGGGTATAACGTGAAGCACCTTTGTGGTTTTCATAAAATAAAGGGACACATAATGTCAAATTGTATTCGACTTAAAAATCCCATCCAAGAACTTATTGATAAAAAAATAATAACTGTTGGGAACAATGATGATGATTCAACCTCTAGTGATAGCAGTGACAATATCTCCTCAATAGTTGTTAAAATGATGATCAAGATCTATCCATCAACATACATTAGGAGTCACTTTTTAGTCATGATGAAAACCCCTCAAATAGTGATCTATTTCAAGGAGTCATAGAATTATTTGATCCTATTGACATAATCCATGATCTATCGACCAATGATCATGTTGACAATGTCTCTACATCGCTTAATAAGTTAGAGGACATATCTCAAGAACATATTCCAAAGCATGATCAACATCTTTTACCAAAGCATAAAAATGGTCCTTTCCAAGACATATTGACATCCTTCGACCTCATGGTTGCGGATATTGAAGGAATCCTCAACTTGACACTTGATCCAAATCCACTCAAAGATCAAGAGGATATTGAGCCACTTCCCATGCCTAATGACGATGTCCAAGAACCCTTTGTAAGGAATCCATGCTTTGAAATTGACCCATGCCAAGAACTTGATGCAAAGCATGCCGAAAGTAATTCCAACATTTACTAAGATCAAGAATTTGTATCCCACAATACTACAACGATATAATGGGCACTTTCCTATCTATAAAAGATGTCACAAATGATGATCATATCCATATCGCACATACTCCTCCATATACCCATGAGATGCTTCCTTTGGATGGAAACATAGATGATCTTCATTCAAACCAAGAGTCTCATACTCTTGACATCATTACCAAGGAAATTGAGTCTCCTACTCTTAAAATTTGTAAACATGATCAAGATATATACAAATTTGGAGACATCAAAAATAGATCATGAAGAAGGATTCTACACAAGTTGTGAATTAAAAACATCCTATGGAGACATATCGGAAATAGATCATGGAGAAAGCTTCTACAGAAGTTATGAATCAAAAACATCATTTGAAAGCATATCAAGACTGAATCATGAGGAAATTTTTTATGTGGACACTAAATCATCAATACCTCTTGAAGAAGCATTAAAATCTTATATTTCATAAGATTAGGCCAAAGATATCAATTAGGAAGTTATCCCACATATGGAGGATCCGATCACTTATAAATTTGGATCACTTAATTTTTTTAGGGAAAGCTATCTTATCAATAAAGAAGTTATCACATTTGAAGATCCATGACAGAGTAGAGAAGGATTGACACCTTGTTTCCAAGGTAAATAATATTCTATTGCAAATAATTTTTTTTCAGTAGATGAATTATCAAGGTAAAGGATTAGGTCTACATGAATAGGGTATCCTAGAACAAATGCAGATTATTGGAAATCCTAAGTATCAAGGTCTTGGTTATTCGACAATTAAGGGATCTAAACATATCAGTGATACTTCCACAATATTGGGGGTAGCTTCATCTCAAGAAAACACTAACATAGGGAGCACGAATAATCCTTATGATAAAACCAATGCCAATGCTACAACCCGCCACATCATGAATCGTCATCCACCCATCACCATCCATGAATTGGGACCAAAATCAAAAGAAAGATTTGAATCAAAGTACAAATAACATTATTAATGTTGGATGTTGTGGTTGTGTTGCTGATAGGTGGTTGTCATTGATGTTAACACTATTAACATTGATGTTTTAAAGGCTATATATGTCGAGGATATTGAGAAAATTATAATAAATATGTTGAAGGCCCTATCTATGAAGTTTAGTGTGGTGGAAAATTTAGTATGTTGCTATTTAGAAGTTTCACTTTAAAGGGTTTTTTGCTGAGCCTATCTAGTTTATACTCTGGAAGTTTTAGAGGTGCGTATCAAGGTTTGTGCAAGTTGTGAGTTTTTGTGTTCCTGCAGTTATTCTGGTACTATAGCTAATGTTTCTGGAAGAAGATAATATAATTTTGGTAATTTGAGTTGTTGTGTATGCTCATGAGATGTTCCTTGATGTTTCTAGATCATTCTCTATCCTTGTTGCATGCCCTCGTTGATCGGTGTGATCATGATCGAAGACTTTTCCTTTGTGTGTTCGAGTTTTCATGTTCTTAGCTGACATGGTGATTGTAGCATGTTGCGGATCCTTGTGGATTAATATTTTAATGTTTGGAATGTTTGAGGAAGTTGTTTTAGGTCTTGATTATGTTGTGACCAACTTTAGTTGGTGCGCATTGATATTTGTTCAAGAATTGGGCCGACAGTTTGTAATTTATTCTTTTATTTTTGGCCGATAAAGTTGTTGATGTAATTCCATGAAGCAGATATATAAGAGAATTTTTTTTCTTCATTTGATACATGCGAGCATGATGTGTGTATGCAAAATGTGAGAATAAATATCAGATCATTCTATTGCAATGCAGAGTGTGAAGAAGATTGAGCGAAGTGTGAAGAAGTGTTTATGTGCCTGACCAAAACTATCATAAGGATTTTGAAGAAGCTAATTTCTCAGTTCAATCACTTCAGACGGATTTAATCTAAATCTTTTATGTAAGATAGTGAGTCTTCTTTGAGCAATGAGCTCTAGGCAGTGTGCCTGAATGCATGTGTATTCCTTATTCATTTTCATTATACTTTTAACAGGGTATAACTTGTGGATTAACCACCACCATGGTTTTTCCCCTAACAAGGTTTCCACACAAAAATCTTAGTGTTATGTGTTCTTTTGATCTATTGTTGATTCATGCATTTACTGTTATTTATCAAATCAGAGATTAAAGGTTAACAAGTGTTAAATTCTGTGCCAACTGATTCACCCCTCCCCTCTCCGTTGTCTATTCTTGTTTTGCCAATAATTAAAGAAAAAGAAGCTATGAAGCATCATGGACAAATCAAATACACATGGATACCAAAAAATACAAAGAAATATTATCCCTATCAAACTCCATCGGTCAAAGAAACTATGGGGAAAAATAAAAAAAAGGGGCAAGTATCCATCAAAGATGTCTAGAAAGGAAAAAGAAGGCTTCTCAAGAAACACACAAAGTATATCAAGTAGTTGGTCCTAATTCCATACACACTTTTGTATCCACCCATCATTTCTCATCTTCCCAAGTCTGGAGAGTCAAAGGATCCAAACTATCAACCAATCCATATTTGATTACTAAATGCACTACACCATCCATGCCTCCATGCATGATATCCAATTCTTACATTAACCATGTATTGGAAGTAACCCTTCATCCTATGAATCCATATTTGATTACTAAATGCACTACACCATCCACGCCTCCATGCATGATATCCAATTCTTACATTAACCATGTATTGGCAGTAACCCTTCATCCTAAGGATTCATAAGGCACTCTATCGCGATGTGCACACAAATACAAAGTTAATTTCAATATGAACAAAGTAGATCAGGAATCTCAAAAGTTGTATTCAAGTGCATGAATCTTGGAAGAACAACTTCTTCAAGTAGGATATCGATGGCACATTATGATAGAAGCAACAACGTCAATAGTACCAAGTGGCTTAGCATGAGCTTAAAATCTTTTAGCAAAACATCAAAAAAATCATGAAAATAGTAAAGATAAAAATCATCCCCCAGTGAAAACCACATGGGCGACACTTTCGGAAAGTACCATGATGAAAACCTGGCAAATAGGCGTCATGTGTAGAATCGAGCATCTACGTGTGCAAATTTGGGTGAAAGCATCTTTTCACATCCATAATAAAGCCAACATTCCCTCCATCTTATCTATAATAAATCCATTCATCCATGACCATTTATCCAACACATTTCCATCTATATACCTTATCTTGATCTTGATAAAAGTTTGGTGCACACTTTACACTTTTTTATGGTAAACATCTTGACATCGGTCATTTTCATTAATCCTTTCCAATCCAACATTATCTAAGACTTGAAGCACTATCCAAATGGGCATCCTCTATTCGAACACCTTATCTTATCACAAGATAATCCTTGGCATCCTTTGCATGATTATCATATCTATCCATTAATATAACGGTTCAAGCACCCACCCATGGAACTCCATACATTGCTAGACACTGGGGGCATATATTTACATCTTTCTTCAGGAATAAATCTTAATCTATATCTTCATACTTATGTGGTGATCCGAACATTGATAAATATAAAATAAAATTGGTCAAGCACTTGTGAGAAAAAAATCCAAATCACTAGCCCATGGCATATTTTGACAAGACGATGTTCCTCATCAAGCTTTTTCTTTCGTCAAACATCAATTCAAAAAATAAATATTAGTTGCATCTAATGTGTACTTCAACGTCACATCAAATCATCAAATTTTTTTTGTTCCAAATCAAGCTTCAAAGTCCTAATCAATCAAAATCCAATAAATCCATCATCATCTCAGGATATCCTTCCCAATCCTTTTGTTGCTTAACACTATCCTTGCATTGTTGTGTATCCTCAACAATGTTATCATCATCAATCTTGATCAGTCAAATCCAATCAATCCATCACCATCTCAGGATATCCTACCCAATCCTTGTGTTGCTTAACACTATCCTTGCATTGTTGTTTATCCTCAATGATGTTATCTTCACAAATCCTTCAATCTAACCAATCAACCATAGCTTTGTTTTCAATAAAATCAAAACATAGAGCACTGATAGCATATACATATCCAAATCCTCAAAATCATGCAAAAATCCAAAAACATCCAAATCATATCAAAATCCAAAAACATGTCAAAAATCTTAAAAGTCAAAAAATAGAGGCATCATGTTGAACTATGCCATCTCTGACCTTGGATGTAGGAAAGTTTGATCTTTGATCATCCCCTGAGACACATTAGTTAAGTCCATTAGAAGTTTATCATAATAAGCTGGCAATCCATTTGTTCGTATCTCATTAATAATTGAGTCTATGTCAGTTGAATTACGTGGTCTTTGTGTGTATAACGTGGGAAATGCTAATCTGTTGATCAGCTCCTGAGACCCCTAGGATAGGTCTTTATGTTAGGTTCTTGGTCAAAATATTAGAAAAACAAAAAACATTGGAAAAATTGAAAATCAAAACATTTGTAAAAAATATCAAAATCCCAAAAACAGCCTCAAAACATTTCAAAACACCTAAAAAATCCAAATATTTGAAAAATCCATCCATCTCCATCTCGCTCTCACCTAAAATAATCTCATTCATAATAAATCAATCACCATTTCCTTCTTTGGTAAGTCAGTCAGAAGCAAGTCTAGCAGGTTCAAAAGTAAAAGCTCAATCATTAAAGTCTCAAGTCTAGGTCAGTAAGTAAACAAGTTAGTCAACTCTTGGTATCAATAACTTATCATCAAGTCAATCCCATATATCACCTGAACACAACATGTCCTAGGATGCATCCTTCCTACAATGGACATCAACATCAGGAATCACCATAGTTTAGTCTTGGCTAGCGATATGAAGAATATTAGCTTGTTTGTTTACTTTATCTTTGTCTTTTTGACTTATCTTATTTTGCGCTCATTCCAATGACCTCTCAATGATGCCTAATCAAAATGGTTTAGAGAGAAATGAATGGGGCAAGAATCATTATATTTTTATCTACTATGCTTGTTGGACGTTCTTGTAATATAACTTGGTCATGCGTGCTTTGTTTAGTTTGTAGACAAGGTGTTTTAGATGTCTTGTTGACCACATAGGAAGTCTTGCTTTTATATGTTTTGGTCTGAGATGTTTAGAATATCTCAATTTCATTCTAAATAGGATTTTTTATGTCAGGTGTGAATAAGAGTACTCCTATTTGATTGTCGAGACAAAGTTCATCACACTAGGTGCAATGCCATCCTAGTTCTCTATACCTTGATGCATCCTACCTATATGTGTTATCAAACATAAGGAAAGTTATGATCTTTACTTCTCCCATCCCTGGATAAGAAATACATTATCATCATTCATTGTCATATCAAATAAATTCTCGACGACTCATAGACTTGTTGGACTTCTGCATCATCTCAGATTCAAGGGTTGATCCCTCTCATTCTTCTATCCCCATTCATGCTAACATAGTATCATTTCACCAATGCATCCATCTTGCATTCATAAAACATTCACACTCTCATCCTAGATAATCATGTCATATCATCATAGGATAACATCATTCATCATCATCCATCATCCATGCATTGCATAATCATTTAAGTTGTTTAGGATAACATAGATTTGTTATTCTAAGCATCTTAAAAACATCTCATTTGCATCTTCATTATCATATAGATCTATTAGTCTAACCATCCATACATCCATCTTGAACCTCTTTTTCGTAAGATCGATGCTCAAATTGAACTTTTCGCTCAATCTCTTGAGGGGGAAATGTGCCAACGTACTTCTTTCTGTTGGAGTATCCAAAAAAATTATAATTTTTTAAAATTTTGATCTTGGCAGCATCATTCTTTGAATCAATGCAACAAGTAAATTGCTTCAAAGAGGGGAATAATATAGACACTCAAAATATTCAACTGACATCATGCATCTAAATCTCGCTCTAATTAACATCCAATTCCTCTAATAATCAAATAAAGCATTTATTGATCAATTCACTAATATTCATCATGTGCTTGATTAAATAAATCAATTTATTTAATTAAAGTCAAAAAGGTCCTCTCATCTGATTTAGTAAATCAAAATGATTAAATCAAATTTCAAAACCCCTAAAATCCTCCAAGTTAAATAATCTGAATTAATTAACCTCTAATCACCATTAACCATCCTCTAGGTTTTGACTCAACCTTGGTCAAACCTAAACCCTTGACTAACCCACCCACTTGCACATGAAATTAATTTTAATTAATTATCTAATTACCCTTATTTTCCCTCACAAGGCATATTCCCAAAGAATATTCCCTCATTAACTCCATTTGTTTGACTTTCTTGCCCAAACAAATTCCCCCCCAAAATGTCTCACCTAATTGCATTTACTTGCACATTCTCAAAAATGTGCTCATTTATACTCCACTAGCATGTTGAAAAATGAAACCTTGCCATTGGCTCATGATTAGTTCCACATTCCTCCCATCTCTCCATGTTTCAATCCTTCAACCTATAAATACATGGCATTTCTACTTTAAAATCATCCACAATTTTAATATTCTCACTATAGGCATTTTGAGTTCATTTTCATCTCCATCACTTGCATCTTGGCATCATTATCATTTGGAGCTTATCAAGGGTTGGGAAAGGGCTACTTTCCATATCAAAGTAGCACCAATCCAATATGGGATAGGTATGCACTCATGTTTTTATATACTTCATTTAGATTTTCTTGTTGTTTTAATGTCTTATTTTAGCATATCTAACACGATTCAATATCTCATAGGAGCATTTTATTTTCTTAGTTTAAACTAACCTATGCTAATGTGCATGGAGGTTTAAGCTATTTTGAAGATTTAGGTGCTCACACATACATCTCTTACTGTATACACCTAAAATTGGTTTGGAGCATCCGATTAATTAAATATACATTATTTGATCAATTATCCTAATTTCCTCTACTGTTGAATAAATATAAATATTTATTTAATATAGTTCACATTCAAATTCATCTTAATTAAATAAAAAAAATTAAAGACTTTGTTCGATTTAATTATCAAATCCCTATTTCAATCTATCACATCATTCTTGAATTAATTAAATAAAGATCAAAACACTTTATTTATTAATTACCATATTCCTCCGATTAATTTAATAAACGACTATTCTATAGTTTGTTTTATTAAATTATTTATCTCTCTTTCCTAATTTAAATAAATCAAAATATTTGAATTATGCATAAAGGAATATTCCAATCTACATTCTCTCAAAAATGAATTAGATTTCCTATGTCTAAATTTGTCACAATTAATGCTTTGAAACTTCATGGGAAGTTTTGGAGACAAATTGGAGACAAATTTGGAATTTGATCTCTCAATCCTCCTCCATCAATCTTTCCTCTTCTCTTGCCTGGTGTTTTCATGGGTAGAGACAACCTCCCTCTTTCTCTCAATCTCCTCCATCTCTCACCATTCAATTCTCCAGATTGAATCCAAGCCTCTCAAAGCTCTCCTTGTGCATTTCTATAGCCACGAAATCTATAAATAAAGCCTTATTCAACCAAGAAAAGGATCTAGATAATCAATCTTTTTCACTATTACTTTGCAGGAATCTAGATATCAAGTATCAAGCATCAAGTATCAAGCAATTCAACAATCAAGCTTCACATCAATGGCTGCCTCTTGGAGCTGCATTTATCTGTTTCACATCAATATCATGCTAGTTTAATTGATTTATCATTTAGCATTATATTATCATCATCTCGTTCTTCAGATAGTCATTTCAACAGTCTTATATGCTTGCACAATCTGAGAGCAAAGTAGGATTTAATAAATCTTTGAGGATAGAGGGCAATAGGACACTTTCAATTGATTACTTTGTTGAATTGATTCAATTTGTTTAATCATTGATATAATGTCATATTAAGAAGTGTATTTATATTATTTACCTCATTCCACACTTACAATTTGGCACCCACCGTGGGATATTAACCCCATTTTTATCAAAATTACAATTTTTCTGGAAAGTGTTACACAGGTTTACAGCGTGATTTATTTTAGTGCTTTCGTTAAAAATTTTGGCGCTTCCTATCCATGTTCCAGTGCTTTCAGAGTTTCGGTGCTTCCAGTAACTATTTTAGCGCCTTAGGTGTTTTAGTGCTTCTATGGAAAAATTCGGCGCTTCGGTACACTGTTTTGGTGTTTCGGTGATTTCGTGCTTCCAAGACAAATTTCGGCACTTCTGTACACTGTTTTGGCACTTTCAGGTTTTAGCACCTCAGGTAACTATTCTAGCACTTCGGTGCCATATTCCAGCGCTCTTGTAAAAATAGTTTGGATTCGACGCTTCCATGGCTAGATTTTATTTACTTTTCACAGTTGAGATAAAATTGATCAATCTAGGGTAGTCACTTCAAAGTTTTTCTAAAATTGATCAATCTAGGATAGTCACTTTCTTGTTTTTCTTAAAGCAAATCTATCAATCCTAGGATAGTCACCGCATTTTTACAATTAAAGTTAAAAAGAACATCATGATTTTTGTGAAGCAACACCTTCACATAGATTAGAAAATTTCTTTTTGGGTTTTTAAAACAAAACACATCTATATGCTGTGCTTGTAGTGATTAGGCTTATGCTCTCCCCTTAACTGGGTGACCAAAGTGCCAGATTCACTTTTATTTCATGTCATTTATGCTTTATTAAATCCTTTAGTAGGCCTACTGTAGTGGGAAAAAGTACTCACCCTATGGGAACGACCTAAGTGGGAACAACCAAAGCCAGGTTATCCAACCCACTATAATAAAAATGCAAGTTGTTGATGAAAGTCCAACTTGATGATAGTAGGCAAGATAACCATCCCCAAAATCTTTGTTCTAAAGATTGGGAGGTCTCCTGAGGGAGTTTATCTATTTTCCACACCAAATGGAACCCTATCTATGAACCATAGAGTAGTTGCTCACCAAGTCAGTATCCATACATTGTCATACTCACGGTGCAAGGGGACAAAAGAATCTGCCCCCAAGACACTCACCATATAATTACCAAGGATTGTTTGCTCAAGGGATTCAGTATCTACGTCCGTCACTTTGAGTACACACCTGGAAACGACAAAAACACAGGTGCCCTCTAGGGGGTGACACTGCTATGTGAGTCAACATAATTACAAGATGTGGGCTATGAGTATAATGATGACCTAGTTGTCCTTAAGTGTGAGTCTGTTTGATTTGTGTACAAATTGTTAAAACAACCCATCAAAATCAATAAAGATCATTCATGATTTTTGAACATACACAATATTTTTCAGTTTTAAAAACACTTATTCAAAATTTTTTGCCGTGTTTTTCACGAATTCATTTAAATCAGATTAAAAGATCATCTTGAAAACATCAAGTCAAAACAATCAGAAAATCCATGCTGCGAAAGTGGAGATCCACCACGTTTGTCAGAATAAAAATCAAAGTTACAAAGCCCAAGCAACCTCTCAGTTATAGAAATAAATTGAGAAGAGAACGTTTTCTATATCAAAATCGGAAACTCTTCTTACAACATAGAACATTCATTCACTGTTATCATGATTTTGCTAGGGTTCACTCTTTGGATTACGTGGTAGAACCGCTCTATTCACGAGCCTTCTTTCAAAGAAGAGCTCTCACACAATTCCACAACCATAGTCAACAAATTCATCCTTCTTACCTTCTGCAATCTCTAATATAGTATGCCACAAGACTCAATGAAATTTTACAATAGAAAGTCTTAAAAGGTCCTATTTTTGGCGTTTTGGAAAACCTGTTTCAATGCTTTGGTTCACTATTCTAGCACTTTCGTGAAACAGCGCTTTCAGGCTCTGTTTTAGTGCTTACAGTCATTATTTTAGCGCTTTTGGTAAAATAGCGCTTCTGTCAATTTTTGTAGCGCTTCTGTCAATTTTTGTAGCGCTTCTAGGAAGTAGCACTTTCATCATTTTCTCCAGTGCTTTCGTACACTGTTTTGATGCTTTGGTCAAAATAGCAGTTCGGTCACCTATTTCAGCACTTCTGGACTCTATTCTAGCGCTTCTAGGAAATCGCGCTTCTAGTCTCTGTTTTAGCGCTTTTAAAATAGAGAGTTTAAAATTTTAACCAGTCTGTCACTCTGTCATTTTATCAACATTTTCATCAGAATCACTATCTAGGAACCAAAGTCAGAAAAGTTTATACAAATTTCCAAACTTGTCAACTAAAAATAAGATCTTGCAAATCACAAGTGTTGAAATCAAATACATAATCAATTACTATACTAAAGTTTCATTATCAGGATACTATCATCCTTCATCATGAAACAAAGTATAGTAATTCAATTTTTAAATATTTTCTCATCAATAAGATCTATCATCTTATTCGACTTTATTTAAACAAGTTCAAAATTGACACTATCCCGCACATAAGATCAACATTTCAGAAGAACGGGAAAAAATTTGTATGCCAATCTTAACTAGGTACGAAAAATAGAGACTCTTAGAGAAAGAAATTTTGAAATCAAAAGAAATGGCAGAAGAAAATCCGTGGAACAATCTAAACTACAATGATAAGAATGAAGTAACTCCGGAAGATATCCAAGCGGCTCAACAAGATCCCAAGTTTCACATATTTATGGAGAAAATTCTAGAACAAGACATGGAAAAATATCTTTTAATGTTAGCCGAATCAGGGGCAAAACTTCCAAAAGATTTCGATGTAAACCATTTGAAATAAACACCAAAAATAAATGAGATTGAGATACCACAACCAATGCAAACAATAGATCTAGTTGCCACTTTAACATCTCAAATGCAACTATTACAACAAAAAATACAAGATATGACGCAAGGAACTACCAAGAGATATACGATACAGAACATTTGTCCTTATCCATTTGACACAATAGTTGGTTTGCTACCTTTTCCAAGACACTGTGAATTCCCAAAGTACGATAAGTATAATGGATGAACAGATCCAATAGATCATATATGAGAATTTAAAATGATAAGTCTTGAGTTTTCTCAAGAAGAGACTTATTTGATGAGGTTATTCCCAAGGAGTTTGGGAGGTGCATGTATGGAATGGTTCTCAAAACTGCAACCTGGTATCAAAACGTTTGAGGAAATTGTTAACAATTTTATCTCTCAATATTCATTCAACATCCAAAATGATGTTACTATCAAGGATCTCTACAACTTAAAGCAAAACAAAGGAGAAACATTCTTGTCTTTTCTCCAAAGGTGTCGACGACTGTTTGCTAGGTATCCTCGATCTATTCCAGAGGAAGAAAAGATGGAATTATTCATTGAGAACTTGACAGAAGAAATGAGCTATAGGTTAGAATTACAATGTCCACCCACTTTCGAAAAAGTCATAGAAAATGGTCTTAAGATTGAGGAAGCATTAGTGAAACGGGGAGTTATCAAACATTACAATGACAAATCAAATAACTACTCCAATCAACACTCAAACAATGATAAACCAAAAATCTGGCAAAAGAATCGCAACACAAATGAAACAACAAGCGATTCACAAAATGTCAAACCAATTTTCAACTTGAGTGCATCTTCTTCAAACAATTAAAACAGTGACCAACAAGTCAAGTCAAATACCATGCAGAACAACGAATGCACAAAAACACTACCATATCAAAAACTGTCAAATTGACGAAGGCTCACACCTTTAGGTCAATCAATGGAATCAACAATGAAGGAACTAGTTACCAGAGGTATTCTCACTGCACGGGAAGCTAGGTTTTGGGATCCGAAAGTCAAACCATCATGGTGGAATGGCGCTGATTATGGCAACTATCATAATAACAAGGGTCATAAAACAAATGACTGTATGGAATTGAAACATGCAGTACAAGATTTGGTGGATAACAAAAAAGTGTATGTAGAAGGACCTCAAAATAACAATGATCATTTGGCCTTCAAAGATCCTTTGCCCAATTATGAAAAAGGTGCATCATCCTCCAACAACAAAGGAAATCACGCTAATCATGTCTATGACACAACAATCCTATGTCTATCTGAAGTCAAACATGATCATACAGTTAGCAATAACATTATTGAGAACAAAACCAACACCATTACCCCTTTGGATTTACTCCCAATTGTGCAAAGTTCTGATAATCAAATAAATGTCTTAAAAATTAGAGAAAATCAAGAAGATCAACCTGCTAATGCACTAACTAGGGGACAATCAAAAGTAGTGTTAAAGGGGATTGGCTCCACACATGCGGTTCCACCTCCATCACATTATGATGTCATTAATCAAATGCAAAACACCCCTTGAGGGAATCAAGAACATCAACCGGCATACGTCATGACTAGGGGGCAAGCCAAGGTAGTATTAAAAGGAGCAGGATCTCAGCGTGAGGTTACACCTCAATCTCACTATAATATTGTCAATCAATTGCAAAATATCCCCACACAAATATCAATATTGGAGCTTCTTAAGTTGTCACCATCACATAAGGAAGTTCTTGAACAAGCATTAGTTGCCACAACCATGCCAAAGAATCTGGATGTTTGTCAATTCCAATCTATGGTGGGACACCTGACTACCCCACATTGTTTGTCATTCTTTGAACAGGATGATGTCTCATTAAATCATCCGCATAACACCGCATTGCATATTGAAGTATGTATCCATAATCATCGCGTTAAGATATTTTTAATAGATGGGGAGTTGGTCTGAACATTTTCACCCTAAATTGAGTTCGTGCAGTAGGATATTCTGAAGACGCTATTGATGCTCGAAGGAAAATGACCATCAAAGCATATGATGAGGAGGAAAGATCGTCCCAAGGTTTAATTGTATTACCTATTCAAGTGGGACCCATAATGAAGCATATAGCATGTCAAGTGTTGGAAAGAGAGTTAACATACAACATACTCTTAGGACGACCCTGAATTCATGAAATGCAGGCCGTGACTATAACTGCTAATTATAATCATCCACAACATTGTGACACATTAAGAATATCTCAAAACACCTTTGTCCCTCACAACAGGGAAGCTTCAAGCTCATCATCATCCAAGAAAGAACAAAGTCCAAGAATCACTACCAAGTGGGTACAAAAAAAAGGTAAAGAAAAGGAAACAAGTCATGTTGAAACAAACATTCCTGGTACACAAACTTCTCTATCAGACAACTTTCAAAAGAAAGTTCAGTTGATAGATAAAGGAATGGGACAATACTCAATGGAGCAATCGCTTAACTTATCATAGTTAATGCCATCTCCTAGGAAATATGGTCAACCATCAATGATCAAACCTCCGACATCTTTATCTAGCACAACTCTTCAAGAAACATTTGTGAAATCCAGAACCATAGCGGAAGAAACAGACAATAAAGTAATCCTTGATTGGCTTTACAAGGATGAAGAAGCATCAACATCTAAGATCAGTATCAAAAATGTTAGCATCAACACAGACAAGTATGGAAAAGGAAAAGCTATTCTTGAAAAGATGGGTTATGAAGGACAAGGGCCTGTAGGATTAAGAAAAGAAGGAATCTCAAAACCTATCACACCTCTCACTATCCACACAAAAGAAAAGCCAGGACTAGGATATTCTGAGGAAGAGAAACAGGCACTCAAAGAGAAGGTTGTAGAAAGAATTCTTCAACTAAGAGATTGCTCTGAAACCGGTTCCAATGAGTATGAATGGAATTCCTTATCTGATGTATCTTTTATGGATATTCATTGTGATATCATCCAACAATATACACCCACATGTGAGGAGGGCCAAGGCTCTGGGTCTAGTCCAATCGTGGGAGAGTCACTAAATATCAATGATTCAAGTGGGGACAAACAGACCTCGAGCGATCTAGACTATCTGGAAGAAAGTACCATCATGGATCTCGATATCCCGAATGAAAATCATGACGATGTTGCTGTCCTCAACCTTACTTCCATTGACCAAAATTAGTCCGATGATACCATGCCATTAATCCATCTAGAACTTATTGATTGGGAACCTATCGAACCTTTGACTGTAACAAAATTTGCAAATGATGATGCCATTGTGCATTTCCTATGTCATACCGATCCTGATACAAATTCTATCTATACTACTCATAACAATACAACTCAACAGGAGGGTGTCAAATCTTCCAGTTGCAAAATTAACAACAGGGAAAATAGATCTAATGGTGAAAACCATTCTATGGCAGCATTAGATTTGGAAAAAGTAAAAATAAAGAATGCATCCAATAGTGAAAACCTTTCTGAGGCATGAAAAGATGGAAGATTTGACACTCTACCAGAACACTATCATGAGTGATCATCAGTTCTGGTCGAACCTACACAATCAATGGACATTGGCACAAAAGAGAAGGCAAAAATCCTACATCTAGCGGAATCCATGACAGAACAAGAAAGACCGGCATTCATCCAATTCTTCAAAGTAAGAAGCATCAATTTTGCTTGGTCATATTCTGATATGCTAGGTTTGGATCCCAATCTGCTTATGCATCATTTGTCTTTACTAGTAGGAATCAAGCCCGTTAAACAAAAATTAAGAAAAATGCACCCCCACATTGCATTAATGGTCAAAACAGAGCTAAAGAAATTACTGGATGTTGGATTCATACAATCTATAGACTATGCCAAATGGATATCAAATCTTGTACTTGTTTCCAAGCCAGACAATAGCATTAGAATCTGCACAGATTTCAGGGACCTCAATAAAGCATGCCCGAAGGATGATTTTCCACTTCCAAATATAGACATCATTGTGGACTTGACGGCAGGGCATGCCATGTTATCAATCATGGACAGTTTCTCTAGGTACAATCAAATAAGAATAGCTCCAGAAGATCAAGAAAAGATGGCTTTTACATGTCCATGGAGAACTTTTTGCTGGAATGTCATGCCATTTGGTTTAAAGAATGCAAGAGCCACTTATCAAAGAGCAATGACCACAATCTTCCATCATATGATGCACACTTTCATGGAAGATTATGTCGATGACATCTTAGCAAAATCTACTACTAGGGAAGGACATTTGCATATACTAGATAAAATCTTCACTCGGATGGAAAAATTTAATGTCAGGTTAAACCTTAAGAAGTGTGTCTTTGAGGTTACATCAACAAAGCTATTAGGCTACATCGTCTCAGAAAAGGGCATTGAAGTAGATCCGACAAAATTCAAAGCTATAATGGAGATGCCACCTCCTAGAAACATCAGCCAACTTTGATCACTACAAGGATGGCTTCAATCAATCCGAAGATTCATCTCTCAGCTGGTAGATAGAAGTCATCCTTTCAATCATCTATTGCATAAACACATAGTTTTCATGTGGGATATGAAGTGTGAATCAACATTCAATCAGATCAAACAATATCTAATGTCACCACCTGTTCTCATACCACCAACAGAAGGAAGACCCCTCATATTGTATATTGCTACAACTAATATCTCATTGGGGGCACTCTTAGCACAAGAGGATAATACAGGAAAAGAGCATGCCATCTACTACATCAGTAGAACTTTAAATGGCTATGAAATAAACTATACATTCATAGAAAAGTCTTGCTTAGCAGTGGTGTTTGCTACTCAAAAGTTGAGACACTACATGCTGGCTCATACAATCAGGTTAATTACAAAGATCGACCCTTTGAAGTATCTACTAAGTAAAGCTGCCTTAACAGGTAGATTGGCAAAATGGGTTATGCTCCTAAGTGAATTTGACATTCAATATGTCAAAAGAAAGGCAATCAAAGGACAAGTAATTGCTGAACAGCTAGCTGAAGCTCCTCTACTAGATAATCACCCAATGACAATGGAATTTCTAGATGCAGACATTATGACAACTATGCCTCAACAATGGATATTGTATTTTGATGGATCGTATACACAATGAGGATCAGGAGCAGGGATTTTGTTCATCTCTCCCCAAGGACACATAATTCCAAAATCATATAGACTCATGTTTCAATGCACTAATAATGTGGCAGAATATGAAGCATTGATTATTGGGGTTAAGATTCCAATTCAATAGAAAATCATAGATTTACAGGTCTGTGGGGACTCTCAATTGGTTATTTATCAAGTCAATGATGAATATCAAACCAAAGATGACAAATTGATGCTTTACAAACAACAAATAGATAATCTGAAATAATCCTTTGCTAGTATCAAGTTTGATCAGATTCCAAGGGTGGAGAACAAAGCTGCAGATGCTATGGCTACGATCGCTTCATTACTACAATTGCCTGAGAAGTGTGTTTGTTATGAGTTTATGGTAGAACAAGTATCATGTCCTTCCCATTATCAATCGGAATCCACTACCATATGTCATCTAGAAGCCACTGAAACCTCCATATACGAAAAAACCTATGCTTATCTGAAAGATGATTTCCTACCTCCTGACCTTTCCAAGAATTAAAAATGCAACTTTATCTGTCAATTCGCCTGACACACTTTAATCACAGATGTCCTTTATCATTGAGGTCTTTATGGTACACTACTCTGATGTCTAGAACACAATGAATCTGAAATGACCTTACGAGAAGTTCACGAGGGTATTTGTGGTACTCACTCGAGTGGAATAACCCTAGCTAAGAAACTCCTCCATTTGGGTTATTATTGGCCTTGCATGGAAAAAGAATCATATCATTTTGTTAAGAAATGCCAAAAATGTTAGTTTCACAGCAATCTGATTCATGCATTGGCCCAAGAACTGCATCCTTTTACATCAACATGGCCTTTCTATCAATGGGGCTTAGATCTGGTAGGCAAAATACATCCATCTTCATCTAATGGACACAAGCTCATTATCACGACTACAAAATATTTCACAAAGTGGATAGAGGCAGTACCTCTTACTACCATCACTGGGAAACAGATCTCCTCATTCATCTTGAACTACATCATCTGTCGATATGGAATGCCTCAATCTATAATCACAGACAATGGATGACCTTTCAAGAATCAAGATGTTCAAGAGTTATGTGAAAAGTTCCACATCCAACATTGTTTTTCAACACCATACTATCCTCAAGGGAACAACCAAGCAGAGGCCTCAAACAAAACGATACTCAAAATTCTCAAAAAGACAGTTAACGATGTTGGACATGATTGGCATGTTCAACTCAACCCTGCACTATGGGCCTACATAACAAGCATCAAAACACCAACGGGAGCTACACCATTTTATTTGGTATATGGATCAGAAGCCATATTACCCATTGAAGTGGAAATTCCATCCCTTCGTGTATCACTCAGAGGTATCATTTCAGATGAAGACTACAGGGTATCTAGATTGCAGGAACTGGAATTGTTGGATGAGCGTCATCAACAAGCTGTTAATCATCTAACAACTTATCAATAGAGAATGTCACGGAGTTACAATCATAGGGTGAAACCAAGGGTCTTTCAGGTTGGTGACTTGGTACTAAATGAAAACCCTAGAAATCAGTAGGATAGGGAGAAGAATGAAAAATTTGAGCCTAACTGGCTTGGTCCGTTTGTTGTCATATCAGTGTATGGATCAGGAGCATATCAGCTATCAACGTCAGAAGGGGAACTATTTGATGAACCTATCAACAATATTCATGTTAGAAAATTCTATACATAAAACTCCTAATGCACGGGGCAAAAATCTAAAAATGTTTCCTTGGTGAAAACCTAGCAAACAGGCATCTTTGTAACACAAAATACAATACAAAAAAAATAGAAAATACAAAAAGAAAGAAAAAAGAGAAAAATGAGAAAAATACAAAAACACAAAGGGTGTAATCAAATCATATGGTGAAAACCTGGAAACAGGCGTCGTATGTGATTTTATGATCAGCTTTCCCATCTATTATGAACACATCAGGATCATTAGTTTGGCAAGTCAGTATTGTTCAAATATCATGTCAGTCATTTTTCCATCATTGCATCCATTATCAAACTCATGTCACATGGTCAACATATCACTCCATAGCTTGGGGGCAACATCTGGATATCACTAGGGGCAATTCAAACGTATTGATTTCACCCACGGGCAACACAATAGTATGGTAGGAAAATCGAAAACAAAGATCAAATCGCAATTTCAATCATCGTCAGAAGCATCAACCATTTGTAGCATATTGAAAAGCCAAAAACATGTCAAATAGGAAACTCTGAAAAAGCTAAATCCAAAAAACATAGGTCTATGTCAGTCGAACTACGTGGTCTCTGCATGTGTAACGTAGGCAAGGCTAATCTTTGATCAGCCCCTGAGACCCCTAAGATAGGATATTAGGTTAGGTCTTTAGTCAAAAACTCAAAAATCCAAAAACATGTCAAAATCAGGATGGATGATCTAAAAATCTGAATAATGAATGGAACACTTTAAGTAAAAAATGGATATTTTGACCTTTTTTATCATTTCTTTGGAGTAACTCAATGATGTATTGAACTAGAGGAACAAGGAAAAAGAATGATATTTTTATTGTTTGCTGTAAATGTGTGAATTGTTGGGGGATGTGCTATGCAAATGTATCACTGATGACATTCATAATTCACACACTCAAATGATAATCTTTTCCTGTTTATGCAATGAATGCTCAGATCATCTCAGTTCAAATTATACCTCAATGCTTGTGTTTGATTGCAATATCAAAAATCATGAAAGAAGTACTTAGGTCATCCTTGGATTAACACAACCATCGACTCTTGTATTAACTCTCAACATCCACTAAAGCTCTATGATGATACCAAGCACAAAAAGACTGTAAAATGACATCTGTTTTGCATATCATTGCATGATTAAATTAGATTGCATTCATCATTATTCATTATTTGCAGAGTATTTGTTGCATAAAGGATTCCAATCAATAATTATCTAATTACAAAAGAGACTGAATAAACTTGACATAAAATCATGAAAAACATATAACATCATCATTGCATCATCAATTCATCATTCATATATTTCATCATGCATCATAAATTCTACCATCAGTACATCAGGTTCATTCTTACCATAACACATTCATTACATATCATTTAGAATCCATACATCACATCATCATTATCACATCATATATCCATATATCATATTCCATCCATACATACACCATTACACCATTACATTAAAATAAATCATCATTTATCATCATCACTTTTAGAATAAACTCATCACATAAAGCATATAACAACATCCATCACATAGAAATCATGAAGCCATCATCATAATCATATCTAATGCATCTCATATATATATCATCAAGTATCAAGTATACAATGAAGTCATCAAAATACATCATCATACAAGAGAGGTACATCATAAAATACATCAGTGAGGATCAAAATGGCATCTACGACCTGCTACTGCTAGAATGTGTAGGCCCAACAGGACCTGTACCTATACCACCACCACCCCCTGAAGGACCTAGATCTCTGGGATCTTTGTGTGGAGGCTGAGTCACCCCCTCACTGACTGTCCATGTATGAGTCTGCCCTGATCTCGATGGGGCATAACTAACCCGGTGCTCGGCAAGTACTGCATCATGATACCGACCTCTATAATACTTGACCTCTCAGGTAGCCCCCAAAACCTCTCTCATATAATCACCTATAGAGGTGCCATCAACCACTCTCTGGAGGGTCTCGTCTCTCTCCTGTGCCCTCTCGGCAATCTGCCGAGCACTGTCTCGCTCCACTATCAAGGTATCAATCTGCGTCTGCATGGCGGCTAACTACCCCTGTACTTGTGCCAAGGCGTGTGCGTGAGTCTGTGCCTGCGCGTGCATCTGTGTCTGCATCTACACAACCATGCCTCGAGCCTGTACCAACTACCCCTGCAGTGTCTGAACATGTGTTTGTAGAGTCTGGACCTAGGCTTGGAGCCCAGCTATCTGTTTCTGCAGCCCTACTACTGGCACTGTCACTGCCTACCTCTGACGAGGCCTACTGGAAGAGGGTGCACTATGAATGTCTGGACCTGGTCCTCTGTATCCTCCACTCCCACCATCACTATCCCCACTGCTGCTGCTATCCTCACCGTCTAAACTACTGCTCTCCGAGCTCTCATCTACTAGGATATCACCCTCACCATCAGCGACATCCTCTGCCACATCCTCCTCTACTGGTAAAGGTGCTGGCTCATTAGGGATAGTAATACGAGGATGAGGGACCAAGGCCAAGAATGTTGCATAATCCTCTGTGACAACTACCTCTAATATGTTTCTCTGCATGTCCCACGAAGATGGCTGTAATGCTCTATATCCCTCTACAAGGACGTCATAAGATAGTGTGGGACCCCAATCCGAAATATCCATCCGTCGTCGTGCATAGTGGGCTACTCCCTGTAGCATGCACTGAACAATTCCATACTATCTGTAAACCCGATGGAGCAAGAATCTCTCAAGAACAAAAGGAGTCCGACCAATAAGGTACATGGAATCACACAAAAACCCCAACACTGCACCATCCTCATCCCACTCCTCACAGTCAAGATAGGGGCGCCATATCATTGTCTCCGTATCATCAAAAACTCACCTCTAGTGCTCTAACTTTCCCATCTAGGCCTGCATAAATTGACCACTGTATCTAAAAACATATGGCCTGCCAGTTGGTCTATCTGTAATGGCAAATGGTTGACAAATAGCAAAGTGCTCCCAAACCCATATCTGTAATAGAGTCACCCCTATGGATATACTGCGTGCATCTTAGTACACAATGGAATGAAGATCATGGTAAAGATGTGCTAACATGCACATCCCCCATGCATAACTGGTACCATGTACCAACATGCTCTCCATAGTCCTACCCCAGCCAACGAGGAATCCCTTTGACCTACGATCAGGGCAAAGGAATCCTCCAATAAATCCAGCTAGCACTGCTGGTAGTGTCGCATAAGAGTCTACGATCCTCCGCCATCGAACGCTCGGACCCGCTATGTCCTGATCCTGAAAGACTCTACGGAGAGCGTCTCTGCTGCTGGTCCCATGTGAATCATATGTCACAATCTCACCCATGAAAGGAATATGGAAATATATGCCACACATCCTCTAGTGTGACTGTCATCTCACCGGTGGGTAGGTGAAAGGTGTTGTGGTCACTATGCCACCTCTCAGCCAGTGTGGTCAACAAACCCTGATTAATGCTAATATGGGGCATATCAAGTAAAATCGTGAGGCCACACTGGCCTATCACCTGTAACTCATTCGGTGTTAAATGTGGTATCAAATCAGTCATCTATGGAAATCTCTCTCACATCTGGAAAGTACCTAGATCCTCCTATCATCATAACAAATAAATCTACAATCAATGAACTATGTCAGGGAATCAAAGGTCATTCTACTATCAGGCTATTCCAAAAGTTTTGGTATGAATTTTCGATCAAAATTCATAGGCGAACATCCAACCTCACCTATCAAGAGGTTTATCAAAACATTATCTAGATCTTGCCTATCATGAGATTTATCAGATATTGAATCAAACCTCACCTATCATGAGGTTCATCAAAACATTATCTAGATCTCGCCTATCATGAGATTTATCAGATATTGAATCATGTCCTCACCTATCATGAGGATCATCAATAAATGGGGTTTTCTTTTCGCCTATCATGAGAGTTAGTCTTATTTTAATCCAACATCAAGCAATTGGATTGTCAGTCATACCAATCAGAAGAATGGACAGGATCGAAATTGACATAATCAAAGTTCACTAAGTCAAAATCTTCAATTCTACCATGGAAGTGCTAAAACATTCATCCAAAGCGCTAAATCCCAAAAGCGCTACTTTGTCACCTAAAAGCGCTCAAACAGGGATCCAAAGCACTAAAACCATGAAAGCGCTATTTCAGCACTCCGAAGTGCTAAAACAGGCTTCTGAAGAGCTAAAAAACTCAAAGTGCTACATTTCCGCATCAAAGCGCTAAAACAGGCCATCTAAATGCCAGTTTACCAGAAACGCTAGAATAGAACTTATAAGCACTGAAAATCTCAAAGCGCTAAAATCCGACTTCATAGCGCTAATTCTCAACTCCTAAGCGCTAATTCACTGAAAGCGCTACTTTACCGACTGGAAGCGCTAGAGTTTTAAATGCAAGCGCTAAAACTCAAAGCACTAGACAACCTAATGGAAGTGCTACATCGGGATGTAAGCGCTACAATGCAACTTCAAAGCGCTAAAAGACGCCTAGACACGCCTAGGACCTAAAAAGCATAAAAAAATAAAAATACATGAATCGCGAGGAGGTTGGGAGGTACATACCGGACGTCCATACGTAGGCAGCCGTCTGTGGCATCGAACGTGCTTGAATCAGTGAGTGTGGTAGGGGATAGGCATCTCGCTCCATCTGGCAGAAAAGTCTTTATCACTAAGATTTTTGAACTCAAAAAGCAAATAATGAATTGAAAATGACCTTTTAGCACTATTTATAATTTTTGAAAGGTATTTTTGGTGGACTTTTATTACATTTTAATTAATTTTATCCATGAAATTAATTAAAACTCATCTGAGGGCTCTATTTCTACATCATTTTGTCGAGAGATAAATTATTTTATCATCGGAACATCATAAAATTATCAAAAAATCATAAATTTTTGAAAAATTCTAAAAATCATCAGATTATTAATTTATCTCCCGAGGGGGCGTATCATTATAGAATCATCTGAAAATCATGTCTAGGGCACACGAAATTAAAATCATTTGAAAATCATGTTTGGGGCACACATAATTAATTTTTTGAAATCATCGATCCTAGCAGTAGCAGCAAAAATATTCTTCAAACCAATGCGTAAACACATCACTTCGAAGAGGGGCAAAATGTATACACCTAAAATTGGTCTGGAGCATCCGATTAATTAAATATACATTATTTGATTAATTATCCTAATTTCCTCTACTGTTGAATAAATAGAAATATTTATTTAATATAGTTCACATTCAAATTCATCTTAATTAAATAAACAAAATTAAATACTTTGTTTGATTTAATTATCAAATCCCTATTTCAATCTATCACATCATTCTTGAATTAATTAAATAAAGATCAAAACACTTTATTTATTAATTACCATATTCCTTTGATTAATTTAATAATTGACTATCCTATAGTTTGTTCTATTAAATTATTTATCTCCCTTTCCTAATTTAAATAAATCAAAATATTTGAATTATGCATAAAGGAATATTCCAATCTACATTCTCTCAAAAATGAATTAGATTTCCTATGTCTAATCTATGTCTAAATTTGTCACAATTAATGCTTTGAAACTTCACGGGAAGTTTTGGAGACAAATTGGAGACAAATTTGGAATTTGATCTCTCAATCCTCCTCCATCAATCTTTCCCCTTCTCTTGCCTGGTGTTTTCATGGGTAGAGACAACCTCCTTCTTTCTCTCAATCTTCTCCATCTCTCACCATTCAATTCTCCAGATTGAATCCAAGCCTCTCAAAGCTTTCCCTGTGCATTTCTATAGCCAGAAAATCTATAAATAAAGCCTCATTCAACCAAGAAAAGGATCCAGATATCAAGTATCAAGCATCAAGTATCAAGCAATTCAACAATCAAGCTTCACATCAATGGTTGCCTCTTGGAGCTGCATTTATCTGTTTCACATCAATATCATGCTAGTCTAATTGATTTATCATTTAACATTATATTATCATCATCTCGTTCTTCAGATAGTCATTTTAACAATCTTATATGCTTATACAATCTGAGAGAAAAGTAGGATTTAATAACCAAAACATATGATAAGAAGATTTAAAATCTAATTTTTTCCTCTTTTGTTTAGGTTTGTGAAAATAAGAAATTGAACCAAAAATTCTTAAATGTTTAAGATTGGGATTCTTTAGGAGTTATATACTTTAAATATTTAGTAGGATTCCTTTAAATAATGTAAGTAGCACAAAACATAGATGGGTGAGTGTAGGATCATGGGGGTCTAAATAGTGGCAATATGACTCAAAAGTGGTTGATGATATTTTTTTATCTGAATTTGATGAAATGAAAAGGGTTTATTGATAATTTTTTTAGATAAATCCACCATTATAAGATATGACTTATTTGAAATTAAATTGATAATTATTATTAATTTTCTACATGCATTCTGACTAAATTCCTGATTAATAGGTTGATTGAAAAAAATTATAATTCTCAAATAATTTCACATTTTTGAATCCAAAAGATGAAGAAAATTCTATGCTTCCCATATTATAGGATAAATAAAGAAAAAAATATTTTCATAAATTTTTAACCAAGTTATGGTGGTTAGACAAGAAAGTTTTAATATTTTAAAAAATTTCTAATAATTTTTTTATAACTAATTAGTTACTTGCAAAAAAATTATAAAAAAAATGTGGCACATCTGGGCATGTTTCCTCTACTTTTATTGAAAGTTTCAATTTTTTTATTTTTTATTTTCTTTTACTTAGGTTGGTTAGACATACATGTGCTTTTTATTTTCTTTCCTGAAAATTTAGTACTAGCGCATTGAAATTTCAAAATTTCACTAAATAGATTTACTTTTTTCCAAAAGAAGACTAGTACCTTAGAAACTACATTCAGTTTGCTACAAATTCTATTTTTACATATTTTTCAAATTATGTTAATAATCTATTCAAATTTTTATGTCAAGTTTTGTAACTCTAATTTTTTGAATTTTCATTGCCACCTAAGGGCCTAGTTTAGACCCCCATGATCCTACATTGACCTAGATTCGACCCAAAATTTATAAGACATGTTTTTACCATGTAACATACATCTAGCCATTTCAACAATAGTTTTATGCTTCCTTTCCGCTACACCATTTTGTTGAGGTGTATAGAGAATAGTTATCTCATGTTTAATACCAAATGATTTCAAATAAATATTAAAAACATTTTTCACACATTCTTTATCATTATCAATTCTAATTATTTTGAGTTGAAAACTATTATCTTTCCTTTCAATTTTTTTATGAAATTTGGAAAATATATCAATATTTTGATCCTTACTATGAAGAAAATAGATCCAAGTTTTTCTAGAATAATCATCAAGAAAACTAAGTGCATACCTTGATCCTTGGATGGAGTTATTCTCCATGGGTCCCAAAAGGTCACTATGGACTAGGTGCAACTTATGATTTTCCCTTCATGATTGACCTCGTGGAAAGGGCTCCCTATGCATCTTAAGTAGTAATCATGCATCTTGTGCATACAATTTTAGATGGAATTAGGAAATCCTTCTACCATATTAAGATTTTGCATCAAGGCAATATTGTTATCATTTATATGACCAAGTCTTTTATGCCAAACATTAAAATCAATGGTCGATATTAAAAAACATCTAGATTGAGAAAAATCATAAAAAATGAACAAATTATCATTATCTAATTTAACATTTACAATGACCTTGTTTTGTTTTGGAGCAATAACACAGCACATATCTTTCTAAAATTCAATTTTATAATCTTGACAAAGCTTAGCAACTGAAAGAGAATTTGTCTTTAAATTAGGAACATATAAAAAATCACGCAATTTACCATTAGGAACATTAACATCTCCAATTGCTTCTACTTTACAACTATGATTATCAACAAGTTGAAGAAAAACATTAGACATACCATGATGCATAGATTGAAAAAATTCTTTATGTGAAGTGACATGTTGAGATCACCTAAATCAATAACCCATTCAAGAGGTTGAGAAACATTAAAACTACAAGTAAAAGCACATCTAGATTTATTTGCATTGTTGACCAAGGGCTTCCTCATTCTTGAGCCTCCATTTTTTTTTAACTATGTTTAGAAGTTGATGGATTAAGTTTCGATTTGGGATCCGTAACAACATCCAAAAGATGTTTAAAATGAAAAAATAAAAGAAATGTGAGTTTTCCAAGAATGATAGTTGGAAGAATTTAACTTAATCTCAGGAATTAAAGTTGACATTGTAAATAAATTTAAGTATACAAAAAAATTACTATAAAATATTAGCCCTCTTTGAGTAAAATTAAGGTCTAAAAAAAAAAACCCTTTAGATTAAATTAAATTTTAGAAAAAATAACTATAACTTGATTCAAAAAAATTTATAAAAAATATTGCAAAAATTAACTATATAAAAAAAGATGTATTTGAAAAAAAATTAATTGAATAATTTAAATATGAAAAATATTAAATTTGAAACAATTAAAAAAATTAATATAAAATTAAAATAATATTAAGTTATTAATTAATAAACTTTAATATTAAAATTAAAACTTTCCTTACAACTCTCATATTAAAGAATATTAAAAAAATTCAAACTTTTAAAAGCTTACTTACAAGACTATCGAATTAAATTTATAAAAAGAACCTAAAACTTAAGATTTTATTTAAAAGAAACTGAAGTTAAAAGGCTTAGCGCATGTTTTTAGAGTTACAAGAATTTAAAACTAAACTTTTTTTTTTTTTTTTTTTTTTGATGAATAGGCATATATCTATATTAATATAAAGATAAAATTACAAATTCACAAAAAAGGGGCCGGTGGTAAAAAGACACACTCCGAATGTCACATGGGTCCAGCCCAAAAAATTCAAAATAACACATGGGCCGAGCCCAAAAAACCCAAAATATCACATGGGCCTAGCCCATAAGTCAAATAATAGAAAGAGAATTAAGCAGCCAAGACAGTTTCAGTAGATCCTGGGGGGTCTCTGTCATCTAGATATTTCCCCCATACATCAATGGTGTTTGAAGTGACGCCAGGGGGAGCACCCTAACCATAATCAACTTTATCTTCATCTTTTTCAGTTTCTTTTTCCTCGCACCGACGCGAGATTGCAAGAGCCAGCCACGGAAATGTTTTGCCACTAGAGGGCCAACCAGAGTTAGAAGTAGGCAGAGCATCAGAGGGCCACCCAGAACTTCCACCACCACTCCATGGAGCACCACTAGAGTGTCGGCCTTGACTAGGATGTGACGAAGGAGAACAAGCCCGCCTATGAGGCCAATAATCTCGTCGAGTAGGAGGCTGGGAGCGGGATCACGTGGAGTCACTCCACTTTTGGCCCCGAGAAGGCGACCGACCATTGGAGGAGGAGGGCCAATCAGGGATTCGAGCCATAGTACGAGGGGCATTGCCCCAGTGGTCTAGGAGAACCTGCAGGTGAGCCACTTCCAGTGCAACCTTGTTGGCTTGCACTTGAATCTGTAAGAGAACACTAGAACATATAACTACTTTAGCATAAAGAGACACATTAACATCTAAATAAGAATGAGCAAATATACAAGCATTTCTGTCTTTCCAGATATTGAAGAGGATTTTCACCCTAAAAGTGTGCCAAAGCTAAGTGAACTTAGCCGGGGTTCTAGGCGGGTCCCCCAGCAGAACCATATGACATGAAAAGAGTTCCGACCTAAAAGGTCGAAAGAGGTCATGAATCCAACTCCAATGCTGTTGAGCTCTAGGAAAAAACTAGAAAAGGTGCTTAAAACTTTCAGGCTTCTCACAAAAAGGGCAGCGAGGGTCAGGAACCCCCAATTGAACTGGCCGAGAACCCATAGGCAAGCCTTGGAAAAGAATACACCAAGCAAAGTGGACCAACTTAGGATTAACAATTGCAGACCAAGTGGCATCAAATGTCTTACGCCAAATATGGGCTGAGGAATTAAGAAGCCACCTCTGGTTCAAAGAGTTGATCATAGGAAAATGGAGTGAAAGCTAGTTGTAACCAAGCCACGTCTTGTAGCTTCGAAGAGGAGTATCTGGAAACCATTTCCAGTCTTTCCACCAAGGTTTGTGCCCATGAATGCCAACTTTGTGAAGCATTTTCACTGGAATGGAACTCACCAGTCCGTCAAAAGTAAGACTGTCCTGGTTTTGAAGACTGTACTAGGTTTTAAAATCATATCATTGCAAAAGACGCATGGCAGGCCAGTGAAAGAGCTGATGCAGTGTATGAATTCCCTTCTTATGAAAATGAAGAGCTTTGAGCCAAGGTGACTTGGCCAGGGTTTGACCATTCTGAGCCAAAAGGGGAGACCACCAGAGGTTATGCTGGTTGATGGAGATCCCATCAAGAAATTCAGCCCCAGCCCAATGGAGCCAAGGCTTAATGGTTTCCCAAGAGTGCCAAATGATCTTGGCCACAAAGGAGCCCATAATTTGAACTGGCTCCCTCATAGCCAGGAGGGTTTGGAGACTAATTCCTTTCTAGCCAGGTCTGTGAATAGGAAAACCAGACTGAATACAATGTCTAAGGAGAATCTTCCAGGCCTCATCCCTAGTGAGAGCACGGATAATCCATTTGACACAGAGAGCAGTCCCTTGTCATTGAGTGGAGAGCAATCCAAGCCCTCCCGGGTCCTTAGGGAGACAAAAAAATTCCCAAGTGACCCGATGAGAGCCCTTATGGGTTTCAGAAGATCCCCATGAAAAATCATGGAGCAACTTTTCAAGCCTACTGTAGGCTGCTTTAGAAGGAGCCCAACAGGAAGAATAGTAGATGCAGGTGGTAGCCAAATTTTTAGAACACACTTGGAATTTTCTAGCCAACGAAATAGGCCAGCTTCTGCTCAACCCTGGAGAGCACGACTTGCAAGAGCTCCCGAGGGGAAGCCTAAAAGGCGAAGGGGATGCCCAAAAATCAAAATATTTCTCCCTACCCAATCCACTTCTAGTTATAAGTTTGGAGCCACGCAGGAGTGGGGAGTGTTGTGCACTTTTTGCATACACGCCCCACTAGAGGTGGGGACCCTCTTTTTCTTCTACATATTTTCACCTTGGCTTTGTCAATTTTTTGTTTTTTCTCTTCTTGGAGGTTATTTTGGGATTAAGTCCGGATTTGGTTTGATATAGGTGGTATTTTGAAGCATTTTGGGCCCCTTGATTTTAGAAATGGGGATTTTTCAAGTGAATTTTCAATGTAATGTTTAAATATTTTTACACTAATGGATAGAGGACAAAACATTAGGCCAAGTTGCTTTTTGAACTTTTTGAAAATTCATTCGAGAAGAAAGGTTATGGGGTTTCGAAGTTTTTCTCTTGATTACTGGTCAAATTCGGGATTTTCTGCACCATTTGGATTTTTTCGGATTTTTTTTGTAAAATTTGGGATTTCCACCCGGTCCGGATTTTTTCGGGTTATTTGTCAAATTTGGGATTTTCCACCGCATCCTGATTTTTCTAGGTTTTTTGTCATTTTTCGGGATTTTCCACCCCATCCAGATTTTTTCGGGTTCTTTTTGAAATACGAGATTTTCCACCTTGCCCTGATTTTGGCAGATTTCTGGCCATTTTTCGGGATTTTCCCTTCTTGGTGGATTTTTCCAGACCTCCTATCATTTTAGGGATTTTCCCTTCTTTGTGGATTTTTCCGAACTTCTTGTCATGATTTTACTCAACTCCGAAATTTATTAATAAGGTTAAATTTTTGAAATTTTATGACAGAGTTGAAATTTCCAAGGGTTTATTTATGCTTAATTTTAATATTTTGTGGTTGGATTTTCACATGTGAGCTATTAATGATTATATCTATTTTTCAAGATTAAATTAAAGGAGGACTTGCATATGGATTCGTGTCAGGATGAAAATCTGGAAAATATTTCAAATGCACCTACATAAGAATTTGCGCCACAACCTGTCTACAGCTAGAATATATGTTTCAAACATGGAGTGACGTGTGATGCTATTTTCACTCTCCAATCATAATTTTTTATTAGAATCGAGGTGGCAGATTGTTGATTTCTAGATGTAACTGCCTTTATACTATTGGATGATGATGTACCGCAATGTAAATTCTTAGGGTTTCTTGAGGATTAGTTGCATCCATTGGATTGAATTTAATCCTAGCCCTTGATTTAAAAATGTAATATCTATAAAAGGGTTATGCGTTCTCATTTGTAGAGAGACATAAAAGGTTAGAGAACAGTTGGTTAGAGGCTGCAAAGCCAAAATTGGCTAAGTTAGAGGTTAGACTCTACAAGTCAGTAGTTGTAGGAGAGGAGAAAGACTGAAATTGTTATGTAATGCTGGAGAAGATAATGCAAATGGGTTGTTGATTTGGAAAACATTGTGTTATGTTTTAAAATTATTATGGTTTCTTGTTCTTGATTCTGAGTGTTAGATGTTAGTTTTCACTTCTTTCATAATAATGGTGAAATGTTAATGATGTTGATCGATCTCCGGTCCATACTTTTGGCAATTTGTTGATTGTAAGTTGTTGTCCAAAGTTAGTCTAGGCCTTATTTTGTGCTAAGTTCAACTGTGAATGCTTGTTTACATTACGCCATTTACTAGGTATGTGGATGAATATTCATAGTCTAAAAATATTTAGTGTCCTCAGAAGATTGCACCATTTCTGTGGAGTTGTGGGCTTGTCCTTGATTATGCAGAAATTGGTTTTATCGGAGATTTGTCTGTTTGTAGCATTCATCATTGTTGTGATTGATTTTAGGAGTAATTTTAATCTTAAGATATCTTTTAAACTCTTATCTTTTTCTATTTCTCTTATTATCTCGGTTCCATTTAAGAATCTGCATATCAATATATTGCAAAATCTGATAAGTTTGAAGATCCACTATTTGTTTGTAAGTCCCTTTGTGATTACCAGCATTTTTACATTATCTCTAAGTTGTTTCACTGCATTGTGAAGACCTGACATTAGAGACCTTGGGGTTATCTCTTTTCCCATAGAGATTTACCTTTCGAGAGAGATAGGATATCATATTCTATCTAAGTTGTTGCTGTACAGAAAACACCATCAACAGATTGGCACTAGAAGGAGGGCCTGAATGCACAAGCTAGATCAATTTTTGTCTGCCATTTCTCCTGAGAGGTTCAGAAGAAGAACCAAATCTACTCTAGGAGAGGAAGAATTACAAGAGCTGGAGGCCCCTACTAGATGAAGAAGTGCTAGAAGAAGGGGGGAATCATCATCCACCTAGCCAATCCCATCATTCCCATCATCTAATTCTAAGGGAATCCTTTTTCAACAACCTCAACCAACCATAAATCAGCCATTACCGCTCCCACCTCCACCAATGGCTTTCCTGGCGAATAACCTATCCCCTCTATTCTTCAACAACTACAATGCCATGCCAAAGAAGCCTGAGAATTTTTACTCTAGGTTTCACACAAATGATCCCAAAAGGACTGTTGAAGAGCATGTTAGGATTTTTAAAATTACCCTCCAAGATAGGGGAATTAATCATGAGGATGTTGTCTGGAAACTTTTCCCCTATTCTCTAGGAGGTGAGGCATTCTATTGGTATAAAAATCTTCTTGCTAGGTCTACCACTACTTGGCTTCAGTTGGAGACTGCATTTTTACAGAGATTTTGGGTCCCAATTAGTTCCAGTGGGCTTTATCTGTAGTTTAATAGTGTAAAGAGGGAGGCGAATGAACCAATAGGGGCTTTCAATAATAGGTTCCATAGGGCTTATGCTAGGCTACAACCCCATTTTGTTGTGGATGATGCCTCTGCCAAGGAGGTTTATTATGAGTCTTTGGATAGTTTGAAATCTACCTTTGTGAAGTGGAGAGAAAAACCTCCTGACAACTTGCTCAAAGCTTATGATGTGGCTATTAAAGTGAGCACAGATTTGAGACAACACTTGTCTAAACCCCTGCCATTAGTTGGTCAAACAATTATGTTGAGTTCAACTCCTCAACTGCCTTTGGTTTCACACCCAAGTTAACCCTTGAATCAAGCCCCACCCATGCCAAATTACTATCTGAATGGGAATCAACCTGCATTCTCTCACCAACAAGCTAATGTACCCAATTACTTGCAGAGCTCTAAGACATTCAACCAATCTTTGAACCATGGGTTCCCTTTTGTTTATATGCAGAATTCAGCTATTGTTGTTCCTCCATCAAAAAATGCAAATAAGGGGAGGTTGTATGAACTCACAGAGCTAGTAAAGAAGCTGGCCACTGAAGTCACCTACCTAAGGAACCAAAATAATCAACCTCAGGACATCAAAAATAGAAATCAGTTCAATCGTGATCAAGATCAGGGGCAAAATCTTGATAGGGGACAATATTTTAAAGATCAACCCTCAAGTCCAACATTTGATAGAAGGTAGCTACCATGCCAAAATAGGACTTGGGATATAAGGCCGAACAATGAAGGAGTCCTAACATCTTTGGAGCATCCAAAAAATCATGAAAATCTTGTAGCTGGTGTATATCTAGCAGAAGCAGCTCTATTCAGATGGTGTAGGCTTCATAACACCAACCAACACTCTGAATTAGATTGTTAAGAATTTTAGACTGCTGCGTCTATTTCCAACAGAAGATCCAACATACCAATAGAAATTTGAGTGGATAGGAGATAGTACCATCTATTCCTTATGACATATCGATCTTGGTGGTGGATCATGCACCATTTCCAAGGAGTGAAGAGAACGGACCAGAAGAAAAACTAGACAAAAGTGTTGAAATAAAGTATGCATACAATGAAGAATCTATAGTTCAATCTTTTGAAAGTGATGAGGTGAATGGAAATGGTCCACTAGAGGTGGAAGAGTAGGTCTAGTTATCAGATCATTCAAAGGATGTGCATCAAACTACGAAGAATGAGTCTCCAATAGAATAATTTCAACAAGCTACCAAAGGATCCCTGGTAGAAGAGTCAACTGGAATTGGATCTAAGAAAGGCATAGCAGTAGACACTGAGGTAGCCTTGGAGGGGGTTGAGCTTTAAATTGAGAAGCCTCAACAAATTATCAATGAGTGTCCCATGAAAAAAATTCAAGGAGATGATGTTGTTGATAAAGGGGTTGATGTTCTTGAGGGTTACAGTTACAAGCCTGAACCAGTGCCAACAAAAGAATTCAGGGAGTCTTCTTATTCATCTAATTATATTATTTTTGTATTTTTGGTGGGATAAATATTGGAAATTCATAGATTTTATGCATTAATGATGGGATAGCTAATGTGGTTCATTTTGATGCACAAGGAAAACTAAATCATGCTGAAAACAGTACTATTACAGTGAAAATTGAGCACATGGTTGTAGGTGAAAATTTTCTTGAGGATCAGTTTGTCATGCCTCCTAATGAACATCTTGCTGAGACACTTGCCATGCATGATAAAGCTTATGCCGTTTCATCACTAATTCCTCATGAAGATACTCAAATAGGTGAAATGTTCCATGATGTTAATTCTGAATTTGTTCAATCTAATTTTCACCTTGAATTGCTCATTGATGACTCTAATTTTGTTGTGCATGTTTCAAATGCAAGAGAAATACTACATCATCAGTTGAGACCTCCTAACCTCATGGATGCTAAGTCTACACGATTAGAGGACAATAAATTTAACATTCAGTCAGAACAAGCGCAACACCAGGTTGTTTCTTTCCTTGCTGAAACTTTTGAAGTTTATCATTTTGATTATGGAGGTTTAGGGAAGACAACGTGCATATGGATTTATCATGGTTTCAACGAGTTGCCTCAATTTCTGATTAGTCCTATTGAGAATTTTGAGTTTGAACATTGCATTGTTGAGGTTTATTTTGCTGAATATAAGGATGAATTTGCATTCTTAAGGACTGTTACTATCACCTTATTGCTTGTACATGTGCTGAAAATAAAAATAGGTGTGGGTCTCAATTCACCTTATTTGATCATCAGTCATTTTGAGTCTCTTTGTACATAGTGTTGATTTGAATAAATGTAGCTTGCCGTGCTATTCTTTCGCTTAAGTATTTTTTTTGGGTTTTCTTTAGGATAAATGGCTTTAGTTTAGATTGCTTTGCTTTGCCTTTGGTTGGCTTTTGTGCTACTTTTGGTTTTGGTTTGGTTGCCTGCTTTGCTTCTTCAGCTTGGATTCCCCGTTTTCTGTTGGGAGTGTCTTATTTGCACAACAACAATTATTTTATCCGAGACTATTTTTGATATTCTTTTACAAACTCTAATCATCCTTCCAGGATATGTTGGTGGAAATATTCTATTCAATGTCACATATGCTAAATATTTAAAGTGGACAAGTCAGTGGATTGAATTAGCTCCTGAATGTGCTCAAATCTTACATTTTACACACATCTTAAGAATCTTGAGGTTGTTGTAAGATCTTTGTGAGGTCTTGTTAAGTGAAAAATCTTATATTTCTACTTCAGTGCCACTATGATTCTCAGCCTTGAGTGTGAGCTTCATTTCTTATAGGTTGAATTGAAAGAATGAAAAGAAATTAAAAAAAGAAAAAGAAAAAGAAAAGAAAATATTGAATATCCAAAGAAAGCGAGTTCAACCTTTTGGGGGAATCCGAATATCTCTACCGGGGATATGGATGCCTAACTGGTAGTAGAGCTATGTTTGGGAGAATCATAGTGATAACCTCATTGGGGATATGGATGCCTGACTGGCAACGAGGCTCTGTCTAGGTTGCTTTTGAAGTTAGAATCTTTATGTAGCTTAACATCACTAAACTTGGTTTCTTGCAATAGCTTAAGGAGGGAAATTTACACACTTGCACACACTTGGATTTACAACATAGGAAAGGCTAGCTTGTCCATTGATTTTGAAACTTTAGTTTTTTGGTTGAATTGATGTGAGGATCAAAACTAGAGATTCTGGGTTCTTGATTCCAGTTTGTTATCGAAATGCTTTGAAGTATTTTCCCAGCAGAGTCACCATTTGTTGTGCACTTTTAGCACACATGCCCCACCAAAGGCGGGGACCCTGTTTTTGTTCTACATATTTACACCTTGGCTTTGTCAATTTCTATTTTTTCTCTTCTTGGAGGTTATTTTGGGATTAAGTTTGGATTTGGTTTGATACAAGTGGTATTTTGAAGCATTTTTGGATCTTGGATTTTAGAAATGGGGATTTTTCAAGTGAATTTTCAATGTGATGTGTAAATATTTTTGCACCAATGGATAGCGGACAAAAAATTAGGTCAAGTTGCTTTTTGAACATTTTGAAAATTCATTCAGGAAAAAAAGTTATGGGGTTTCAAAGTTTTTTTCCGGATTTTTGTTCAAATTCTGGATTTTCCGCCCCATCTGGATTTTTTTGTAAAATTCGAGATTTTCCTCCCCATCCAGATTTTTCTGGAATTTTTGTCAAATTCAACATTTTCCACCCCGTTTGGATTTTTCAGGGTTTTTTGTTATTTTTTGGGATTTTCCACCCCATCCAGATTTTTTTGGGTTTTCTTTCAAATTTGGGATTTCCCACCTTGTCTAGATTTTGGGGGATTTCTGGCCATTTTTCAGGATTTTCCCTTCCTGGCAGATTTTTCTAGACCTCCTGTCATTTTTGGGATTTTCCCTTCCTTGCGGATTTTTCCAAACTTCCCGTCATGATTTTCCTCAACTCCGAAATTTATTAATAGGGTTAAATTTCTGAAATTTTATGACGGAGTTGAAATTTGCGAAGGTTTATTTATTCTTAATTTTAATATTTTGTGGTTGGATTTTCACATGTGAGCTATTAATGATTATATCTATTTTTTAGGATTAAATTAGAAAAGGAGGACTTGCATATGGATTCGTGTCAAGATGAAAATCTGGAAAATATTTAAAATGCACCTACATAAGAATTTGTGCCACAACCTGTCTACAACTAAAATACATGTTTCAAACATGGAGTGACGTGTGATCCTGTTTTCACTCTCCAATCATAATTTTTTATTAGAATCGAGGTGGTAGATTGTTGATTTCTAGATGTAACTTCCTTTATGCTATTGGATGATGATGTACCACAATGTTATGTAATGTTGGAGAAGATAATGCAAACAGGTTGTTGATTTGGAAAACATTGTGTTATGTTTTAAAATTTTTATGGTTTCTTGTTCTTGATTCTGAGTTTTAGATGTTAGTTTTCAATTCTTTCATGATAATGGTGAAATGTTAATGATGTTGATCGATCTCCGGTCCATACTTTTGACAATTTTTTGATTGTAAGTTGCTGTGCAAAGTTAGTCTAGGCCTTATTTTGTGCTAAGTTCAACTGTGAATGCTTGTTTACATTATGCCATTTACTGGGTATGTGGATGAATATTCATAGTATGAAAATCTTCAGTTTCCTCAGAAGATTGCACCATTTTTGCAGAGTTGTGGGCTTGTCCTTGATTAAGCAGAAATTGGTTTTATTGGAGATTTATCTATTTGTAGAATTCATCATTGTTGTGATTGATTTTAGGAGTAATTTTAATCTTAGGATATCTTTTAAAATCTTATCTTTTTCTATTTCTTTTATTATCTGGGTTACATTTAAGAATCTACATATTAATATATTGCAAAATCTGATAAGTTTGAAGATCTAGTATTTGTTTGTAAGTCTCCTTGTGATTACCAGCATTTTCACATTTTCTCTAAGTTGTTTCACTGCATTGTCAAGACCTGACATTAGAGACCTTGGGGTTGTCTCTTTTCCCATAGAGATTTACCATTCAAGAGAGATAGGATATCATATTCTGTCTAAGTTGTTGCTATGCAGAAAACACCATCAACAGATTGGCGCTAGAAGGAGGGCCTGAATGCACAAGCTGGATAGATTTTTGTCTGCCATTTCTCCTGAGAGGTTCAAAAGAAGAACCAGATCTACTCCAGGAGAGGAAGAATTACAAGAGTTGGAGGCCCCTACTAGGTCAAGAAGTGTCAGAAGAAGGGGAGAATCATCATCCACCCAACCAATCCCATCATTCCCATCATCTTCATCTTCATCATCCTCATTCGCATCTAATTCTAAGGGCATCCTTATTCAACAACCTCAACCAACCATAAATCAACCATTACCATTCCCGCCTCCACCAATGGCATTCCCGGCGAATAACTTATCCCCTCTATTCTTCAACAACTACAATGCTATGCCAAAGAACCCTGAGAATTTTTACTCTAGGTTTCACACAAATGATCCCAAAAGGACTATTGAGGAGCATGTTAGGATTTTTAAAATTACCCTCCAAGATAGGGGAATTAATCATGAGGATGTTATCTACAAACTTTTCCCCTATTCTCTAGGAGATGAGGCATTCTATTGGTATAAAAATCTTCTTGCTAGGTCTACCACTACTTGGCTTTAGTTGGAGACTACATTTTTACAGAGATTTTGGGTCCCAATCAATTCCAGTGGGCTTTATCTGTAGTTTACTAGAGTAAAGAGGGAGGCGAATGAACCAATAGGGGCTTTCAATAATAGGTTCCATAGGGCTTATGCTAGGCTACAATCCCCTTTTGTTGTGGATGATGCCTCTGCCAGGGAGGTTTATTATGAGGCTTTGGATAGTTTGACATCTACCTTTGTGAAGTGGAGAGAAAAACCTCCTGACAACCTACTCAAAGCTTATGATGTGGCTATCAAAGTGAGCATAGATTTGAGACAACACTTGTCTGGACCCCTGCCGTTAGCTGGTCAAACAATTGTGTTGAGTTCAACTCCTCAACTGCCTTTGGTTTCACACCCAAGTCAACCCTTGAATCAAGCCCCACCCATGCCAAATTACTATATGAATGGGAATCAACCTGCATTCTCTCACCAGCAAGCTAATGTACCCAGTTACTTGCAGAGCTCTGAGACATTCAACCAATCTTTAGATCATGGGTTCCATTTTGTTTATATGTAAATACTTTTGCACCAGTGGATAGAGGACGAAAAATTAAGTCAAGTTCCTTTTTGAACTTTTTGAAAATTCATTCGGGAAAAAAAGTAATGGGGTTTCAAAGTTTTTCTCCAGATTTCTGGTCAAATTCGGGATTTTCCACCCCGTCTGGATTTTTCTGGATTTTTTTGTAAAATTCGGGAGTTTCCTCCCGGTTCAGATTTTTCTGGGTTTTTTGTCAAATTCGGGATTTTCCACCCCGTTTGAATTTTTCTGGTTTTTGTCATTTTTCGGGATTTTCCACCCCATCCGAATTTTTTTGGGTTTTTTTTCAAATCTAGGATTTTCCACCTTGTCCGGATTTTGGCGGATTTCTGACCATTTTTCAGGATTTTCCCTTCTTGGTGGAATTTTTCGGACCTCCTGTCATTTTTGAGATTTTCCCTTCCTTGCGGATTTTTCCGAACTTCCTATCATGATTTTGCTCAACTCTGAAATTTATTAATAGGGTTAAATTTCCAAAATTTTATGAAGGAGTTGAAATTTCCAAGGGTTTATTTATGCTTAATTTTAATATTTTGTGGTTGGATTTTCACATGTGAGCTATTAATGATTATATTTTTTTTTCAGGATTAAATAAAAAAAGGAAGACTTGGATATGGATTCGTGCCAGGATGAAGATCTAGAAAATATTTAAAATGCACCTATATAAGAATCTGTGCCACAACCTGTCTATAGTTGGAATATATGTTTTAAACATGGAGTGATGTGTGATGCTTTTTTCACTCTCCAATCACAATTTTTTATTACAATCGAGGAGGCAAATTGTTGATTTCTGGATGTAACTACCTTTATTCTATTAGATGATGATGTACCACAATGTAAACTCTTAGGGTTTCTTGAGGATTAGTTGCATCCATTGGATTGAATTTAATCCTTGCCCTTGATTTAAAAATGTAATATCTATAAAAGGGTTATGCGTTCTCATTTGTAGAGAGACATAAAAGGTTGGAGAACAGTTGGTTAGAGGCTACAAAGCCAGAATTGGCTAAGTTAGAGGTTAGATTCTACAAGTCAGAAGCTGTAGGAGAGGAAAAAGACTGAAATTGTTATGTAATGTTGGAGAAGATAATGCAAACGGATTGTTGATTTGGAAAATATTATGTTATGTTTTAAAAGTTTTATGTTTTCTTGTTCTTGATTCTCAGTATTAGATGTTAGTTTTTAGTTCTTTCATGATAATGGTGAAATGTCAGTGACGTTGATCGATCTCCGGTCCATAATTTTGGCAATTTTATTATTGTAAGTTGTGTAAAGTTAGTCTGGGTCTTATTTTGTGCTAAGTTCAAATGTGGATGCTTTTTTTACATTGTGCCATTTACTGGGTATGTGGATGAATGTTCATAGTCTGAAAAATTTCAGTTTCCTTAGAAGATTGCACCATTTCTATGGAGTTGTAGGCTTGTCCTTGATTAAGGAGAAATTGGTTTTATATGAGATTTGTCTGTTTGTAGCATTCATAATTGTTGTGATTTATTTTAGGAGTAATTATAATCTTAGGATCTCTTTTAAACTCTTATATTTTTCTAGTTCTTTTATTATTTGGGTTACATTTAAGAATCTGCGTATCAAAATATTGCAAAATTTGATAAGTTTGAAGATCCAGTATTTGTTTGTAAGTCCCCTTGTGATTACCAAAATTTTCACATTATCTCTAAGTTTTTTCATTGCTTTTTCAAGACCTTACATTAGAGACCTTGGGGTTATCTCTTTTCCTATAGAGATTTACCTTTAAGGAGAGATAGGATATCATATTCTGTCTGAGTTGTTGTTGTGCAGAAAATACCATCAATGGGGAGCATCGATTGTTTGTAGCATAAGGTTTTGTGCCATTGAATAATAGAGCTGGAAGTAAGAAAAAAAGTATGAAGACATTCAAGGGAAGCAGTGATAGAACCTTCATCCTCTAAGAGAGTGAGAAAGGAATCATCCACTAAGTGGCCATTGACAAGCTGCTCTTGAGAGTTTGGGAGAGAGATCCCTTTAACATGTTGCTGGGAGACAACATTGGCTAGGAGATATCCAAAGCCCTTAATAGGCAAAACATAAAAAGCAAGGGCAAGAGTGCATCCCTGGTGAATAGAACGAAAAAGACCAAAAGTAGAAGACTGGCGACCATTAATGAAAATGCAAGCCGAGGCATCAGAAAAAAGAATACAAACAAAATGCATAAAATTGGGCCCAAAGCCCAAGGCTTGCAACATCACAAAAATGAAAGGCCATTCAATGCGGTCATAGGCTTTGGCAAAATTAATTTTAATGAACGTCGCTTTCTGGTTCGACTATCGGGCCCACTCCATGCCTTCCCAAATAGTAATAATGTTATCAAGAATAAACCTTAACTTAATGAAAATAGTCTACTCAGGACGCACAACCTGAGGCAAGAGGTGGTGAATTTTCAGAGCCAAGGCTTTGGCAATGATTTTGTATTAAACATTGAGAAGCGTGATGGGCCGCTAGTTGCAAATATTCTCTAGATCCCCAGGTTTAGGTATGAATTTAATATTGCCTTTATTTATTAAATTTCCTAAAGAATTGGTTTGAAAGGCTTCAAGATAAACATGATGCAAATCACTCTCAACACAGTCCCAAAGAGTTTTATAAAATTCACAAGGAAAGCCATCAATCCCAGGAGCCTTATGATCGGCCATGGAGGAAACAACTTCCTTGAGATCATCAATTGTTAGCAATTGATCACATAAATTAATCTGGCCAGAAGAAAGCCTATGTGGCACAACAACAAGGCAGTCCTGAAGGGCTTGTTGGTGCATAGGTGTGGGGTCCTAAGCCGTGAAAATCTGCTCATAGTGATGCACAAAATCCTAGAGAATGTCAGGTAGCTCAAAGAGTAGTTGGTTACCATATTTTATTGCTTTAATTCTTGGGGAAGAGTGCCTAGCACGAAGAGCTTAAAAAAACTCTTTAGAGGCACAATCACCAATTTTGAGCTAGTGGAGCTAAGCCTTGATTTGAGCACCTCAGGCAAAATAATTATCTGCCACTTGCTTTTGATGTCTTAAATCCGCTACTTGGACTTGATGTGATGGGGAGAAAGGACTGGCTGCTAAAGCCTCCATAGCCATATGCAAGTCAGCAATGGTGGCCTCGTAAGAACTTTGGTGAAAGATAGCAAGCTAGCATCCATAAATGCACAAGAAACACGCAGTATAAATGATGGCATCATTCCACCAAGAAATCTAGCCTGTACAGCCAAGAGGTATACACTCTAAATTCCACACCCAGTGAATGTGGGCCAGGGTGGGCTTGTGACAGAGCAAAGATGTGTTCAAGAAAGAATTGAGTCTTACACATGCGAGGTTGACAAGATGCCCATTCAATGCGAAAATGAATTGGGAAGTGATCAGAAATTGTCACATCCACTAATGGCTTAACAGGCAAGACAAAGCTATTGAAGGAAAAAAATAGATTGAGCTGAGATCATAGCATGATCAAGACATTTAAAGACTTTGTCAGAACCAACCCTGTAGTTGCACAAAGTGTGCTAAAGAGAATGAGAATGGCGGCAACCAATATTGGGATAAAAAAGACCCAATCTATTGTGCATGTAAAACCATGCCTCCCTTTCACCCGCTTCCGAAGGAAAAGGCAAGGTGCCATTATTATCATACGCCATTTCCACCATGTTCAAATCCCCATAGAGCAACTAGGTGGAAACTAGGAAAGAGTCAACAATCTAGTGCCAAAGCAAGCAACGCTCCACAACATCATTAGAGGCATAAATATTAATAATCCCGAAGGAATAATTCTTAATATTGAGAAGAGCCCAGACAGCCTGCTGGGAGGGGTCAACCCTGTGGTCCACCACACAAGAATGTAGTCATGGGGCCAAAAGAGTAGCAGCTCCACCACAACTAGCCTCATGCAGAGTGAAAAACATAGAAGTGGCTAGCCAGATAGAGCGACAAGCCGAAGCAAGCAAGAAACCTAAAATTTTATATTCTTGAAGACAAAGCACTTCAATCCCTGGGTAATTTTGTAAAGTATTCCTAATAGAATACTTCTTGGAGAGGTTAGTTAGACCTCGAACATTCCATCAGATAAAATTCATGGAAAATCTTCCATACTTGCAAAATCCAGGTCCTCTTCACCCAGGGAAGAGAAGCTATTCTTCAAAAACTCTTCCAGAATAGAACCAATATGAATAGAAGGAGAGAATCTCCATTTTTCTGACACATTCACCTTCTTCGGGTGGAGGAGACGAGCTGCGAGAATGCCACTAAGTCCCCACTATGAAGGACAAAGTCGGTTGAGCACACAAAACAATTGCAGGTTGAGGCGTGGCCTTAGACCCGGGCTGTAAAATAGCAGAAGTAACTCCTGAGGGAGTAGTTGTCCCCTTCTCTGAAGGGTTTGAAACCAGCTTGGTTGGTTCAAGGGCCTTGGGAGCCGACCTTGAACTAGACAACTTATTTTTCTGGTTTGAAACTGTAGTCCACTTTGTGTCGGCCTTAGCTAAAGGCTCTATCGGACGAGGTTTTGCAACATCCCATGACTGAGAGGATGTACGAGGAACTGTCAAAGGGCAGTCCTTGATCTTGTGGTTAGCTAACTAGCACCGATAAAACATGTTGGGCAGATTGAAATATGTGACTTTCTCGGTGTGATGAATATCACCGATTTGAATGTCTATATACTCTTTCAAATCCTTGGATAAATCAACTTCCACACAAACCCTCTTTTGAGGATGGGATTGAAAGAATCTATCAGGTTCAATACAAAGAACCCTCCCTAGAGAGGAAATAATATGGTTCAAGAAGGGCACACAAGGTAAAGGTAACCTAAGAAACTCAATCTAGACCGAGACATGCATTTTTGAGTCTTCTGAGATAGCAAAATCCTGGGTCCATGCCTAAAAAACCAAAGGAAGATCGAACATACCAGGGCCTATGACCCAAAATAGCTTAGACATGACTAACTTCTGCAAAGCGGAACAAAAAGAAACCCTTGGTCAGATTTTGGACCATATCAAGGCAGACCCCATGAGGGACCCAAACCTTGCCGACCTAGTCTTTTAGCACATTTTTGGGGGGAGTCCTCCAAAAAAATAACCCACAAGGGTGTATTGTTCGAGCCATTGGCATGCATAATCAAAATTAGGTAAAGGTAAAACTACATTAGCAGGGGCGTCAGAATGCTTAACTCATGAAATACTCTTGAAACAAATTTTCGAGGGCGTTTGTTCGGTGGGGGAGCCATTAAACTGCATTGATGAACTGCTAAGCAAAAATTGTTGGGTTAGAACTGGTTGAAGGTATAATAAACCCCTAAAACTGCAATAAATGCAACCGTACTCAATGAAGGAATTAATTTCCTGCGCAAGAAGTGTAGTATGACGTAGGAGGGGCCACAAATGACCTCAAAAAGCACAAAATCCTAGCAGAGCTCATGCACCACTATTTCCTTCCATATTTCAATATAGTTCTAACAAAACCCTCAATGAGTAAAAAATCAAAACTAAACATTTAGCTTTGCATATTGAAAAAAGATTTATGCTAAATCGACGTTCTTAAAAGTTTCAAAAAAGCAGTTTAAACCAAAAAAATGCATGGGCGAAAGGAAGATGGGGTAGGATAAATAATATTTGAAATGGAGAATGATTAAAAATGAAAAAGAGGATTTAAGAAATATTGGAGTGAAAACTAGGGGTGAACAAGAGTATTTAGTAGTTTATTTTAAAAGCAAAATAAAAGGTAGAGAAAGGTTGTGGAGAAATTGAGAGGTGAAAATTTAAAGAAGAAATAGGCACAAAAGGAAGACTGGCACACAGGTGACAAAGAAGGAATGTGCATTTTAAAATTGGTAAACCTTCAATAATGTAGCTCACAAAAGATTAGTAATACCAAAGTTTTGATACCATGAAAGGAAAAATAAATTGAATAAAGGAATGTAATAATACATAAGTATAGTTTAAAGAAAAAATATTACCAAAAAGAGAGTAGCCAAACCAAACAGGGCCACCATCAAGACGAGACACAAGAATTTGATAAAGGGAAAAAATAAGAAAAATTCCCAATATTATGAATAGAGGAAAAATGCCTAAGAATGATACAAAGAGAGATAACTTAAGCCTTAAGCTTCCTTGAATGAAGAATCAGAGGAGAGTCACATCAAAAAATAGAGGTGAGAAAAGAAGTTGGAATGTAACTCCCAACTCAATGAATGCAACCATTCATTTATATGTGAGTGCAATGTGTGAAAGAATCTTTTGAGGAGGTGGTTACAAATATTCCTTAATAAAATAATTAAAAATAAAATGAATCATCTTGAAAAAAGATAAAAGACTTGTAGGGATTCATTTGGAATTATAGTGTAGTAAAATGCATACCCTTGCATTTTCACACTTGTTTGGGCCTGCCTTGCTTTATTTATCCTTATTTATGACTTAATTGGCCCTATTTTGTGTCCACAAGCCCTATGAATGACATATTTTTCTGGTTAATCTTGACATTCTCCAATGCATAAATGATCTCCTTATGATTTTGATTGGTGTGTCCTTGATTTTTGGTCAAGACTAAAATGCCACTTAGGGCATCTTTATCCCCCTATGGTTTCAGGACCCTGATTTTGAGGTATCTTAATTGGTCCTCTTTTTGGTGTTTGTGCCCCAAGTTTCATCACTTGAGACTAAGATGCCACCTAGGGCGTTTTAGTCCTCCTTGAGTCATTTTCATAATTTAAATTCAAATTTTGATAAGATTTAGCCTCCTTCATTTAATGAATTCATATGTCGGCTTGGTGTGATACAATTTTAGGATATTAAGAATAGACAAGTATAAATACAAGGTTTATTCATTTTCATCTTAAGCAATCTAAGTCTTTTGTGAGAGCATTCATCATAGCATAATTGAGTTGGCAAGAGCATTCAAGAGAAAATCATCAAGAATTTGGAGCCATCATCAAGATTCAAGAATCATCTCAAAGGCTATTCTTGCATCATGTGTGTTGTTGTGCTAACATTTGTGATGTAGGGTTTTGATTCAAGCAAGCAAGAAATTCAAGATCTATCAAGTATTTCAAGATCCATATCCATTGCAACCATTTCACACAAGTTTACAACCTTTACAAGGGCTTGGTGAGTTGTAGCATTACATTTTGTTCATTCACCATTACCTTCATTATTCCTATCTCATTTTAAGGTTTAATTACCAATAAGGGGTTTGACCAAGGCAAACCCCCATTCACTAACAATCAACAAGTTTTTCCCATTTTGTCCATTTGCGTTTGTAGATCTAGGTTGAAGACTTGAAGATCACTTGGAGTAAAAATTTTCAAAGTTGTAAAGTTGTATTGCAAAGTTGTCATCTTCACAAAAACTCACCTATAGGTCAGATTCGACTATTTCAGAACCTAAGATCCAAAATGAAGTAAGTGTAGACCTAGGAGCTCAGGACCACATTTAGACTTTTGAAAAATGCAACGTGGGACTAATACACCATCTTGGGCATATTAGTCCTCCCAAGCGTATCTTTCAGAGATTCTATCAGATCTATTTCCGATATCCAAATATTCTATATTTTCCCTGTAAAATAGTAGTGAAACTAATACACCATCTTGGGAATCTTAGTCCTCCAAGGCATATTTTGACAACTTGTTTACATTTCCTGAACCCTCATTGCATCTCAAAACTTCCCAAGTACACATAACCTAACTTGGAGTTACTTGATTTTAGTATTGGGATCCCTCATGTAGCTCATTTTAGGTTGTAATGTGTTGTACACATTCACATTAATCTTGGGCCCCCTTTTTTAATAAAATATACCTTATTTAAGGTGTTGTAAAGTGTTGTAACATAATTTCACATGTATCTAGGGCCTGCTTAATTAATTGTGGTTAATTAGAGTTAATTAGCCCTTTTAATTCAAATTTAGGCCTTATTTATGACACCTTTTGAAGGATCCATCCCGACATCCAGTATTCAAATGGTAAAATATTTAATTTGGAAAATTTGAGGTCTTAGAAAATGGTGCTAGGACCCATTCAACCTAGGTGGTGAATGGGTCCTCCCTCTATAGGACCCCCCTTTCTTTGCACATTTGACATGGGTTTTTGATGTTATTTCACCCCCTGAAGGCAAGGTCCTAGAAAATTGTGCCAGAACCCATTCACCCTAAGTGGAAAATGGGTCTTCCCTTAATAATGACCCCCTTATTGAATTTATTTATAGTAGGATTTTAATAATATTCATTTCTAGATCTGGTATTGGCTTGAATTGTGTAAATTTTGAGGTTAATATATTGATTTATTATAAATAAGGGCTTAATTCACATAGTTTCATCCTAGAATTCCAAGAATTCATGCATTATAGAAAGTTTGAGTTCATAAGAGTCTACAATTTGAGCAATTCAAAGGAATCTCAAAGCATATTATCAAGGTTTCATTGCAGCAATTCAAGATCATTTCATCATGTCTAAGAAATAAAACATTCATGCATGTCATTGAGCTAAGATAGTTGATGTAGGATTGAAGATCTACTTGCTAGAATTATGATACATCTTATTCAAGATCAAGATCTACATTCTTCATTGCCACTACATGTTAGATTACAAATTTATATTCCAAGATAACTTCCAAGGTATCAGCATCAAATTTCAAGTTTCATGTTTCATGTCCTTATTTCATTATTTCATTATTTGGTTTAATTACCTAAACGGGGTTTGACTTAGGCAAACCACTACTCACTAAATATTGAGAGTTTTTTCTTCTCTTTGAGTGTATGTTTATAGATTTAAAAGCTAAAGATTAAGTGGAGAAGAAATTTAGAGAAAAATTGTCAAAGTTGTTAAGCTACAAAGTTGACCTTCATAGTGCAAGAAGACAAAATTGAAGCTACAAAATTTATTACATGTTTTTTGGAGTTGACAACTAGGGATTTGAGAGTGTAGACATCAAGGAAAATGACCCAGATCTCAGTTTTAGAAACCGCAATAGGGACCCATTCACCACTAAAGGTGAATGAGTCATTTGTGACCTAAAAAATGGGCATCTTGCAACAAGGTACACATCACTTTGAGCTCTTAAAACTCCCCCGATAGTTGTAATAAAAATTTGGGTTAGTTTTTTATTATTGTTTTGGCATTTTAGCTCTCATAAATGTATGTTTTATAGTGAAAATTAGTGGTTCATCATCTTGATCAATTTATTTTGATGCAAACCCTAACCTTTTCTATTAACCATAATGGTGAACCCGACTCATTGAATATTTCAATTTTATGATTTTGAAGTCTTTCATTGCATTATAGGTTAGATCTTGCATTCATTTGCATTGAATTAAATCTCATTTAATATTTATTTCTTTGCATTCAAAACTTGCATCTCGTTTAGGGTTTAGAATTATATTGTTTTACATTTTCTCTAAATCTGAAAAATACAAAAATAGATCAATAATTTTATGCATATCATTTAGACCTCATACATTTACTTTTGAAAATCAAAACAAAATTGCTTTTCAAGCTAGGTCTTTGCATTCATCTTTTCATTGCATTTATGGAAAATATCAAACTGAAACTTATTATCTCAGACTTGGAATTGAAAGACATTACTGAAAGCTTGCAAATCATTCAAAAATATTTTTAGAACCCTAATCAAGGACCCATTCGCCTTTACTGACGAATGAGTCCCTGATCAGGTGAAAGCTAAACCTTTTGACATCTAAAAAAATAGTAAAAAATCACTCTGAAATCACCATAAACATCTCAAAAATACTTAACTAGGAACCATTCGCCCTTACTAGCAAATGAGTTCCTATTAGCTACTAATTTGCATTTTCTAGAAATTGAAATCTTAGTTTTAGGCTTCTATTTGCTGGTGTTACTTTCTTGTTTTAGTTTTCTTATTTGTTGTTTCATCAAATTCATTGCTTCATTTGGCACATTGTCAAAATTTAAAATTTTTATTTACAACATTTCATTTTCAGCTTATTCCATTGTGTAATCAGTAAATTTCATTACTTAGAATCTAAAAATTGAATTTCATTCTACTTTATTGCATTTCCCCTTTTCTATTTTAGGGTTTGCACACTGGGATTATAAAACTTGTATGAGATTTAAAACATTGTGTCATATTATCAATACTATTGTAATACATCGTTTGAGGCTCATGTCATCCCACAATATCTCACTCACAGTGGATCTTGCATTTCCTATCTCTCTTTTTGATAGTGTTGATAATCAACCCTCCATGGCTCATAGTTTGCATACTTCATTTCCCATGACTTCACCTCCTACACCCAATGTGATTAATGTTACCAAAACCATCCCCACCATCCCTAGTTCAACTCAAGCTTTGGGGTCTACTCAAATCCAAGGTGAAATTCCAATTCCAACCTCCACAATAGAAATGTCCATTCCTACATATACTAGTACACAACCTACAAAAAAGTGTTGATGAAGTTGCTTATGAACAACCACCGAATCCTAAAGAAATAAAAAAGATTTATGGAAGAGGTTATGAACTTATAAGACAACTTGGTTATAGTGGAAAAGGATGTGGTGCTAGAGAACAAGGTATCCATGTTCCTATAGAACCTAACATGCAATAAACAACTAATGGTCTTGGTTATTATCCTTTGAAAGAAATGAAAGAAACAAGGAATTCCTTGGTTAACATTAATTTTATCAAAAAAAACACTAACGATTCAAATTTGATAGATTTTACACCCTCTTGTAAAGGAGAGTAAAAAATATTGCAATCTAAAGAGTCTGGTGTAGGTATGACACCTTGTACTAAGAAAGATACATCTTTATCACTAAATAAAGGAACATTTTCTACTATTGATCAAGAGAGTATCTTGTCAATACTCCTTCGAGATCATTTGATATCTCTTCCTCCAAGAAAATGAAATAAATTTTACTACAAGAGTTCATTTTGTGCATATCATAGAGTTCATGGTCATTCTACTCATGAATGTAAGGATTTCAGTAACAAAAATTAACATCTTAAGGGTTGTGGTGCTCTTCCTTGTGTTGCAACACCTAGTTCCTCTAATTGATACCGATTTTCATCTTTTTCAGCTCGTCCATGTGTTGCACTAAGAGGGGGCAATGGGTTAGGTAGCCTTGTCCTCGTATCCCACTTGTCGATTGTCTCTTTTGGCTAGTTACCACCTTCCATATATATATAAGATAAAAATTGGGATGTGAAAAACATGTCTTAAGTTGGCTCACATGTGATGTACTAATTTATCTTTAGTTGTTTCATTTTTGGGGGTAACCCCTTCCTTTTTCATGACGTAGCTTTATTTTGAAAAAATGTGACTTGGCATACGGTTTTCCAAGGAAAGCTCTCATGTATTAGGATAAAACATTTATAAGTATTTAAAGATATTTCTCACAACAATGATGTTAGCAACCGCTTTAAAGTGGGGGCATACATCGATGACATCTTTCAGAATATTTCATGGCATGATTTTCTTTTTTTCTTGTGACATGTCCTTTTCTTGGTGGTGTCATTGGGATTGTTATTATCCAAGAGTGCAATATTTCTAAGCATATGATCTCCCTTCATGGCATGATGCAAAATTATAGGCATCCAATAAGTGGCGATTTGATATTCTTGACATGTCCTCTCTTGGAGATATTAGGCATGATTTTCCCTAAGAATAAGACCTTACATGAACAAAGAAAAATCCCCTTTTACAAAAACTTACAGACATGATATTCAAAATAATTTACAAAAGAATTACATTATGGTGCCTTATCGAAGTTGTAAGGAGGATAACTTTGGTATGGTATGGGACGCTAATATTATTCTCTCATTTACCACCTCATTGGGATAACTCACCTAGTGGACAGACTGAGGTTCCACTACCCCAGAGTGAGTGTACATATTTGGGATAACTCACCTAGTGGACAGATTGAAGTTCCACTACCCTAGAGTGAAAGTACATATTTGGGACAACTCACCTAGTGGACAGACCGAGGTTCCACTACCCTAGAGTGAGTAGCATATGTTATGGACAAAAAACTTCATTCCACATCGTGTTGGAACAATTGTGCTTTCAATCCTTTATTTTTCTTTGCCTTTGATAGGGTATGATTATGTATATTTTTTATTTCTATATACTTATGTGTCTTTAATGCCTACTTTAGTGTGATTTTTTCATGGGGGAAAACTCTCACCAAAGTGGGGGAAAAATGTAGTATGTTCAGAAAAACTATCCCTTTTCCTTAATTTGGAATAACTGTCATTGAATTAACCTAATATTTTCCTAGGTTTAATGTTGTAATGTGTTGTACACATTCACATTAATCTTGGGTCTATTTTCTAATAAAATGTACCTTAAATGTACCTTATTTAAGGTTTTGTAAAGGTTTTTAACATACTTTCACACTAATCTAGTGTTTGCTTAATTAATTGTGGTTAATTATAGTTAATTAGCCCCTTTAATTCAAATTTAAGCCTAATTTATGACACCTTCCAAAGGATCCATCTCGACACCTAGTATTCAAATTGTAAAAGATTTATTTTGGAAAATTTGAGGTCCTAGAAAATGGTGCTAGGACCCATTTTCCTTAGGTGGCGAATGGGTCCTCCCTCTATAGGACCCCCTTTCTTTGCACATTTGACATGGGTTTTTTATTTTATTTCACCCCTCAAAGGAAAGGTCCTGGAAACTTGTGCCAAAACCAACTCGCCCTAGGTGGCGAATGGGTCCTCCCTTAATAAGGACCCCCTTTTTGAACTTAATTTTAGAAATTTTTAATAATATTCATTTCTAGATTTGGTGTCGGCTTGAATTGTTTGAATTTTTTGGTTAATCTCAATATTTAGTACAAATAAGGGGTTAATTCACATAGTTTCATCCTAGACTTCCAATAATTCATGCATTATAGCAAGTTTGAGCTCACAAGAGTCTACAAGAGTAATTCAAAGTCATCTCAAGGCAGATTATTAAGGTTTCATTGCAACAATTCAAGATCGTTTCATCATGTCTAAGGTATAAATCATTCATGCATGTTGTTTAACTAAGATAGTTGATGTATCATTGAAGATCTACTTGCAAGCATTGTTATACATATTATTCAAGATCAAGATCTACATTCTTCACGACCACTACTTATTAGATTGCAGATTTACATTCCAAGACAACTTCCAAGGTATCAACATCATTTCAAGTTTCATGTTTCATGTCCTTATTTCATTATTTAATTATTTGGTTTAATTACCTAAATGGGGTTTGACTTAGGAAAAACCCTATTCACTAACAATCAACAAGATTTTCTTCTCCTAAGTGTATGTTTGCAGATTTATAGGTTGAAGATCAAGTGGAGAAGAAGTTTAGAGAAAAATTGTCAAAGTTGTCAAGTTGCAAAGTTGATCTACATAGTGCAAGAAGACGAAATTGAAGCTATATAATTTATTACAAGTTTTTGGGAACTAGAAACTAGGGATTTGAGAGTGTAGAAATCAAGGAAAATAACTCAGATGTCAGTTTTAGAAACCCTACTAGGTACCCATTCACCATGAAAGGCAAATGAGTCCTCTTTGACCTAATAAAAAGCATCTTGTAGTAAGGTACGTACATCACTTTGAGATCTAAAAACTCCCCTGATAGTTGCCATAACAATTAGGTTCAATTTCTGATTATTGTTTTGGCATTTTGGCTCTCATAATTGTATTTTTTATAGTGAAAATTAGTGGTTCATCATCTTGATCAATTCATTTTGATGCAAACCCTAACTTTTTCTATGAACCAATATCATACCTGATACCACCACTAGAATAAAACAAAGCATGAGTGATCACACCCTAGGCCTAGGGAGTATCAAGAATAATACCACCACTAAGGAGACATAAACATGACATGAAAAGTCATGTCCTTTAGGAGGGTATCAAGCATAATACCTCCACTAATGGGACACTAATGTAGATTAAGAAAACCATGCTTTAGAAAATATCTTGTATGATATTATCACTAAAGAAGATACCATGCCACACTTTAGAGGATATAATATAAAATATCACCACTAAAAAGGCACCACATGAAGATGCAAGGCCAAACCTTAGAGAATATCATGCACTATATCGACACTAAAGGGGCATTAAGATTTATATTTTTATGATTTTACTCTAATAGATGAGGGAATATGCTCCCTCTTAAATTTTTTTTAATTATAAAACTAGGGAAAGTGCCTTGATCCCCTTAAAATGTTAGTGTACTTGTTACACTAATATTTTAAGGAGACAAAAAAGGAAGAGAGGATCCTTTAAAAATAATAACCATCTCACTAGATTAGTTATCCTTGACCCCAAGGGTAAGGACAAGGACAACCATATGCAGATACTATTATGTTTCTCTTTATTGATGAAATACAGTTGCACAAAATACTTTTATGCCCCCATGTATGACAATGAGTATCATATGATACTAAAAATGCCACATAGAAAAGAGCAACACCATAGTGACTAATTTATTGTTTTGTATGGATCTATATTAATATATAATTGAATTAACCATTGCAATTGATTTTTTAAAGGACAAAATTCATCCGTAGAATGACCAAATGTTTTATGATATGCAAAAAGGATGAGTTTTGAGTTGTTTTTTTTAAACATATTTTCTTTCATAAAGAGATGGTAATGAAATTAATTTCCATTGCAAAATTTTGCATAATGTACATTCTATTTCAGACAAAGGATGCAAAGCAATAGGGGGGCCATCTACAATAGGATCATGAGTTGGTGGTAAAGTTGATGTTGTAGTAAATTTCTTAAGTAAAGATGGTAGACCTTTATAACCAATTCCCATGGTAGATTCTTGTTCTAAGTGAGTGTGAATTTCATGTTCATTCCTTATATCACAACTTTCTTTAAGAAGAATCTTAAATCCATGGCCGCAACTTTTCTAAATTAATTGAGTGTGTCACTAACTTTGTTTGAATAGGATGGGTGAATATTTTTGGGAATATTCTTCTTTATTGCCATTGGAAAGGGATTTTATATGCAATGGACAAGGGATGAATTGTAAATAACTCTCTTTATGGGAGGAAGGAAACATGTTGAGATAAGGTATGGTAGGGTTTGCTAATATGAGTTTTTCCTATGCGGGTGTTATGGTTTGAAGGACAATGTTAGCTTTAAGAGTAGGTAAAATATTGTATAAGGACATATTAATGATCTCTTCATCTTGCACCAAGATATCCTCATGAGGCTCAGGATATACATTGGGAGAAAAGTATACATGAGCCTCATCACTTGTTAGAGAAGCATTACCAAAGACACAACATCAAGCATCAACCAAGGATTTTAAAGAAGACATCATTTTTCTTAAACACTTTAATGTTATGAAAGGTTTTTACTCAAAATATATGCATTAAGATAATGAATATTATAGAATAGTGAAAGCAAAAATTGGGGACATATCTAGACAAAAGACTCAAATAAATCATTGTTAATAGAATATAATTAAAAATAACCAAGATAGGGGCATTGGGTGCCATAGACTTGGTGAGTTAATTTTCAAGGCTTTACAAATATTAAAATAAAATTAGTGTCTTAAGAATTTTAATCTATAAAATTTTCCCTCTAATAACAAGAAATGCATAAAATTTAATTTTTTTTAAATGTAGAACATAATTTTACATGCAATTTCATATTTTTCCAATCATGCTATGTATTCTAAATGTAATTTTTATATTTTAAAATGAAAAAATCAACCGACCCTTGTAGTTTGACAAATTTGGAAATTGAATTTTTTCTATCTTTTTGAATGACAACAACAATAAATCTACACACTTTTAGATTGTTTTCAGATTTTATCCTAGCCTAATGAAGGTTTATAAGTGTAATTATTGAATATATCTCTCTTGAAATGATTGAAATTAATACTATTTACCTTTTGAATTGAAAATGTTACGTAAATTTTTACCTTTTCAATGTTTTTTATAAAAACATTCGTGCATAAATCAAAAATTCAAACTAATCAAAGAGGCATTCATATTTAACATGACCTAATTAAAATATCAAAAGGTTTAAAATGCACATAAATTACGTTCACCAAAATGTGATGTTAGAAAAGTGGATCTAGGATCTAAACCACACTCTTTCCAACATTACAAGGGAAAATATTAAATATGATCTAAAATGGCCACTTGGCTACTAATGACAATGGAAGAGCCAAAATGGTAGATCAAGGTTTAATCATTTATTTTTTGTGGGAGCTTGTGTGTGGATATTGATGTTAATTAATTGATTAATTTGATAATGTGAAGATGTTCCTAGATTAACTATGATAATACAACAAACCGAGATTTAATTTTTGAAAAACATAGAACTAATAAATTGAAATTGAGTCTAGAATAACAAAAGGACATAGAGGAACTTGAAATATAATTTTTGGGTTTTGAACAATTGGATAGGGGCCTTGGGTGCCCTAGATTGAGAAATAAGTACTAAAAAATAGACTTCAATTCCTTTTTTCTCTTAGTTTGTAGGTTCTTATCCTCTAGACTTAGTGTTGAAACTTCATTTATCATTAATCCAATCCACTTTCCTTGATTTGTTGAATTGTAGGACTTGAATGCTTGAATGAGAAATTATATCTTCAATCCTCCTTCAATTCACTTCAGATATGTAACCTACACACATGAAAGAGGGGGAAGGGTTGTGTCATATAGGAGCTTGCATAAGTCAAACCATTTTTTGGTATTTCTACCTGAACAACTATGATGATGTGAAAATAAAGCTTACCCTTGGTTGGACAAAGGTTAAATGATAAAAAGTGATAAATTAGCAATTTCTAGAGCTCAAAAATTAGATCTACAATCCTTGATGTAATGAATTCATTGTACTCATCACCTTCAAGGAGAAAGTGATACTTGATTTGAAGTCCTGCAAGTATTAGTACTCAGAAAATCAATAAATATGAAAATTGAAAAAAATGACATGAAACATTGATGCATGGATAATATGATACTTGAATAAATTAATGTTGCTATAATTCTACTAATTTTTCTCTCCACAATTCAATTTCTCAATTCAAACTATTAGGTTTTTCTTCTCAAAGTTGCTAGAATTAAAATGGTAAAAAAATGACTTGTATTTATATGCAATTTAATTTTGTTGAAAATCAAACATTGATATGTGACAAATGATTTGGGTTTTTTAAATACTAAAATGTTGATACTGTTATATTTTAAATTTATCCAAAATAGGTTGGATAGGGGTGCTAGGTATCCTAGTCCAAAAATATCATTTTGGGCCTTAATTTCTAACAAAGGATTACTAAGTCTTTATTTATATTTCCACTTTTTATTTTTTGAATATTATTATAAAATAGGAAAATTAAATGTATAATTAGGCCCAAGCACATAGTGGGGAGCTAAACCTAGTGTTGATCTGTCAAGGGTGACAATTTATGATGCTACAATTTTAGCATTTGTTGCTTTATTGAAAAAATTGGTTTCCTTGTTTCCTCAATTTATCTCATTATTCTTAGAGTCATTTATGTATTAGAATTATTACTTTAGTCATTTATTTTAGGATTACTTTTGTAACTTATAAATTCTTATATTGTTGTAAAGAAATAGTGTGCACACTTCATTAATTTTTTCTTGTCTTGTATTTAGTTTAGTCATGTAAACGAGTATGTGATTATAATATTTTTTTTTGATTGAGGAAAATACAAGTTTTACAGGGACCCGAAACCACAAATTTTATAGACCAATAAAAGATAGAGCATTAGAGAATCCAGGAAAAAAATTGTTGCACACCAGAGATAAATAGGAAAAACAATAGCCACTAGCTAAAACCAAGAAAAAGGACAACAAAAAACCAACAACAGTAAAAAACATAGCCAAACCTAACCCAGACACTTTAAAGTCTCTGCCACTTTTGCTTCTAGGTTGTCCAAATTCCGAGCCACCATCATCAAGTCTTGAGTCTCCAAAGGCATCATGTCCAATATTTTCTTCATGTTCGCTCTGGTTCTCTTTGAAGGACCCAAATCCTCCACCTTGTTTCTATTCTTCTCAACATCCAAATCCACAATTAGAAGACCCTGCTGAGTGTTTTCCATTTTTTCAACCAGAGCTCTTAAGATAGTGGAGTTGTTTTTAAAAATTTTGTGGTTGTGTTCAATAGTTTCTTTTAGGGTTTCCTTAATATTTTCAACCTATTTTTCTAGGTTTTCACCATCCTTCTTAAGATTTTTAGTGAATTCAACCTCTTTCTAGAGGTAATCAGCCATAGCCATCTTCTCATTCGCATTCCATAAAGCCTCCAAATTCCGTTCAGCCACTTTAGCTTCTAGGATTTCCATTTTGCTAGTGATAGCTCTATTTTTAAGATTAAGCTCCTTAATTTCATGAAAATCCCATTTCAAAATTTCAAAATTGTCAATCACTCCCTTTTTGGCCAGAGAAAGGATGTCTCCATAAAAATCCCTTTCTGGCTCAAAAATAGGGTCATTAGGATTCAGGTCCACATGAGAACTAGTCCTATAATCTCTGTCAACGGAGTGGAAAGAGGCAAAGGAAACCTCCTTTCTATAAGGTTCAACATTGTCTTCATCTGAAGAATCCTCCAAATAAGCCACTAGTTTTTCCACAGGGGGCTCATCCCTCATCTTGTCCTTCGATGGAGACACTTCGAGAGGAGTTATCCGAGGACCAAAATTTTTATTTGAGGGTTTTGTAGAAGGGGCATTCATCATTTTTTTTTTAGGAGGGGGAGTAACTTCATCTACCCAATCTAGGTCCAAACCCTTAATATCCTCAGGCGAGCTAGACTTAGTGTCGTAACCCTTTGAGGCCAAGGCTGTGATAGGGTTAGAGACAACTGACATATTTTTGAAGTGCTCATAAATGAGCTGAATAAGGCTAGCATGGAGGACTAGATTCTTATCAAGATTTTTTCTAAACTCATTAATACTATTGTTCAAAGAACACAACACATAGTAGGGGAAAGAAACCCTAACCTTATATCTAAAGTGGTTGAGTAAAAGAAAGTTATACCCATAGACTCTTGTGAATCTCACATCTAGCATTATATATTCCATTAGAACTCTAAGCACCTCCCTCCATATTTTCTTGATCCTGCTAGACTCGAAGTAGCTATTCCTTTGACTTCGGAAAGCTACCAACAACTTTGTCTGATTATTTCATGTCACAATAAAATTTCACACCATTAATAGCAAGACCAGTGAATTCTCCCACACGTGCCTCATCCACCCACACCTTCCTCCCAAAGAGGATAATCTCCCCTTTATTCCAATGTTTAGTGAAATAATCAGTAGCCCTGATGTCTGGACCATGAAGTATTTCAATGAACTGTTGAATCCCTCCCTTGTCAATTTTCATCTAGACCTTTGAATTATCTTTATTCTTTGTACACACAGTTGGCTCAACTCTTTTCCCACTTCCTCCCATTGTCGTCAATCTATTTTTCTAATTGCCCACACCATGAAAATATAGAATTATGAGTTTGCAACAAAACCAAAGCACCCAAAAAATGTGCAAGCTTCCCACACCATGAAAATACAGACTTATGAGTTTTCAACAAAACCAAAGCACCCACAAAATGTGCAAGCTCAACCCATCTATCATATTAGTTATGATTCTTCCATCAAATCTTATTAGATCTCGGTACTTGGCACCTTTCTCTTTAATCATCTTTAAATGCGTCTTCTCTCCCATGAGTGCAATCATAGTTGATTAGGGCTCTGATGTCAGCATCCAGATATTTGTAATTCTGCTATGACACCTGTCTATTTTGTCTTATTCCCTCATTGGCAAAGAATTCCACCACACCACTTGCTTCCCTATAAATTCGGGAAATTTTAACTTTTTCAAAGTTGGATAAAGTGGCCCTAGCTTCATCAATCCAGTACTTAATAGTCCATAATGGGGGGCAATGCCAAGGAGACAATCAATGATATTTGAGTCGCCCTCTATCCAAATATTCTTAAAGTTCATACTTTTAGCCAAAATGATGACCTAGTAGCCTCCTATAGCTTCAACTAGATGATTTGTTTGTTTCCCCAAAGAGACAACAACCACCACAATAAACATGCCTTTATCATCACATAAGACACCCCCACTTCCTACCTTTCCTGGATTCCCTTTTGCTGCGCCATCAAAATTGGATTTTACCCAACCCCTAGGAGGGTGAAACCATAAGACACCATCACAATTATTTTTAGCTGGTTCGAAAGCTCTTGACACATCTCCTTTAATCTCCCAAACTTTGGCCATTTCAAATTCATAAGTCAAAGAGACCACATAATCACTCAACACCTTATGGTATAGAGCCAAGTTGAAGTTTTCCCCAATGAGCCTAAATTTTTTATTGAACAAAAGTTTCTCAGAAGATTCCTTATCCCTGAAAAATCTGTTGTTTCTCTCCTTCCAAACTCCCCAAGCAATATAAGGGAAATTTAAAGACCATAGCTTACGAATATGCAAATTAAAGGAGGGCACCACCCACTAAGTAAATTAATCTTTAATTATACCAGGTGACACCCAAAAGATCCTCCAAAGAGAGTACAACCTTTCCCAGATAGAATTCACAAATGAAAAGTGAATAAACAGATGCTTAGTTGTTTCCGTAGCACTCTTATAGAGGTAGCAGTAGTTGGGGATCTTAAAACTCCTTTTACAAAGATTATCCACCATAAGCACCTTGTTCTGAAGGAGAATCCAAAAGAAAATATTAACCTTAGGGGTCAAGTAGCTAAGCCAATATTTGGCCCAAATGGGAGGAGGGCTAGGAGACAAAGACAACAAAGGGACAACTGAAGAAACAAAGTAGTTGCCCAATGAACTAGCCATCCAAACCACTTGGAGTCCTCCTAAAATTTCATTTCCACTTTGAAAGACCTAAGGGAGGATTGGATCAGGGCAAGATCCATACTAATCTATCAAAGGTTCACCCAAAACCCATCCCTCCAATAATCTTTAGCTAGGGTTCCAAAAGTAGCCTTACAAATGTCCACCCATTGTTTGAAACTATCAAAGGAAATTAAAGGTTCCTTCATGATCCATCTATCCTCCCAAAACCTCACAAGATTCCTATTTCTTATGCTCTATCCCATGCCCAAGTGAAGGATTTTTATCCATTTTATAATATCATTCCATAGAGCCGAACCATGAGGCAGACATTGGGAATCCAACAAAGAATTTAGAGAGCCACAGTTAGCTAGATATTTTCTTTTTAAGATTTTCTTCCTTTCTCCATTTGAGGAGAAAATTCTCCATATTTGTTTTGCAAGGAGAGCATTATTACTAGTTCTTATTTTTTTGAGGCCCAATCCCCCAAGCTTCTTCAGTCTACAAACCAAGTTCCAATCAATAAGGGGCATACGCCTCCTCTCTTCTACCCTAGACCATAGAAAATGTTTCTAGATTTTTTCAATAGCTTCCACATATTTAACAGGAATATTAAAAAGACTAAGAGCATATATCAAAAGGTTCTAAAGAGTGGCCTTGAGGAGTTGAATCTTACCAGCTTGACTGCGAAGAGCTCCTTTCCACCCCACCAAATTTTTATTGAATCTGTCCACCAAGGAATTCTAGAAAAACTCAGAGGGCTTAAGACCCAAGGGCAGTCTAAGATATATTGAAGGAAGAGAATCCACTCTACAACCGATTTTTTTTCTATCCTGTTCTGCCTTCTAACTGGAGTGTTGAAGAAAAAAAATGAACTTTTTTGAATATTAATATTTTGACCTAATGCTCCTTCATAGATGTCCAGAATTTTTCTAAGAATTCGGGCTTCAGCCACTGTTGATCTCCCCATCAAAATAGTATCATCAACAAATTGTTGATGAGAGAAAACTAAGTTACTGGACGAAGGATGTAAACCCATCAGGGCTCCTTGATCAACAAATCTATTCAGGTTCCTCCCAAGGCATTCAACCATTATAGTGAAGATAATTGGGGAGATGGGGTCTCCTTGTCTTAAGTCTCTTGAATTCTTAAAATAATGTGAAGGAGACCCATTGACCAAAATAGAGAAAGATGCAATAGAGATGAGTTGGAAAACCATTTGAATGACTCTTTTGTTGAAGCCAAACTCCAACATAATCTTGAATAAAAAATTCCATTCAACCCGATCATAAGCTTTTGAGATATCTAACTTCAAGAGAAAGCCTTTGGGTATGTGTAGGATCATCATGGAAAAAATAGGCCCTTAAGTGGTGATAAAATTCAGAAAAAATCAGAGTTAGGAAACTTGACGTAAAAATTTGAATAAGTTATCTATATTATTTCAAAAATATGTAAGAATAGAATATATGGAAAATTGAATGTAGTTTCTGTGAACCCCTAAACCTGCAAATGCACAAGAACAACAAAACACGTTAGGTTGTTAGATCAAATGCATGCAAAAAATTATGAAAGATTCCCCATGAAATCCATCTATTCAAAACTAAAATTAGGAAAAAATGAAGAACACCAAAACAAGAAATCAAACTAAATCCTAATTAAGCCAATAGATTAGTGATCCCATGGGAGAATTGGTGCCAATGAAGTGTTACAATTGGTCATTTTCCAATTCCTAAGTTGCAATATTGAATTATTGAACAATGGTCAAATCTCCAAAGAGATTTGAGCATAACCTTGTTACAATTTATGAAAATGGTGAATGATTGAGTGAGATGAGCAAAATTAGCTCTCAATGTGAAGAGAGTAACTTTGCATGAAGATTGTGGATGAAGATGGATTTGAGTATAGTAAGTTTACTAAAATTGTGGATGATAGAATGAGAGGAAGAGTCTCTCATTTATAGATTTACAAATTGGAAGAGAGAGTGAAAATAGGCAATGTGGGATCATTCAACATCCAATGGCCAAATGCCACTTGTCAAGATGTGAATGGTTGAGGAATGTGCACATTTTGGTCAATGTGCATGATAAATGCCATTGGATTCAAATTTGAATTTTGAATGTGACATGTTGGGGGGAGAGAAGAATGGAGTTAATGTCACTTGGCTCAATGCACAAGGACATGTAAGAGGCATTGAATGCCTTGTTGGAAGGACCAAGTCCATTTGAATTTTGCATTCAAATTGAGACAATATTCCCTTTTGATTCCATGTGAGGAAAATAGAGATTTAATAAATGAATTAAATCTATTTTCATGTGCAAGTTGCATTCTCTAGAAGATTTTAGTGATAGGGATTAACTTAATCAAGGATTTGACTAATTTAATGAAGGATTAGATGATTTGACAATTTTGACTTAAATTGATGAATTCATTTAAATCAAATTGAGAGGAAGGGTTTAATTAAATAAATGGTTTTGATTTATTTAACTAAAGGGGATAATGTTAGATTAAATCAAATAATTTTTAATTTATTCAATTTAATAAGAAGACTTTAGGGATTTAATCAAATAAAATGAATTATTTAATTAAAAGGAGTTTTACTAATAAAATTGATTTATTTAATTAACATGAGATAATGAATTAATTAGATAAAGTTTATTTATTTAATTACGAGATGAAGAGTGATGAATTTAATCAAATACAAATTATTCGATTAAATGACTAGCAAAGGAGATGATTCAGGATGCAATGGTGTTAGTAAATCAGGATCTAGTGTGTCAGATCGAATTGTATATTTTCTATGTCTACAGTTTCTAAACTACTAGGTTTATTAAAAAGTAAATAAAATCTATTTGGTGAAAATTTAAAATTTGAATGTAGTAGTAGTTAAATTTTAGGGAAAAAATAAGTAGGTGTTTGTCTGACCACCCTAACCATAATAAAATGATAATTATTTTTTATAATATTCTAGATATAAGTAGAGGACTCATGTCTTGATGTGATGCATATTATTTTCTAATTTTTTTCCAAGTAAATAATTAATTATGATTTTTTTATTACAAATTTTAAAAAATATAAAAACTCTTATGTCTAACCACCTTAACTAGGCCAAAACTTCATGAAATTCAATTTTTATTTTTGTAATCCTATAGTATGCAAAACATAGAATGTGATGCATGTTTTAGATTTAAAAAATGTGATACCATTTAAAAGCTATAGATGTTTTTCAATCAACCTATCAATTAGGACTTTAGTCGTAATTCAAATAGAAAATGAATAATAATTATTTATTAAATTCAAAGTAAGGAATAATTGATATTGGTGGAAAGTTGAGAATCTCCTTTAAAAACCCTTTTCGTTTCATTAATTTTGGGTAAAAAAAATGTCGTCAGCCACATGAGCCATCATATCACTTACATGTCACCACTTTTTGGCCATCATGATCTTCACATACCCCTTCAGTCTTAGAAATGAAGAGCGAATGGATATTTTCATGCACCGTAATTATCGAATCCAAAATCTACCTTCCATGAACAAAGCCATTTTGTTGAGGGGAGATTAAGGAAGGCAGGATAGACAAAAGTATAGAGGCTAGGACTTTAGAAATAAGTTTATATAATGAATTATAAAGGCTTATGGGCCTAAAAGCTTCGAAATTCGTAGCCTCGGGACATTTATGGATTAGGATCAGGAAGGTAGCATTGAGTTCCTTTAGGATGCTTCTCAATCCAAATAATTCCTTAACATTCACCACATCCTCTTGAAAAATCTCCCAGAACCATTGAAAAAGAACATCGGGAAACCATCAAGTCCGGGGGCTTTATTCCCTTAAAAAAAAAAAGAAACTCTGTTTATTTCTTCCTTCGATGGGATGGCAGCAAGAATTTTGTTGTCTTCCTCCTTAACAAGACTGGGGATAGCCTCTGAAAGAGAATCTTGCAAATTTTGATTAACCCCATCACTCGCCGAAAGGAGATTTCTAAAAAACATGACAACAAGAATTTTGTTGTCTTCCTCCTTGTCAAAAAAAACTCCATTTTCCTCAATATGAGTTATCCTATTCACAACACAGTATTTTAGGGCAGACATATGGAGATATCTAGTATTTTTATCCCTAGCTAAGAGCCATTAAATCCTGGATCTTTTTTTCCAAAAATCTTCCCCTTTAGCAATTATGTCATGCATCTCCACAAGAAGCCCATTTTCTTTTTGTCTAATCTCCACATTGCATCCCTCTTGTTGGCTCCTCTTCTGGATCACCTTCAAAACCGACTTTAGCTCATATTTTCTTCTGAAGATATTGCCAAAAGAATATTTATTCCACACTCTTAGCCTATTTTTGATTTCTCTTAAATTTTTGGCAACCCTAAACATAGCAGTCCCCAATACAAAAATATTCCACTAACTCCTAACCTCATCATAGAGCTTAGGATGGTGCAACCACATATGTTCAAATCTAAAAGGGGTATTTCTTTTAGCCACAATTGGGTCCGCCACAAAGCTGATAGGAAAATGATAAGAACCCACCCTTGAAAGGGCTTTTGAAGAGAAAAAAAACTTAAGAATCCATTGATTTGAAAATATTTTTTTGTCCAATCTAACTTGAATCAAATCCTTACCCACTCTTTGATTAAACCAAGTGAAGGAAGCTCCTTGTATCTCCAAATTGACCAGTGATTGATTGCTAATGAAGTCCAAAAGTTCCATTCTACTTTCGATGTTGACCTGGGAACCTCCTGACTTTTCATTATCCTACAGTGGAGTATTGCAATCTCCCATAACCACCCAGGATTCATTAGTGTGTTTACAGCGAAAGGCTACCAAGTCTTGCCAATAAATATTTCTAGCCCCCCTTCCATTAGGGGCATAGATGTTAGAAATGATCTAGCTAAAATTATATCTAATATGAGTAAATATAGTGGCCACATGGTTAGCACTTTCAAACAACGGTTCACGTTTTATTAAATTAAGATTCCAAAAAGTTACAATACCTCATGAGGCACCTTACGAACTATTCCCTTGAACCCCACAAAACTTAAATAATTTGATCTTTTCCACTTTTTCTTTAGGCATTTTAGATTCCTGAACCAATAAAATATCAGGTTTATGATCCCTTACAAAATTATGCAGCACATCCCTCTTATGGAGGCTATTCATTTCTCGAATATTCAATGACATGATCTTCATTTCTTACCTAGAGTGAGGTTGCAAATTTTGGGAATGGTCTTTTGAACACCATCTACAATATCTTGCATACTATCATTCTCCCTGTGCCATCAAGATGTTCTTCTTCCTTGACTATTCTTTATGGATCCACAATCTACCTTTTCTCTAGTTCTCGATGAGACACCTTTCAGTGTACTCAGATGTTGATTTTTCTTACTCCTCCTCTTACTATTAGAGCTAAAATCTTCTCTGTCAGTTTCCTCCTGACTCTCCTCCTCCTTCCCAGATTCCCAATATTTCACATAAAACCATTTCTCATCTGGGGGAAGAGTATCCATCATGCCATTTCTATTTTTTACTGAAATAAAGAATATTGCATTCCCTTTCTTTTACTTCGAGGGTTTTGGACCTAAAAGGAAAGGGGCAATCTTCAGACACTTCACTCAAGAACAAACCCCTGAGATCTCTTTACAAAGGAGAGAGAGATCTTGCAAGAGGTTTTTCCTAAAGGTTGAATGAGATCTAGTAAGGGGTTCACCACTAAGTTTATACTTGGAAAAGAAAATGAAATGCAAAGCCCTAGTTGAATGTGAACTAAATCTAAATGACCTAAAAAGATGTAAAATAGAAAGTGTGCACTTGGGAAATTGGATATGGATGAATGGAGCTCTAAATCACTAAAAAATGTACTACCAAGGCTAAGTGGGACTCATTCAACAAGTTGGGTGAATTAGTCCTATTTCTAGAAAAATGTGTTAGAATAGGTTTATGTGAAAAGGGTATCCAGATCTATAAAAATCTTTGTTAGGCCTGTATAGTGGGACTCATTCCACACTTGTGCTGAATTAGTCCACTTCTAATTTTTTGGAAGTTTGAGACTTGATTCTATTCTTCTCAACCTTCTCTGCTCTTCTTGATTGATTTTCAGATCTGAAACTGCAAATTTCCACCTGTAGGTCTTCTCCAAGTTTCTCCACGGGTTGATGACAACTTCGAAAAGTTTGATCACTTGAAAATATTTCTCCAATCTTGCTCCTTGTGAAATATACAATCCAAAGTTGCAAATCACACAAAAAATAGAGGGAAAATTGTTGTTGGGTTAGTGGATAGGGGTTTTCCTTGGTCAAACCCCTTTTTGATAATTAAACCTTGAAATGAAAGCAAATAAGAATGGTGAATGATGAATGAACAAAATATAATGTTGAAAATCGCCAAAACCTAGTAATAAGGTGCTGCAAATATGCTTGAAATGGATACAATGGATGTGGTTCTTGACTCTCTCTTGAATGATGTTGATCTTGCTTGAAAAACTTGCTTGAACCATAAACTCTACATCACAATTATTAAAACAATAACAAACATGATATGTGAAATCCTTGACATGATGATTGGAACTTTAATGCTACTCTAAAATGCTTGATAATATACACTTGAATGCTCTTGAATGCTCTTGTGAACTCAATTTTCTATAAGGATGAATACTTGAATTCTTAGGATGAAAATGAGAGAACTAACCTTGTATTTATACTCAATTAAGCAAGAATTCCTAAAATTACAACACTACAAGCCAACATTAGATCTAGGAGAATAAATATCACCAGAAATTTGAATTTTGGTCACACGAGACTCATTCACTAAAAGTGGAAAGTGAGTCCCATCAGACATAATGTATGGGACCAAAAACCAAAAGTGCTTAGAAATGTGTGAAAACCCGGTTCGGGGCCAAAAGATCCAAGTGGGATCCATTCGCCCAAGCTGGAGAATGAGTCCTAGATCCCTAAATTTGGGCCACACAAGCCAAAATCACTTGAATTATGATTGGTTACTGATTGGTGTTAGGATTATCCTTAAAAATATGCAATAAATGAGGCTTGTAGATGCAAAATAGGGCCAATTAAAGCACAAGAAATCCCAATTATTAATGACAATCCTAGAGAAGTGTGAAAGTGTGTTACAACACTCTAAATAAGACATGATTCTGATTAATCTTGATTAAAATTATGTTTATTATGCTTGGTTATTTGATAAAACCCTAGAAAAGTGTGGAAGTGTGTTACAACACTTCGCAACACTTTAGTAGGTACTATGAAAATCTATTAGTTCACAAGGGCCCAAGACCTAATTTGAATGTGTCATCCACATTAAAACACTAAATCAAGGCAACATTAAGGAAAAATCCACAAGGAGGGCCCGAACGAGCGTGAAAATGTCAACGGATTCATTTTTCTACACTACAACTACTTGTAACATATAAGTTGATTAAGCCTAGTGAAAATGATGACCTTATCAATTCCACATTTATTTTTTAAAATATAACTCATCTCATATCATTTTTACTATTAGGGTAACTACATAAAAATGGTAGACAAATGAGTGGCTATCCTTGAGATATTTAGAAAAATGTGTTCATGCTATGAAACACATAATACATTTGTTATTAAAATTGAACTCTTGAATTCTTCAATTTATTCTTTAGATCCCACTATTTGGGCTTGTATTTCCAATCCCAATGGTTATACATTTCTTATTGTTCCTAAACTCATATTTTTAATGTAAAACAACTCGAATTTGAACTTCAACTTTATCAAGTTTATATGTTTTATAATAATTATTCCCGATACAAATAAAAATGGAAGATATACTCTTTATCTCCCACGTCATACAATTTTTTAATACTATAAATAGGTTAAGGTATTTTTTAATTTTCTTTGAAGAGTTGCATCATATTCCTGCAAAACATATTTATTGATTTCTTTTACATTTCACTTGCTTATCCAAATTTGAAAAAAATGTATAGTATTATTTTTAACTTAATTATATACAAGTTAAAAGATATTTTTAATTAGTTTGTGCAATTTATGCGATTTGCACACTTAGGGATGTAATTTTTAGGATGCGTCCACTTTAAAAAATCAGAAAAAAGATAAAAAAAATATAGCTTGTAGTACTCACTCTTGGATATGTGTTACCCAAATAATTTTAAAAAATACCTAATGTAGTGAAACAAGTAGTGGTCATACATTAGACACTATTATATTTTAGTGATAGAAATTAACTCTTAAATATGTCTACTCAACATTTCAGCCTATTTTAACCTTGAAATCATTTTCAAAATAAATAAATTTAGAAATAAGATTTAAATTAATATATGTAATCATTTTTCTTATCATACTATTAAATTTTAAGCATACACATTTTGAATTACTCATCCAAGTTTAGTTTTAGCTAACTTTAAAAAAAGTGATCACTTTCAACCCCCTTTTTGTCTCTCATTTCCATAGACTTACCCATTGCCTCTACAATTATATCCCTTGGATAATATTTTTGGTGATGGCATAATCCCATCAAGGTTGATAAATGGTTTAATATTATTCTTTTCCTATCATTTTATTCTTATTATTGAATGCTTGGGAACTTTCCTTAATCATTAGAGAGTTACAGGAAGTAGTAATGGTTAGAAATTTTCTAGGGATATTGATTCTCATTTTGATCTTAAATTTACTGATAGTATTTTTGAATCATAAATTTGCAAGATCATAAAAATTGGATAGTAAAATAGGACTATCTAAATCTGAATATGTACCCATGCAATATATAGAATTCTTACTCACTAACCAGATAAAAGATGTATTCAATGAGGTTCACATACGTAATCTAAACTTCCTCAAGAATATTGAGCACTATAGCATTAATATTATCTACCTTTCCAGAGAATTGAATAAGTAGATAACATTTCCTCCATATAAGAATTCACTTTCTAAAGTAAAAAATTATCAAACTTATGAATTTGAATAATTTCTTGAACAACTATTTTTGGAGGGGTGCTTTCCAGATATCTATCTTTTCATGAAAGAACTATCATTTCAAAGAAATAGAGAAATGTGAATGATCTCACATTAAAATAGTGTTTTCACTATCCTCTTTGCTTTCTCTTAGTCACATTTCTTCCAACTTTAGAGAATTTATCCATTACAATTTGTTTTATAGTTTTTTTGCTAGATTTCCATTAAAGATGATTTTTGTTCTTTATATTATATTTAGTTCCATAATGAGCACCAATATCTTGAAGATATATTGGCATCACCTAGTCTATAAAATGTTCAAATAGAAAAACCATTGAAATAATAACTACAAAGTTTATACAAACTCCATGAGACTTGATCCATCAACACGACTTAGAAAAAGAGGAGTCCCTTCCTAATGTCATACCTTCACATCAAACATATTTTAAGTTTTTAATGGTGGAAAAATGGTAGAATTAGGAAGTACCAAGTTCTAATTAGATAAATTATTTTTAACTATAATAGAATTAGGGAGGACCATTTGTTATCATGAGAAATGGGTTCTTGTGAGCCACTACTCATAAATCATGGGTCAATGAGTTTGACTCGAAAACTACACGGTTGAATCCTGATAGCAATATCATAATTTGACATGCTGTGGAAGAAACCTCCTACTTATTAATTGATGAGCTAAAGGGGCTCTATAATGAATGGTTCATAAGGTACAACACTTGCTGAATGTTTTGCAAATGGGGTAGCAAGCTAAGTGGGCTTAACATTGGGGGAAACTCTGTGGTTAAGCGCGCTTGAGCTGGAGTAGTACTGGGATGGGCGACCTCACGGGACGGACCAATGCTTCACCTCTGTGAGCATCACCTAGATCCAATGAGTGCTAAGTTAACCATTCATTATCATGAGAGATGGGTTCTTGTGAATCACTACTCATGAATCATGGGTCAGTGAGTTTGACTCAAAAAATACACGGTTGAATCTTGATAGCAATATCATAATTTGACATGCTCTGGAAGAAACCTCCTACTTATCAATTGATGAGCTAAAGGGGCTCTATAATGAATGGTTCATAAGGTACAACACTTGCTAAAGGTTTTACAAATGGGGTAGCAAGCTAAGTGGGCTTAACCTTGGGGGAAAATCTATGGTTAAGCGTGCTTGAGCTAGAGCAGTACTGGGATAGGTGACCTCCCAGGACGGACCAATGCTTCACCTCTGTGAGCATCACCTATATGCAATGAGTGCTAAGTGGACCATTCGTTATCATGAGAGATGGGTTCTTATGAGCCACTACTCATGAATGGGTCAATGAGTCTGACTCGAAAAATACATGGTTGAATCTTGATAGCAATATCATAAGAATTAAGACTGTCAAAATTCATTTTTATACCAATTATATTATTAAAATCCCCTTTTGGTAAGCATTTTTTTACTCATCACATTCCTTCCTTTATTACAAAACATCACTGGAAAATAACCCATTTGAGTTAAGCCATTTTACATGAGCTAGTGCTTTCCATTTCACATTATCCTTAGTCATAGAGACCTCTACTAGGGAATAGAGAGAACCTAAGATTTTATTTTATTAAACTCTTACAAGGTTCCAAAGAGCATGATAGAAATAATATATAAATGGAATATCCCCATAATATAACTTCAAAGTTGAATGTGTTCATCATAATATAATATCTATAGAATTAGGAAACGTGTTATTAAGATCAATTTCTACATAGATATGAGCATATAACATTACCTTTCTCTCTAGTGTGTTATGAGATAGGTCCAAGGATTTCTAAAGAATGACTATAATAGAATGCAAAATATCTAAATCTCTAGAATTATATGAAAAATGTGAACCTAGAATAAATTTTGGGATGGGAGCTCCTCAATTTGATTAAACCCAATATTTTGGGGCTTAATGAACATATCAAATTAATTATTAAAGTAAGGTCATCCCTCAAAAGACAATTTCTAATCAATAATTTTTTTAAATACAAATAAAGAAGAAATAATTTTCCTCTTGGATAAACTCCATATTCCCCTCTAGCTATTATGTATGATGCAGTCAATTCTCAAGGAAATGCAGCATAGCTTTGAAACCCATAAATTTAAAATCAAAGCATAAATTTAATTTCATGCTGGTTTCTTGATTTTATTTTGACATACATAGTCATGATAGTTCTTGTGCAAGTTAAAATAAGGGAGAAACCTAACAATAAAAAATACATAACTTTCCCTAAATTCCTATTTTTTCATCCACATGATTTTTAGGTTATCATTTATGTAATTAAATTCTTGTAAATGGTGTAATTTTCATTGATATTTTATGCATAACCCAAGATTTTACATATCGATTTATTTGCTCACTCCTACATACCACTATTGATCATAAAATTAATGCTTCTCCCAACTTAGATCAAATTCACAATTATGAAAATAACCTATGTTTGATGCATAATTGTAGAAGTAACCCCTAAAATTTAGTTTTAAAACTCAAAATATAGGGTTGTGCTTACCCTTCCTGCTTGACTATTTTGTGCTAGCCAGTTACTAAAAAAAAATTGTTTATTATGCTTGGATTTATATTTCAAATAGGCAATGCTATACCATCTTATACTCACCTACCGCCTAGAAAATAATATGAAAAAATATTCATATGTATTTCATATGTATTGATTTTAGACGATTTGATACTATATTTTTTCTTACACCATTAAGGGCATTCACTACACATGTACATGTCATCTTCAATTATTTTCTAGGTTTATTACTCGATATCCTTATAAGATTTGACACAAGGGAGAAATTATCATTGCCACATGCAAATTCTCAATCCCATAGGAGTATTTTTGAAAGAGAGAAAGTCATAAATTCATGATAGATGAAAATGAACATTTAAAGGTTTGCATAGATTGAATTCGCATTCATATTTATATTTGTTTGATCAATCTTATAATTGTAAAAGTGATCTACAATTCAAAATAATAATTTATTAATTCCAAAACATTCATTGAATATTACTCAATTTTATACACATTTTTGAATTATTTATGAATATTTATCATAATCTATCTCGATTAAATTTTCAATCAAATACCATTGTTAATTTTTCTAACTTTCTAAATATTTACTTTGATGCATTTAGTAGTCACATCTCTTTTATTTAAAGTAATTCTGGAATACTTTGTGTTCCAAAGTCTTTTTTTTTTTTTGCAAAATTCATTTCATTACAATCCTAAGATCTCGATCATTTTCATTGAAGTAAACTAAATAGGAAAAAGAGACCGAGACGAGGAAAAACAATTATGTTCAGCCTTTGCTTCTTTAATTGGTTGGGAGGAAACACACTAGTATAATATTGCCGCGTGTCAAGCCGATAATTAAATGAGTGGAGCATGGGGAAGTCATGCAGCGGGTCTATTCATTATCGACGGGCTCTTATTCGAGATGCAATTTAATTGAAAACAACCCAACAAAAATCCGAAATCATTTCTAGAAATTGTAACGAAATACATTTCGATTAATAACTTTAGCTACACTGTATCCAGTCGGACAAATCGATTCAAATCTAAGATGCCTGACATTACGAGATGCATAGATAGAGTGCCTGATATGACGAGATCTACAGTCTGAGAAGTTCTAAACCCATACATCACTTAATCTATCAATGAAAACGATAGCATTGATTAAATACAATATTATCGGCAATATATTATAAATGTTCTCTATTAAGCTGACGGTGCAAATGCTCCAGCAAGGGAAAAGCTCTTCAGTCCTCCAGCAGTTGGCGCAGACGCAGTCCCGATCATCATTCGCCTGCTTCGGGTATTGTGAGCCTCGCACAAGTGAGGCAAATATATCTCTGCAACTACATTCTTGTTACCATGTGTTTCAATAAAATCATATGAGAAGGAATGAATGACGAATAATGGGGCACTTACCTTCTCCTGCTGCGAGCTTGCGGTAGAGATTTACAATGTTGGGGCAGCTGTTTTGGCACTTGTCTGAGCACAGTTTAGAAGTGAAATGAGAATTTTCGAAAAGATCATCAGTGGACATACCAACACTCATTCTCTGCAAACCACAATTTTCCAGGCACTCCTCACTCTCAATCCATTCCATCATCTCCTCTGCGATTACGCACGACGACTGAAATACACTCGCACACGTATAATTCATTATTCAATACTATTAAACTAGAAGAGTGGTTTCATTTAAGAAAGAAAAAGAATAAAAGTATTGCTAAAGAATGTATTGCCTGGCACTGGTATTCTACTGATGCCTCGCCAGTGGAGGCGACAGAGTATTTCTTCTCGAGAACACAGCGAGCTCCCAATGATGAGACCGAGAAAGCGCACATCTCTACTGGCAGCTTTTCACATTCCACACTTCCTTCACCTGTACAATCTCAAATCAGTATTATAGTCGTAGTAAGGAGTCTACCACAAAGAAAGCTCCATGCATGTCTTTCTCAAGGAGAAGCCTATATCTATACAATACGTTTTAGACTAGTTTTCCAAATGCAATCAAATCATATAATCCGACAACGAAAACAACGCAGAAAGAAACATATAAAATACCCAACACAAGAACACTTAGCATGCCCAAAAGCGCCAAAATAATGGCAACTGCAACTGCCTTTCCAGACGCCATTTGTTTCTCCGGTCTGTAAACTTTCTTGGCTTAAAGAAACACAACTAAAAGTGAGATGATTATTGTGAGCAAGAAACCAAAACTACTCATATTTATACACATTTACTGCGGGAGAATTATATTAAATACATCAAATTTCCAACTTTTTATCCATCAGATTTCCGTGCGATGACGCTCTACAGGAATTTGCGTGGGGATGGAGAATTATTGACCTGTGTACGTTTTTCACGGCCAACAACAATTTTTTCCATGGCACTCACAAAACTGAACTACTATTCTCTATGATTACCTTGATTTGCTAACGAGATATAAAGGCATTTGGTAAAATTATCAAAGACATTAGTCGTCGTCTCATCTGTTAGAATGCATGATCATGCCCACTAATGTTAGTTGAGGGTTTTCCTTTTGACTACGGATTTTCTAGTTACATCAAACTTTTGAGATCGGAATTTATTTGGTTAGGTTTGAAAATTGACATTGCACCTTCATATTTAAATCTTATTATTTTTTTATATCTAAAGCTTCGAAGTTATAGAGACTTAATCACAGTAGTCATTTAGATGGGTTAAACGCTTTTTAGTCTTCCTTTTCTTAAATTAATTGAAGTCTTCTAGGATTTGGCTTATTAATGAATAATAGGTATATTATCTTTTAAAGAAAAAATAAAAATAATATTATGCTATTTATAAGAAGAGAATGATAATAGAAGATATATTTTAGAAGTTTTAAGTAGGTTAAATAATGTGGTAAATATTTGTTTATGAAATTATTATTTTTAAATGAAAATTAATTATTAATACAATTAATAAATATAATTTTAGATAATATGGAATAAGATAAAATCATAGAATATTAAATATTAGTTTTTGAAATCAAATGTAAGAGATTTAAGTATTTAGATTGTAGAAGTAGGATGAAAATATATTTTTTCATATAGTAATTTTTTTTACTTAGGCATTGAAAAATAAATATAATTAGAATATTTATTGTATTAAGTTTTATGTAAAATAGAGATTGACTCTAAATTCACACGATTTCAATACGATCTATTACCACTTTGTGATACATAATAGTAAACATAGGAATGTTGATCTGATCAAGAAAGTCGTGGATTCCTATCTCTTGTGTGAGAAAAGTAAATGTAATGGAAAGGAATAGGCTTGCCTGCCTTCTTTGTAGTGAGGGAACGTCTAATGGATGGTGGTGATGTTCTATTGATATTGATGAACGAGCATGTAGTGGTGTAAGGATAATCTTGCATCACCCAAAAAACTTGTTTTTACTTTTGTTTGTTGGTTTATTTAATTGTTTTAGATCTCATGAAAACACTTAGGGGGTGTAGGATAGTCAAAAGTCAAAAAGGCCAAAAGTAGTCAAATGTTAATTTTAGTAAGTCAACCTATACGTGCATGTATGGACTTGAAAATTTACCCCAAGGAGTGAAATGGAAAAATGATCTTAATGGTGAAAGAATCATCTAGGTACCTTGAACTATTTATGAGATATTTAAGTTTTTATCTTAGCAAATTTTTCCTACAAAATTGTAGTGTAGAAAAATGCATACCTTTGCATTTTCACACTTTTTGGGCCCGCCTTGCTTTATTTATCCTTATTTATATCTTTATTGGTCCTATTTTGCATCCACAAGCCTAATAAATCATATCTTTTTGTGGCTAATCCTGACAAACATGAAAGAGTAAATGATAATTTAATGATTCTAGTTATGTCTCCCTGATTGTTGGACCACGACTAAGACACCAGCTAGGGTGTCTTTGTCCCCCAAAGGTCTTGGGAACTTGATTTCAAATGCACCTTAAATGGGCCCCTTTTTGGAGTTTGTTCTTGAGTTTCAAGCCTCGAGACTAAGACGCCACCTAGGGCATCTTAGTCCCCCTTAAGTTATTTTTGGGATTTAATTTCAAATCCTGGCAGGATTTAGCCTCCTTTTATTAATGAATTCATATGTCACCTTGTTGTGGTGTAATTTTTGGATATTAAACATGGATAAGTATAAATACAAGGTTCTTTCACTCATTTTCATCCAAGACTTTTTTTGGAGCGTTCCTAATAGCATAATTGAGTTTACAAGAGCAATTCATCAAGCATTTGAAGCCATCATCAAGATTCAAGCATCATGTCAAGTCCATGTTCTTGCTTCATGTTTTTTTTCGAGCTAACATTTGTGATGTAGGTTTTTGATTCAAGCAAGCAATTCAAGTCAAGATCCATCAAGCATTCATTTGATTCAAGATCTACATTCAAGCTAGCCACTTCACACAAGTTTATGGATTTCATAACAAGGTTTTGGTGAGTTGCAATATAACACTTTTTTTATTCATCATTTCCCTTCATTATTCTATTTCATTTCTAGGTTTAATTACCAACAAGGGTTTGACCAAGGAAAACCCCCATTTACTAACAATCAACAAGTTTTTCCTCTCTTTTGTGTTTATGTTTCTAGATTTAGGTTGAAGACTTGAAGATCATTTGAAGTGCAAATTTGAAAAGTTGCATTGCAAAGTTTTCATCTTCATGGAAACTCACCTATAGGATAGATCTGAAAGTTTCAAGACCAAAGATCTAAGAAGAAGGAATTGTAGACATTGAGCCTCAAGATCAAATTCAAAGATTTTAGAAATTCAAGACGGGAATAAGTCGGTAGTAAGGGAATCTTAGTCCTCCCAAGGGTATTTTGTAGAGATTCTTTTGGATCCTATTCTAACATCCAAAGATTTTGCATTTCCCCCAAAAAATAGCAATGAGACTAAGACAATAGTAAGGGCTCCTTAGTCCTCCCTAAGATATTCTGACAACATCTTCATATTTTTGAAATCCTCATCACATTTAAAAACTTCCCAAGTACACACATCCTAAGTTCCTGTTGCTTTATTTCATCATTTGCACTCATTATTTGGCTTGCATTACTAGATTTTGTGATTTGAATGTTAAGTTGTCTTTTCCAAGTTTTTTCTTGGTGGTGAACCCCCTTCCTAGGCCGCCTTGGTTGAGAATTGACCCACCTTTGTGTTTATAGTCAATCCAATTTGGGATCCTAAGACATTCTTGAATGAAAATTGGAGAATAGTGGTGCTTTATGACCTAGATTATAAAGCACCCCATTTCCTCTACTATTGATTTTGGTGAACCTAGTGTTTTGGACGTTCATTTTTAAAATTTGGAGCTCATTAAGGTCCTAGATCTAGGTTGCATTCTTTCTTGCATTGCATCTTGCATTAGTGAAAGAGCATATAGGGTTTGTCATATTTGCATTAATGAATAATAGGTATATTATTTTTTTAAGAAAAAGTAAAAAAATATTATGCTATTTATAAGAAGAGAATGATAATAGAAGATATATTTTCAAAGTTGTAAGTAGGTTAAATAATGTGGTAAATATTTGTATTTGAAATTATTATTTTTAAATGAAAATTAATTAATTAATATAATTAATAAATATAATTTTAGATAATATGGAATTAGATAAAATCATAGAATATTAAATATTAATTTTTGAAATTAAATGTAAGAGATTTGAGTATTTAGATTGTAGAATTATGATGAAAATATTTTTTTTATATAGTAATTTCTTTTTAATTAGGCATTGAAAAATAAATATAATTACAATGTGTGTTGTATTAAGTTTTATGTACAATAAAGATTGACTCCAAATTCACGCGATTTCAATACAATCTGTTACCACTTTGTGATACATAATAATAAACGTAGGAATGTTGATCTAATCAAGAAAGTCGTGGATTCCTATCTCTTGTGTGAGGAAAGTAAATGTAATGGAAAGGGATAGGCTAGCCTACCTTCTTCGTAGTGAGGGAACGTCTAATGGATGGTGGTGATGTTCTATTGATATTGATGAACGAGCATGTAGTGGCGTAAGGATAATCTTGCATCACCCAAAAAATTTGTTTATGCTTTTGTTTGTTGGATTATTTAGTTGTTTTAGATCTCATGAAAACACTTAAGGGGTGTAGGATAGTCAAAAGTCAAAAAGGCCAAAAGTAGTCAAATGCTACTTTTAGTAAGTCAACCTATCCGTGCATGTATGGACTTGAAAATTTACCCCAAGGAGCAAAATGGAAAAATGATCTTAATGGTGAAAGAATCATCTAGGTATCTTGAACTATTTATGAGATTTCTAAGTTTTTATCTTTTCATTTTTTTCCTACAAAATTGTAGTGTAGGAAAATGCATACCTTTGCATTTTCACACTTTTTGGGCTTGCCTTGCTTGATTTATCCTTATTTATGTATTTATTGGTCCTATTTTCCATCCACAAGCCTAATAAATCATATCTTTTTGTAGCTAATCTTGACAAACATGAAAGGGTAAATGATAATTTAATGATTCTAGTTATGTGTCCTTGATTCTTGGACCAGGACTAAGACGCCACTTAGAGTGTCTTTGTCCCCCAAAGGTCTTGGGACCTTGATTTCAAATGCACCTTAAATGGGCCCCTTTTTGGAGTCTGTGCTTGAGTTTCAAGCCTCAAGACTAAGATGCCACCTAGGGTGTCTTAGTCCCCCTTAAGTTATTTTTGGGATTCAATTTCAAATCTTGGTAGGATTTAGCCTCCTTTTATTAATGAATTCATAAGTCAGCTTGTTGTGGTGTAATTTTGGGATATTAAACATGGATAAGTATAAATACAAGGTTCTTTCACTCATTTTCATCCAAGACTTTTGTGAGAGTGTTCCTAATAGCATAATTGAGTTTACAAGAGCAATTCATCAAGAATTTGAAGCCATCATCAAGATTCAAGCATCATGTCAAGTCCATGTTCTTGTTTCAATTTTTTTTCCAAGCTAACATTTGTGATGTAGGTTGTTGATTCAAGCAAGCAATTCAAGTCAAGATCCATCAAGCATTCATTTGATTCAAGATCTACATTCAAGCTAGCCACTTCACACAAGTTTATAGATTTCATAACAAGGGTTTGGTGAGTTGCAATATAGCACTTTTTTCATTTATCATTTCTCTTCATTATTCTATTTCATTTCTAGGTTTAATTACCAACAAGGGGTTTGACCAAGGAAAACCCCCATTTACTAACAATCAACAAGTTTTTCCTCTCTTCTGTGTTTATGTTTCTAGATTTAGGTTGAAGACTTGAAGATCATTTAAAGTGAAAAGTTACATTGCAAAGTTGTCATCTTCATGGAAACTCACCTATAGGCTAGATCTGAAAGTTTCAAGACCAAAGATCTAAGAAGAAGGAAGTGTAGACATTGAGCCTCAAGATCAAATTCAAAGATTTGAGAAATTCAAGACAGGACTAAGTTGGCAATAAGGGAATCTTAGTCCTCCCAAGGGTATTTTATAGAGATTATTTCGGATCCTATTCTGACATCCGAAGATTTTGCATTTCCCCCAAAAAATAACAATGAGACTAAGACAACAATAAGGGTGCCTTAGTCCTCCCTTAAGATATTTTGACAACATTTTCATATTTTTGGAATCCTCATCACATTTAAAAACTTCCCAAGTACACACATCCTAACTTCCCGTTGCTTAATTTCATCATTTGCACTCATTATTTGGCTTGCATTACTAGGTTTTGTGATTTAAATGTTAAGTTATCTTTTCCAAGTTTTTTCTTGGTGGTGAACCCCCTTCCTAGGCCTCCTTGGTTGAGAATTGACCCACCTTTGTGTTTATAGTCAATCCAATTTGGGATCCTAAGACATTCTTGAATGAAATTTGGAGAATAGTGGTGCTTTATGACCTAGATTATAAAGCACCCCATTTCCTCTACTATTGATTTTGGTGAACCTAGTGTTTTGGACGTTCATTTTTAAAATTTGGAGCTCATTAAGGTTCTAGATCTAGGTTGCATTCTTTCTTGCATTCTTTCTTGCATTAGTGAAAGAGCATCTAGGGTTTGTCATATTTGCATTAGTGAAAGTGCATATAGATTGTCTTTTTTATTTTTTACATCATCTTATCTTATTGAAAAACTAAAAAGTGCATTATCAATCATCCTAATTGCATTTAGGAACATTATTATTGCATTCAAAATTTAAAAAATTGCATTCAAAATTGTATTCAATTACTTGTCATTAGTCACTTTTTCTTGCATTCATTTCCACACTTTTCTATTTCTAAACATCAAGTCTTTGAGTAGGCAACCTAGAAATACTGTAAATAATCTATATTTTTCTATTTTTCTGAAAAAAACTTTTACTAGCCCTAAAACGCCCTTACTGGCATCTTAGTCCCTTTGTGGGTTTTGGCTTAGAGCCCTCTCTGTGTTGCTTTTTGTTTGTTCTAGTTCCCCGAACCTCATAATTTTACCAATAGGAACACAAAACCCTTACTAGCATCTTGGTCCCTCTTGACTCTTCCTTTGTATATTTCAAGGTTTGAAATTGCTTTTCTGTGCTTTTGTTGGCTACTTTCAGTTTTCTATTATAGTTTTCAGATTTGTGGTTATTTTAATTTATTTAATTTCAAGTTTATTTATTCACTCTTTCATTATAGATATGTGCTTTGGAAATTTTTGGATGTCCTTGAAATCTTTCGTAGATGTGTCAAGTTGTGCTTTCAGAAATGGCCCTAATGAAATTGGACTTACTCATGCTCACTCAACTCTTAGTGCATGTCCTCCTCGTGATGTTGACATCATTGGAGAAGATGATGATATCATGAATACATTCCTAATGATTATCTTAACAAACTTGGAGCTAATGCATACTTTTATCCATCCATGACATAACCAAATCCCCATACAATACCACCTCTTGAGATGTTTGGTTACTTACATCTTGAAACTGAGACAAAATTTGAACCTAAGTTCCCTACAATAGGTGAACCTAGATCCTCTAAAAAAGTAAACACTCAACCATTTTATGATACAAAGTAACAAACACTCCAATCAATTTAGAAGAAACATATGGAAACGGATTCACAATCTTGAGTAAACAAGGATGTGATACAACAAGTGAACATTAAATTCATCAACTCCTATAGCAAATACTAGCTAATGAAAACACAAAGGGGTTAAGATATCAAGATCCCCCATCCCACATATGTTATCCTAAAGAACACCTAAGGCTCTATAGTGATGGTATAGTGATCTTATATTCTCCTCCTGATATGAATGCCCTTCTTCCTAAAGAATGACCAATGATTCACAATAATGATAAGGATGATACGACCACCATAGGTCCTCCTCCTCAACCTCCAATTTGAGAAATAAGTGAATCTAGCAAACATAAAAGACCTTAGAAATTACAAAATCTACAACCCCCTCATCTACCACTTGAAAGTGAAAGGAAAATACAATTTCTTTTGAATAAAGAACTAATAACATTACCACCAATGAAAGACAAGTTGATATTATATCCTAAAGATGAAAATGTTCCACATTTTTAATACCACAAAACTCTCAAACACAATACCAATGACTGTCATGCATTCAAGTTAGTATTGAAAAAAATTCACTTCGATGGCAATGATTGCCATCCAGTGATTCCATAACCTATCCTTTTACATTTGTTGTCATGTAATAGTTGTATAACATTCTATTCTCACTATTACATGATATTTCCCATCACCTACCTTGACTCATTGTTGTCTTTCACTTAGTGAGGGAAATAATTAGATAGCCTTGTCCTAGTAGAGCATTTGATGTTGTACCTCTCATTAGTGATCTTCATTTTGCATATACTTAACGAGACTAGGATGCATATAACATGCTAGATGGTTGACTCACATGTGCTTTACTAGTATTTTTTCTTTGTTTTTGGTTGATTTCATGTGTGTAATGTGATCCCCCATATCGGTTGATGTTTCCTCTCTCTATGCATTCCTCTATTTGTACCTTAATTCTTCTATATATCATAATATTTTTACTTTTCATTGATCTTTACCTTTCATTTTAATTTTTGTCTTGTATTTTACTTTTGGGGATGATGCAAGGTGTCGAGACACTCCATGTCTCTTCCATGTTGACCCAAAATCTTTTTCATCATCTTTTATTTTTCTTTCTTTTTTTCCTTATGTTTTCCTTTTGGGGATGACGTAAGGTGTCAAGACACCCTATGTCTCTTCCATGTTGACCAAAAACCTCATTCATCATCTTTTCTTTTTCTTTCATTTTTTTCTTGTGTTTTCCTTTTGGGGATGACCCAAGGTGTCGAGACACCGTATGTCTCTTCCATGTTGAATAAAAAGGTTTTTCTTCATTTTCACTCTCTTTGTGTCATTCTTCTAGTTATATGTGTATTTTAGGAATGATGATAGTTCCAATCTCTCTAATATCATTGCAACACAGATAGATACTGGACCTGAATCTATAGATCCCTCATGTATTTTTTGGGGGCAACCCTCTTTTCCTTTTTTCATGCTTTTGGCTACTTTAAAGTAATTTCTCACAACATGGTATTTAGAAATTTCTTTAAAGTGGGGGCATATATTAGTATTATTTTGGCAATTTTCCATGTTCCTTGATGTGATTTTCTTACTTCATGTGATGGTTTTTTGTGTTTGTGGTGACATTAGAAGTAATTTCCTTCAAGAGGTTGATCTATCTTAGCATATTACATTACTCTTAGTGGTGATGTGACACATTGTATTCCCTAAGTTATGAATTTTTTATCCTTTGATTGGTCCTCTTTTGGAGACATTAGGAACAATGTCCCCTAAGATTAAGACCTCACATGAACTAAGCAAAATCCCTTCGAACATCGCTCTTTCGTGTTGCATTATATTTTTGTACCTTATTAAATTCATGGAGGCATGGCTTTGATATGGTCCCCTGGGGCTTACCTAGTGAACAACTATCTTCACTAGTCCTTGTGAGCGTGCATTTTTTTTTGTACCTTATTAAATTCATGGAGGTATGGCTTTTATATGGTCCCTTGGGGCTCTCCTAGTGAACAACTGGATTTAGTAGCCCTTGTGAGTGAGCATTTTATTTTGTATCTTATTAAAGTCATGGAGGTATGGATTTGATATGGTCCCCTAGGGATCACCTAGTGAGCAACTATCTTCACTAGCCCTTGTGATTGTGCATTTTCTTTTTGTCCTTTTCATAATCATGGGGGTATGAAATTGATATGAATCTCTTGGGGTTCACCTAGTGGACAACTAGCTTCACTACCCCTTATGAGCATGTGTTTCTATTTGCATAGTGGACAACACATTCCACTTGTATTTTTTTTTGGAAAAATAACCTAGATCTAGTCCACAGCGCGTTGGATGGCCAATCAAAGCTTGATTCCTTGATGTGATTTTCTTACTTCACCTAATTTTTTTTTGTGTTTATGGTGACACTAGGAGTAATTTCCTTCAAGAGGTTGATCTATCTTAGCATATTACATTCCTCTTAGTGGTGATGCAACACATTGTACTCCCTAAGTTATGAATTTTTTATCCTTTACTCTAATAGGAACAATGTCCCCTAAGATTAAGACCTCACACGAACTAAGAAAAATCCCTTCGAACATCACTCTTTCGTGTTGCATTTTATTTTTGTACCTTATTAAATTAATGGAGGGATGGATTTGATATGGTCCCCTGGGGCTGACCTAATGAGCAACTAGCTTCACTAGTCCTTGTGAGCGTGCATTTTCTTTTTGTACCTTATTAAATTCATGGATGTATGGATTTTATATGGTCCCTTGGGGCTATACTAGTGAACAACTAGCTTTACTAGCCCTTGTGAGTGAGAATTTTATTTTTGTATCTTATTAAAGTCATGTAGGTATGGGTTTGATATGGTCCCCTAGGGCTCACCTAGTGATTGTGTATTTTATTTTTGTCCTTATCATAGTCATGGGGGTACGACTTTGATATGAATATCTTGGGGCTCACCTAGTGGACAAATAGCTTCACTACCCCTTGTGATCATGTGTTTCTATTTGCATAGTGGACAACACATTCCACTTGTAAATTTTTTTTGGAAAAATAACCTAGATCTAGTCCACAGCGCATTGGATGGCCAATCAAAGCTTGGTCCATTATATTTTCCTTTTTCCTTTTTCCTTTTTCTATCTTTGATGGTGTATGTTTACGATCTGGTTATGGCTTCATATATCATCTGCAAGCATGTTATTTTGTTCCTATGTTGGTATGTTATAGGATCTTGATCTTGGGGGCTTGGCCACCCTCTTGGTCATTGTCATCCTATCTTGCTAGCACTCGTACATTTGAACCCCTCTTGATTGTGTGGTTGGCTACTTTAGTGTGAGTTTGAAGCAAGTTCATCATCTCACTAAAGTGGGGGCTAAATTTAGTGTGGGAAAATAAATACCTCTGTATTTTCACACTTATTTGGGATCACCTTGCTTTATTTATCCTTATTTATGTCTTAATTGGTCCTATTTTACATCCACAAACCTAATAAATCATATCTTTTTGTGGCTAATCTCAACAGACATCAAAGGGTAAATGAGAATTTAATGACTTTGGTTGTGTCCGTGATTTTTGGATTGGGACTAAGATGCCAGCTAGGGAATCTTTTTCCCCCAAAGGTCTTGGGACCTTGATTTCAAATTCACCTTAAATGGGTCCATTTTTGGAGTCTATACCCCGAGTTTCAAGCCTCGGGACTAAGACGCCACCTAGGGCATCTTAGTAACCCTTAAGATATTTTTTTGATTTAATTTCAAATCTTGTTGGGATTTACCCTCCTTTTATTAATGAAATCATATGTCATCTTGTTGTGGTGTAATTTCAAGATATTAAGCATGGATAAGTATAAATACATGGTTTTTTCACTCATTTTTATCCAAGAATTTTGTGAGAACATTCCTAATAGTATAATTGTGTTCACAAGAGAATTCAACAAGAAGTCGTCAAGTATTTGGAGCCATCATCAAGATTCAACCATCATGTCAATGATGTTCTTGCATCATGTGTGTTTTTGAGCTAACATTTTTTATGTAGGGTTTTGATTCAAGTAAGCAATTCAAGTCAAGATCCATCAAGAATTCATTTGATTCAAGATCTACATTCAAGCTAGACACTTCACGTTTGAAGATTTCATAACAAGGGTTTGGTGAGTTGTAACATAATACTTTGCTCATTCATCATTTCCCTTCATTATTCAATTTCATTCCATGGTTTAATTACAAAAAAGGGGTTTGACCAAGGAAAACCCCCATTTACTAACAATCAAAAAGTTTTTCCTCTTTTGTGTTTGTTTTTGCATATTTAGTTTGAAGACTTGAAGACCATTTGAAGTGCAAAGTTGTAAATTTGCAAAGTTGCATTACGAAGTTGTCATCTTCACGAAAAATAACCTACAGGCTAGATCAAGAAGTTTCAAGACTAGAGATCTAAGAAGAAGGAAGTGTAGAGATTGAGCCTCAAGATCACATTCAGAGATTTTAGAAATTAAAGATGGGACTAAGTCAAAAGTAAGGGCATCTTAGTCCTCCCAAGGGTATTTTTTAGAGATTCTTTGGGATCCTATTATGACATCCAAAGATTCTACATTTCCCTCAAAAAATAGCAACGGGACTAAGACAACAATAAGGGCATCTTAGTCCTCCCTAGCATATTTTGACAAAAAATTTGCATTTCTAGAATCCTCATCACATTCCCAAACTTCCCAGGTACACACATCCTAACTTACTCTTGCTTAGTTTCATCATTTGCACTCATTATTTGTCTTACATCACTAGGTTTTGTGAGTTAAATGTTAAGTTGTCTTTTCCAAGCTTTTGCTTGGTGGTGAACCCCTCAAAGCCTAAAGAACCCCCTTGCTAGGCCTCCTTGGTTGAGAATTGAATCATCTTTGTGTTGATAGTCAATCCAATTTAGGATCCTAAGAAATTGTTTAATGACAATTGGAGAATAGTGGTGTTCTATTACCTAGGTTATAAAGCACCCCATTTACCCTATTTTTAAAAAATTTAAAACTCAAATTTGAAGCCCTTAGATTTGGCATGCTTAATTGGAGTTAGATTTCACTACAAATTATGGATAGTCATCAAATACTATCATAATACATTAAATTTAAATAGAAATAATGTAAAAAATATGAATAAAGTGAAATGACACCTCCCAAAAATGTATTGCTCATTATTTTTTAGTATTATTTATGCATTCAAATATGAATTTCACTCAATGTTTCTTAAAAATATTCTTATGATCAATATTTAGTATATTGATTTTTTAGATAAAAGATGGTACAACTATAATATTATTAATATATAGATAAAATATATTATTGAGTGTATAAAATTGAGAAAGTATAAAATATAAAGTCCTAAAGAGGCAGGATAGCAAAAAATAGCAACAACGAAAGCTATAAAAAGTGAACCAAAAGTTTCCAATGAAACATGAAAATTCTACATGCATAATTCATGGCCACTATCATGATGACTTGAGGTATTATCACCATTTAAAGAGAGGTTGGCACCATGGAGTGATGAGATTTGACAAAAAAAATGTAAAACAAGAATTGAAATGCTCCTTGGGTCCTTGATGAGAATAAGAAGACAATATTTGATCAACAAACAAATGGATGAGAACTTTTGGTTAACCAATTTCACACATTTTCTTTTCAAGGAGGTGGCTATGGGAATATATTCCATATTTGGGGGTGAGGCTACAATTATTTTAGAGACCTTTAGTGACACTAGTAAGAAAATATTCTTATAAAATAAGAGCTTAGATCTAGTGAAAATCCCTTTGATAGGGTATATGCCCTTATAAATATCATAATACAAAAGCACCTAAATAAGCTATGCTAATTGAAGATTAATTACAAATTTAATTTTGACACAATATACATACTTGAGAGGATAATTTTAAAAGATTCATGGAACTACACAAGAACACTAAAGCTAGATCATAGCAAGAAAAGATACATTGTGGATCGAGTAAAAAGTCAGCATGAATCACCAACCAAATGACACATTCTACATTGTTGCATCCAAATTTGAAGATCATTTTCAGCTTCTTTATGGAATAATGGCTTACTATGGTGACAAAATCAAAATTAGATCCCTCCAAAGATGAATACTATAGTTTAACATCTTTGAATACACAAAAAACTAGTTTGAGTGGGTTTGTTAGATATGACAACAATAAATTATAAAGAAAGAAAAATCTTATCTTTGGAAAGGATAAAGATATAAAAGAAAAAAGATAAAGAAAAACAATAAAAATAAAACAATAAAAATAAAGTTGGTTTTTTCTAAACTTGAAATAGTTTGAAGATATTATATCTATTTTGATTCCTTGGATGCAAAATCATTATTGTATTGAATTGCAATTGAAGAGCAACAAATCTATGAACATTCTAATCAATTTCTATGAACAATAAGAATACCGATACTTTTCCTCGTGGATGTTTCCTTGGCATATTGTCAAGGTTTTACCATGTAAATCTATGTCTTGTCAATTACTCTATTATTCCATTTAATTTTTCTTATATTTATTTGTGACTAATTTGTGTTGTAATATATTAAGTTTGGGGGGTTAAAATAATATTTGAAATAAGAAGTTCTATCAAAGAAATTATGCTGTAGCATTTGTGTTTGGATTTGGTGTTTATTTTGAAGCATCAAACATAAAAGGTTTCTAATGCAAGGTTTGAGGTGGATAAATTCAATGGGAAGAAATCTTTTGAGCTATGGAAGATCAAGATGCATGAATTTTTAGTGCAACATGGATTGCACAAAGCATTGGTAGGAATGTCAAATAAATCTACAAATATGATTGATGAATATTGGGAAGATCTTGATACAAGAGCTCTTATCACAATTCAATTGTGTTTAGTAAATTATGATATTTTCAATATTCATGGAGAGGAAACAATAGTAGGCTTATGTAGTAAAATGGAGAGTCTTTATATGACAAAGTCCTTGAAAATTCAGATGTACTTGAAGGGGCAGTTGTATAGTTTAAGAATGAAAGAAGGTATACAAATTATTGATAATTTAAATATTTTAAATACTCTTATATGTCAATTATCTAGTATGGGTGTAAAAGTCAAAGATGAAGAAAAAATAGTTATGTTATTGTGTTCATTAACTGAATCTTGAAATCACTTAATCACTTCTATTAGCTTTAACATAACTGTCACCCTTGAATTTAATTCAATTATGGGAGATTTGTTGTCTAAAGAGGTGTGGAGGAAATATAAAATAAAAATCTCCACATTAGAAGCAATGGTGATTAGGGGTTGATCTACAAAAAAGGGGAAGATTCGATAGATACATCTAGATCTAAGTCAAAAGGCAAAAATGGTAAGGGAAAATGTTGGTATTGCAATAAATCAATGCATCTCAAGAAAAATTGTTGGAAGAGGAAAGAAGACAATGATGACTCCAAAAAGTAAGAGAATATGGTTGAGACAAGTATCGGTAAGGTTGATGAAGTTTTATCTCTTTTTAATTCTTTATAGTTTCATGAAGAATGGTTATTAGATTCTAGTACTTTAAATCACATGTGTTCACATAAGAATTATTTTTCTTCTTACCAAGCTATTGATGGTGATATTTTGGATTAGAGGTAAAATAGGTTTTGAAGGGGCCTCAAAACCTTTTACAATAAAGAGATATGCATAAAAAGAAAAGCATAAAGATTAGCAAGAAACCAACAAGCAGAAAACAAGAAGAAAAACAACTACCAAAAAAGAGGAGACAAAATAATAGCTATAAATTATTTAAAATATCAATTGCCTCCATATGACTGTCGATAATTTATCTTATGAAATTTCATCACCTTAGTGATCTCCTTCGTAGGAATTCCAGTATTCAACTTAGTTTTATTATGGGTCCAAGTACGTGGACCCTTATTACTTACCTCTTTAATCAAAACATTAGGTAGATCAACAACATTACTAGCAACATCCTTACCACCTGATGCTTCTTCCATCCATTGCCTCACCTTCTCATAGAGGATGGCTAGACCCTTAGCTCCATTCCTCATGAAATAATTGCTAACATCCAGAACCTTATCCAATTTCCCATAATCTCATTTCAATTTCTCTTCAAGATCCACAATCCCCATTACAAAAAGTTTTTTCAACTTTAACATCTCATCTGTAACAATTTTAAAATCATAAAATAGCTGATTGATTTGAACCTACAAAGAAGGATATGATGGATTAGAAGATTCCCCAACTTTACTAACCACCCCATGTACCTTCACATTAGTAAGATTCAATTCATGGAAATCCCACTTAAATAGCCTGAATAGAGAAATAAAACCCTCTTTCACCAATCCCAACACATTTACTAAATCCTTCCAGTTGAAGTTAAAGACATTTGGAACATTTTCCCCATCCTCCTAGGAATCCCTACTCATATTTTCCATATCATTAACCTCTTTCCCTTTTTTTCGAGTAACCAACATCTTAATTTTGTGAAGACAGCTTTCAATTTCATCAGCAACACTCCTCCCTTTATTCTTCACTCTCAAACTCTATTGTTGCACAACCATATTTCCTTTCCCACCAACATCATTTAGAGGTTACTCAACCCCAATAATCATAGAATCCTCATAGTCAAGGTTTTCTTTCCGCTTGGCCTTCTTCTAGGTGCTCCCACCCTTCAAACCCAACTTCCTCTTAGAACCAAACAATGGGGGCTTCCTAATCTTCTCCCCAACAAAAAAATTCTTCCCTTTCTTTAGGGTAGAGGAGTTACCCTTCCCAAATTTTCCTCCTAGGGACTTATTTTGGATGCTAAAATCTACAAATTCTTAAACCTTTGACATATATTAAAATTTTTAGTCAATTTAAACAAAGAAAATAACATCCCTATGAAATATTTGACCATGTTAGATATGAAAACAAGATAAAATAAAACAAGGAAGCTAAGTGGAAGCATATGAAAACATGAATCAAACTCTATTCCATAGTGGGAGTGGTGCTCCTTATGATGTGGAAAGGATTCCCTTCCCCACCCCCTGATAAGCAAGAATGCCAAGATGATGATAATGAAAATGCATGAGATTGTGGATCAAGTTGTGGAGAATTAATACAATAGAGGAGGCATCTATTTATAACCAAGAAGGATGGAAGAATGAAAAACATGGAGGATGTGGGGAAAAACATGAGCCAATGAAAATATTCCACTTGTCAATATGTGAGAGCATGAAGGTTGTGAATATTTTGATCAATGTTCTAAAGAGGGGGAGATTTGAATTCAAAAGATGGCTTGTTGGAGGGAGAAACAAGATTCTTAAATGCCAAGTGGGAGACATGTAAGAGACAGTGTAAGAGGAGTTAATGCCATGTTGGAGGAAAATACATGTTGGAGGGAAAATTCAAATTTGAAGAATATTCCATCTTGATGCCCTTTTTGAATTAAATTAGATGAAATAATAAATCAAATAAATTGATTTATTGTGCAAGTTGCAAAAGCTAGAGAAAAGAGGATCAGTGTTAGAAGTTAATCATGACTTAATTAACTTTAGATAGAGATTAGTTGACATGAAATTTGATTTAGATTTTAAATCAAATGGGAGAAATTGATGCAAATTTATAAAATGAAGAAGATTTGAAGATAATTAAATAAAATTGATTTATTTAATTTATGGAGGATGACCTAGGATTTAATAAAACAAAAGATGATTTTATTTAATTAAACAGGGAAATGATGAATTTTAATCAGATGAAGATGATTAAAATGGTTAGTGAAATGAAATTAGTGAATCCGGGTTAAAGATGCATGTATATTTTACATTTCTACATTTTTCCCCTCTTTGAAGAAATGTACCTATTGCATTGATTCAAAGAATGATGCAATCAAGATTGAAATTAATTTTTTTTCTAATTTTTTTGGATGCCCCAGTGGAAAGAAGTATATTGGTATATTTGGTTCTTTGAAGAAATGCACCTATTGCATTGATTCAAAGAATGATGCCACCAAGATCAAAATTAAAAAAAATTGTATTTTTTTGAGATGCCCCAATGGAAAGAAGTATACTGGTACACTACCCCCTCAAGAGATCGAATGAAAAGATTCAATTTGAGGGTCGATCTCACGAAAAATAGGTTTAATATGGATGTAAGGATAGTTATGATGATACAAATGAGATGGTTTTAAGATGCTTAGGATAATAGATCTATGTTATGCGATGATGAAAATGCATCTGAATGATATGCAACATGCTAACATTTTGTGGATGAAGGATGGATGCTTATGGTGATGATGATTAACTATCCTGGTATGATGTTAGCATGGAAAATAGGAAATGAGATGATGACAAGAGGATTCAATAAGCCAAATTTATTAGAGATGATGATGAGAGATGGATGATGTTGTCCTATGATGATATGACATGATTATGCAAGATGATAGTGTAGATGTAGGATGGATGCATTGATGAAATGATACTATGTTAGCATGAACAGGGATAGAAGAATGAGAGGGATCAACCCTTGAATCCAAGAAGATGTAGAAGTCCAACAAGTCCATTAGTTGTCAAAATTTCATTAGATATGATGATGAATGATGATGATGTATTTCTTATCCAAGGATGGGAGAGATAATGACCATAACTTTCCTTATGTTTGATAACACACATAGGTACGATACATCAACGTATAAAGAACCGGGATGACATTGCGACTAGTGTGATGGAGTTCGACTCATCAAATAGATAGGAGGATCTTGTTCACACCTAACATACAAAAACCTTACTAGGATGTACTTCAGAGGCTTCAAATATCTCAAACCAAAGCACAGAAAGGTGTAACCTATCAATGCAATAGTCAACAAGCTATTCAAAACACCTTCATACATACCTAACAAAGAAAGTATTCACGAAGGTTATATTACAAGAAATGCAACAAGCACAATAGATAAAAAGATAATAGTCGTTGCCCCATTCCTTTCTCTCTAAACCTTTTGATTAGGCATCATCGAGAGGTCCTTTGAATGAGCACAAAATAAGATAAGTTAGAAAAGACCAAGATAAAGTAAACAAACAAGCTAATGTTCTTCATACTGCTAGCCAAGACTAAACTATGATGATGCTTGATGTTGATGTCCATTGTAGGAAGGATGCATCTTAGGACATGTTGTGATTAGGTGATGATGAGATTAACTGTATGATAAGCTATTGATACCAAGAGTTGACTAATTTGCTTTCTTATTGACCTAGACTTGAGACTTTGACGATTAGGTGTTCACTTTTTTAACCGACTAGACTTGCTTCTGATTGACTTACCAAAGGATGAAAGTGACGATGAATTATTATGAATGATTCTTATTATAGGTAAGAGCGAGATGAGACAGGTGCAAAATTTTGGGTTTTTTCAAATATTTGGATGTTTTTGGAATTTTGAAATGTTTTGAGACTGTTTTGATTTTCAAGTTTTTCAATTTTTTGGATTTTAGATATTTTTGAATGTTTTTGGATTTTATGTTTTTTGAATGTTTTTGGATTTCAAAATGATTTGGATGTTTTTGGATTTGCGCGTGATTTTGACAATTTGGATATGGATATGTGATGATATCAATGCTCTATTTTGGGATTTTGATGAAAATCAAGCTAGGCTGATTGATCAGATTGATGGATTTGTGATGATAACATCATTGAGGATGCAAAAAAATGAAAGGATAGTGTTGAGAAATATGAGGATGATGATCAATTCATGATAATTACATTGTTGAGGATACACAAAAATGCAAGGATAGCGTCAAGAAACACAAGGATTGGGAAGCATATCCTGAGATGATGATGGATTGATTGGATTTTGATTGATTGGGATTGATGATGATAAAATTGTTGAGGATACACAACAATGGAAGGATAGTGTTAAGCAACACAAGGATCGGGAGGATATCCCAAGATGATGATGGATAGATTGGATTTTGATTGATCATGATTTTGAAGCTTGATTTGGAACAAAATTGTTTTGATGATTTGATGTGATTCTGAAGTGAAAGTTAGATGCAACTGATATTGATTGCTTGGATTGATGTTTGATGAAAGATAAAGCTTGATAAGTGACATTATCTTGTCAAAATATGCCACGAGCTAGTGATTTGGATTTTGGCTCACTAATGCTTTGACAAATTTGATTTTATGTTTGCTAATTTTTGGATCACCACATAAGTTGGAGGATATAGATCAAGATTTATTCTTGAAGCAAGATGTAAATATCTGCCTCCAGTGTGTAGCAATGTTTGAAAGGCCATGGGTGGATGCCTGGATAGATGTATGGATAGATACGAGAATCATGCAAAGGATGCCAAGGATTATCTTGCGACAAGATAAGGTGTTCGAACAAAGGAATGCTCATTTGGATAATGCTTCAAGGCTCAGATAATGTTGGGTATGATAGGATCAATGAAAATGACCCATGTCAAGATGTTTACCATAAGAAAGTGTAAAGTGTGAAACAAACCTTTATCAAGATCAAGATAAGGTAAATATATGGTAATGGGCTGGATAAATGGTCATGGATGAATGGATTTATTATAGATAAGATGGAGGGAATGTTGGCTTTATTATGGATGGGATGAGATGCTTCCCATTGAACTGGTGCACACAAATGCTTGATTGTACACATGACCACCTATTCTCTAGGTTTTCATCATGGTACCTGTCCAAAGTGCCACCGAAATGGTTTTCATTAGAGGACGATTTTTTTTTTTAATGTTTTCAATCCTTTTTTGGATTTTTATATTTTTTTTGGATTTTTTGCTAAAAGATTTTAAGCTCATTTTGAATCACTTGGTACTGCTGATTTTTATGTTTCTGTCATAATGTGCCACTGATATCCTACTTGAAGAAGCTTTTTTGCCAAGATACGTGCACTTGAAAGTAACTTTCGAGATTTATGATCTACTTTGCTAATACTGGAGTTAACTTTGTCTTTGTGTGCACATCGCAATAAACTGCCTTCTAAATCCTTATGATGAAGGGTCATTGCCAACACATGGTCAATTTGAGAACTGGGTATCATGCATGGAGGCATGGATGGTGTAGTGTGTTTAGGAATAAAAGATGGATTGGTTGACAGTTTGGAACCTTTGACTCTCCAAACTTGGGAAGATGAGCAAGGATGGATGGATACAGAAGTGTGAATGGAATTAGGACCAACTGCTTGGTATACTTTGTACATGGCTTGGGAATCTTTCTTTTTCCTTTTTGGACATCTTTGATGGATACTTACCCCTTTTTTATTTTTCCCCATATTTTCTTTGACTAATGGAGTTTGATAGGGATAATATTTTTTTTTTTTTGTATCCACTTGTATTTGATTTTTCCATTATGGTTCTCCACTTCTTTTTCCTTGATAACAATCTTCATGATTTGATTCAAATATTTCTTTTGATGTTGGTCCCAATTCGTGGATGGGGTCATGGGTGGATGAACATTCATGACAAGAGTGGTTGTAGTATTGGCCTTGATTTCATCATAAGGATTATTCGTGCTTCCTATTTTGGCATTTTCTTGAGATGGAGTTGCCCCTTGTTTTATAGAGGTATCATTGATATGTTTAGATCCCTTAATGGTCGCATAACCAAGACCATGATACTTAGGATTTCTAGTAATTTGCACTGGTTCTAGGATACCCTATTCATGTAGACCTAATCCTTTTCCTTGATAATTCATACACTCAATTGTTTTTTTGCAATAGGATATGATTTATCTTGGAAACAAGGTGCTAATCCTTGTTTGCTCTGTCATGGATCTTCAAAGGTGATATATTCTTCATTGATAAGATAATTTTCCCTTAAAAAGGTGAGTGATCTAAGTTTATAAGCGATAGGATCTTTTATATGTGGGATAAATTCCAGATTGATCTCTTTGGCTTGATTTTGTGAGATATCAAATTGTAATGCTTCTTCAAGAGGTGTTGATGATTCATTTTCCACATAAAATTCTTCCTCTTGACTCATTATTTATATGCTTTCACATGATGTTTTTGATTCACAACTTCTGTAGAAGCCTTCTTCATGAACCATTTTTTATATGTCTCTAGATTTTTCTATACATTGATCATATGTACAAATGTTAAGAGTAGGAGACTCCTTGGTAATGATATCAAGAGTATGAGACTCTTGTTTTGAATGAAGATCATCTTCACGTCCATCCAAAGAAAGCATCTCATGGGTAGATGGAGGAGTATGTTCTTAATGGATATGATCATCGTTTGTGAAATATTGTATAGATAGGAGAGTGCCCATTAGATCATTGTAGTATCTTGGAGATACAAATTCTTGATCTTGATTAATTTCAGAATTGCTTTCAACATGCTTTGGATCAAGTTCTTGACATGGTTCAATTTCAAAGGATGGATTGCTTACAAATGATTCTTGGATATCTTCATTAGGTATGGGCAATGGCTCAATATCATCTTGATCTTTGAGTGGATGCGGGTCTAGTGTTGAGTCAAGGATTACTTCAATATCTATAACCATGAGGTCAAAGGATGTCAATATGCCTTGGGAAGGACCATTGCTAGACATTGGTGGAAGATGCTGATCATGGTTTGGAATACGTTCTTGAGATATGTCCTCCAATTCATTAGGTGATCTAGATACATTTCCAACATGATAATTGGTGGATGGATCATGGATTATGTCAATAGGATCAAATAGTGTCAACACATCTTGAAATAGATCACTAAAACGTGTCTCTTGATGAATGTTGATTTGATCATTGGATGGGGTAGACATGTCTTCAATGTGCTCGTTAATGGAGAGATCTTGAACATTATTTTCAAAAATTATGGTAGAGATATTGTCAATGTCTTCAGTCAAGTGATGTTGACATTTCTTGAATTGGATCATTGTTGGGTATTGTTGGTGGATTTTGATCATGGTTGAAAAGTGGCTCTTGATGTATGTTGATTTGATCATCAGATGGGGTAGAAACATATTACATGTGCTTATTGATGGATATATCTTGATCATTGTTTTCAAAAATTATGGTGGGGAGATTTTTAATGCTATCGCCAATGGTTGAATTTTGATTATTGTCTTCAATAGATATTAGCTTATGATAAATTAGGTCTTGGATGAGATTTTTGAGTTCAATACAATTTGATGTTGTGTGTCCATTTGTATTGTGAAAATAACAAAGGTGCTTCTCGTTATACCCCTGTGGTTTAACTTGAAGCTCTTGATAATTCTCATAAATGAGGATTTTAATGAGATTTTCTTGGACTAGTTGTTGCAACACAGGCTCGATTGGTCCCCCAAGTGGTGTGTATTTCCATTTGTTACCTTATGAGATTTGTACTTTAATTTGACCTTGTGGCGATTGATTTTGGAGATGTAGTGATTGATATTTGAGATGTGGTGATTGAGTTTGTAGTTGATGTTTTTGATCTTGATATCCCACTTCTTGACATTGGAGATATTGTTCTTGATGTGGTTATGGAGAAAACTGAATGCTTTGATGACATGGTTCAACCAATGGAAGAGTGTATTGATTTTTGGGTGGAGATGTCTTTTGGCGATATGAATCAATGAGTTTTTTGAGTGTTGCAATTTTGTTTCACAAGATTTGACCCTGACATTCTTGATATGGTTGACTTGGTTGTTGAGCAAGTAGATTTGGAATGCATCCTTGTGGTGTTTGCCTAGGATCATGGACAAGTTGATTCTGGATAATGTTCTGATTTTGTATGACATTTAGATTTGGCATTATTGGTGGACATTGAACATTGTTGTGGTTGGGAACCATATTGCCTTGATTTAGGTAACTTTTATTTTTCATGGTGTTACCTTGACTTGGATCAATAAATGGAGTTGTTAACATATTGTCTAGATTTTGAACAACATTGGTGGGATTTGCAAACATATCTGTCCAAAAGTTAACCAAGTGTGTATTTGATATGTTCATGTCTGGTAAGAGTAGATTTGGTACAATCACACTTTGAATGTACAAATTTGGTGATCTAATTTTGTTTGGAAGACTCATGCCTTGATTGTTTGCTTGATGGATTTGTAAGTTTTGGCTTTGATTTAAATCTACCATAGGAAAAGGTGTCCCAAAATTCAGATTGGGAAAATCACATTTGGTGTATCATTGAGGTTTTGTTTTCCTAAATTTAGGTTGGGAAAAGTCACATTTGGTGTATCATTGAGGTTTGGAGGAGATAAAGATCCCACTAATGGATTGTATAAATGTGAGTTTTTGACAATCAATTCGAACTGTGAAACTTGGATAGTTTGGTTTATTGGGCCAAGGTAGTGAATAACATGCTTTTCTCTAAGAGTAGTTCAAACCAAAAGACCAATTTTTGCATGGAAAACCATATGACCAAAAGATACCAAGAGTTCATGTGTGGGGTTCAATTGGAGTTAATCTTGATTAATGAATTACTTTTATCACATCCACTTCTTGCTTAGTTTTTCAAAGTAAATTTATATGTCTCTATTCCTTTTCATCCCAAAAAGTCTATTATATGGAAATCAAAGATTCAAGGGCATAGTTTCCTATGTTTACTTTAGAGAGAGAAAATTGTGATTAAGTCCAAATAATTAGAATCCTTTAAGGATGAAGTCCCTAGGTCAAGCATGAGGACTTGGATTTTATCAAAGATATTTTCTTCCACTAAAGGGTTTGAAATTTGATGATCATGTTGAATTTTTGTTTTTCCAATGTTTAGGATCCAAGCAAAGTGTTTTCGATTCCAATAATATGAACAACCCTAGTATGAAAGGACAATATTTTTTGGGATCCCACTTGGATAAATCCAGTTGTGCATATTCAGTGTGGATGATTAGATGCTTGACCACACAGGCTCCCTCTTATAGTGCACTCACTTCTTGGGTCAGTCAAGCATCAGTACCCATGAAACTCCCATGGCATACTTTTCATCTCTACAATAGAACCTCATGTTATGTGGGGCGGCTTCAAAGGAAATGACCTTTTGCAACAAAAAATAGAAAAGGATTTTGGCCCTTGCTAAACAAGGGGCTTCAATATGGGAATTCCATTCGTGGGGGACCATCCATGCGGAAAGAGATCATTGCTACCCTTCTTGTCAGAATGATCCTCATGATTCTTGAACTTGTCTTGAGAACCCACACTTATATACTGGTTGGAAGTCACTTGGATTTAGCGTGTTACCAATTGGGTCGTTCCCTAGGGTGATTACTTTTTCTCACCAAGTAGGCCCTCTCAGATATACAAAAGTGAGAAAACATATATGTAGTTCGATCAATATCTATTGAGAAACAAAGAGAGAAAACTCGCAATATGTTCCACTCACACTCTCAAGTTTTGTTCAATTTTAAACCCAAATTGAAATATATAGGTAACCCTTTTGATAATCAATGTCACTAAAATGTTTTTGATTCTCAAGATCACTACGAAGCATGAGAGAAATGCATACGCATTTGAATGACACATTGAGAAAAATATAACAAAAAAATGAAAGAAAAAGTTCATTTTAATCTCCAAAGCAATGGTGACTTTGTTTCAAGCGCCAAAATCCAAGTGTGGACTTGATTGTTCAGTTTTAGACCAAATTGAAATTCTAGTGAGTTTCTAAGTTCTATTAAAATTCAATTTTGAGAAAGCTTGAATTAAGGGTTAATTTTAAACCCAAAAGATGAAGTGAGTTGGCCTAAAATAGAAAACAAAAGTAGGAATTGAAGCCTCAGATTATAACAATAAGCATTGAAAAAGTATTTTTCAAGTCTTAATTTTAATGTTCAAGGACTAATTTAATGCTCAATTTTCTTCAACTCCCATTTTTTTGTGTTCTTTGATTAGTGTGCCATTGATTCTTTATGTGATAATCACTTGATCTCCACAATAAATTCAAAAAAGTTACACTTTCATACAAGGACACAAAACTAAATTGAGCAAAATAAATGCACTTGAGACCGAGCCATAGAGATGGAATGTGAGCACTAGTTTTAATGACCACTTATGAATAAATCAGAACAACAAAGTAAAAAGATGACAGTTGGCTTATAAATTAACTCTATTTGGCTTATAAATCCCCTTATGTTTATTTAGACTCGGGATTCTCTCCACACGTGAGTGCCTCTTGCGACTACAACCAACGATCAGTATATCCTTTCAAATCACCGCAATCATATCTACAAAATACTTCACTGGAATTTAGTATTAAAAGGCTGAATTAAAGCATCCACATTTGAAGTGACATAGGTAGCCAAGAAAAAAATGGATTCATTCGATGCATAAATAGTTATATGTGGCAGGGGATAGTTAGACATGACAATGATAAGGATCTCCCAAGTGAATGCAAATTGGTAGGTGTAAACCAAATTCTACCACATGCATCAGTAGTCCTATAAGTAAAATGGGAAAGTATAGACAAGGCCACATCTCTCCTACAAGAAATAAATATGTCAGGTCACTGGATTGCATCGAGATTTACCTATGAGGAAGTGATATTATATCATGCCTATGGATATCATTTAATTCTTGAAAATAACTGACTTACCATAGAGCATACGACAAACGCGAACAAGTCAAAAATAACCGACAATCACTCACACTCAACACGCATTGATAACTATTGTTGACTAACCAAATAAATTTATTACAATAAATTTAATAACAATCCAAAAATAATGAATTTTTTGCATCTCCCCAAGCTGGCAGCAATGAGGACAACCATGATTTAATTTAAATGCAACCACTATTTAATTTAAATACCTATATGGTGTTTTGATTTCAAAACAAGTGAAAAATGCTACCCATAATTTTAATACACACAACCACCCTGATTTGGATAAAATTTGGCATTTGCTCAATCTGCAGTTGACCAAATCTTCTCTAAAAAATCGTCTTTAAATGCCAACGTTCTAAGGAAAATCATTGATTGCATAGTAAGACCTTTCTTCTGCAAACCCCAAAAGAAGGGCTTTTTGTTTTGAATGTGGTCTGATTCAATCTAGGGGAGAAGTGATATTAGATCAAGCCTATTGATATCATTTAATACAGTGATCCCACAATAATGGGTTACACTTTTTGGCAAAAACATTGCAATCAACATTTTCACTAGATCTTCACTTTTGTATGCCTATAGAAGCTAAACCATTAAGAATTTTAAGATGAAGAAAACTAGTGATTTGTGATATTTTGTGTGGATAATATAATTATATTTAAAAAATAAATTGTGAATTATTTTATGTAGTTTTTATTAACTTATTTATTTTACTAAACATCATTTTCAAAAATTGATGCCTACTTTCAACTGCATAACTTTTTTTATAGAAAGAATACAATTCTAATTTTTTAAATACAATGTTTTCACACCATTATCTAGTGGATGGATATTTTTTCATAATTTTTTGTTGCATATATATTTTTTAATTAATTTTCTAATTCTGAGTAATTATAATTTGGATATATTACACTTTCAGCTGCATAACGTTTTTTGTATTCATTTGAATTAACTTATTCTTTTTTTATTAGAATAAGGACATCAATAGCTAGTGTACATGAATTTTTAAGATTTTTTTTTCTCTCATTTCCTATTTTTTCATATGTGTGAAATAAAGACCTCGATGTTCATTGAAAAACCTATATTCACAAGAAAAAAAATATATATATAATAATAAAATTAAATATATTTAAAATTATACGTTTTTGGAAGCTTATAATAGAACTACATGTTTACATAAAAATAATTTTAAATTAATTAATTTGATCCCCTAAAAGGTAAATCAAAAGTGGTTTTTTATCAACATTTTGATAGGTGTAGAGGAGACTCCATTATAGGTATGGTTTAAAACTAGGGACTTTCTATCCAAGGGAGTTTGATATAAGTGGGTTTGATCAAACTCTATTCAATTAAAACCCTTAAAATGGAACCTTTTTAAGGCTTAAATCATTATATTTTCTAAAAATATGTGATTTCGGCAAAAATCAGGATGTCCCAAAAAGTGTAACCCATTATTGTGGCAGCACCCGCCTATAAGTTTTACCATCAATACTTGATAGTGGACTAGCATATATTTTTTGGTAGAAAGAAACATAAATAACTATGACTATACCACATTGATAGATGCAATTGAAAGTAAATAAATAGTTTCCTAAGAATTATTTCTATCACATAAAAAACAATAATGGTAGTCTGACATTACAATCTCTAAAACTTTCAATCATCAGGATTCTCCCTATTAAGTGCAATTCAAGAATGACAAGTCATCAATCCACCAAAGGCAGTGCACAATAACAAAAAGACCAACACGAGGAATAAATTAGAGAATTCATTGCACACCATACTAAACTCCCACAATTCCAACTGGTAGTCCCATCAATATGGATAGTATACCATTATATCCACAACTAATAGTACATAGAAGAGGATAGAGGTTTAAATTTAATTATCCAATTCCCCTTACCGTCGTAGCTTGTTAGATTTTAGGAATTGGAAGGTCTAGAGCTTGTTGCGCATGATTATCGAGATGGAACCAATAATGACATAAATATTGCAAATGAAGAGATGCTTCTATGCAAAGAAAATGCCCATGCAAAGAGAAATTTGGACTAATGTAGAGCATTGTTCTCAAGAGAGGACTGATTTAGAGAAGTTATAAAATCTCTAGGATAATGTAGCTCAAACAAGGTGAATCATACCAATGTGGGACAGTTTACTCTAGTTATTATTTTGAAGGTTTAGATTGCATGCTAGATGAACTTAATAAAAGTGAACTATTCCAACACCAAACAGTTGATTCTAGAGATTTTGAAGATCTAAATTACAAGGGAGGGGCAAATCATTCTGATCAATATGGTCAACACAAAAAACTAGAAGCATCATAGGAAGAAAGATAATCATACACCTATCAGAGAAGAAATCCAAAAAGACCTCATTTTTTTTAAGGAATCACAAGAGAGAGATTTATGTGCGTGACCATCGAGATTTAACCTAGAACAATGTAGTTTCTACAAACAAAGAGACACTTCTATGCAAATAACAAGTTCCAATTCCTAAAATTTGCAAGATAGATAACCTTGTTTATGCCCTTCTTCTAGCTCTAGAATGTGGATGATAAAATCTGAAAATGCTTAAACCTTGACATATATTAACATTGTTAGTCAATTTAAACAAATCAAATCACAACATCCCTATGAAATATTTGACCATGTTAGATATGCAAACAAGATAAAATAAAACAAGGAAGCTAAGTGAAAGCATATGAAAACATGAATCAAACTCTATTCCATACTAGGAGTTGTGCTCCTTATGATGTGGAAAGGATGCCCTTTCCCACCCCCTGATAAGTAGGAATTCCAAGATGATGATAATGCAAATGCATGATATTGTAGATCAAGTTGTTGAGAATTAATACAATAGAGGAGGCCTCTATTTATAACCAAGAAGGATGGAAGAATGCAAAACATGGAGGATGTGGGAAAAAACATGATCCAATGACAAGATGCTACTTGTCAAGATGTGAGATGATGAAAGTTGTGCATATTTTGATCAATGTACCAAAGAGGGGGATATTTGAAATTCAAAAGATGGCTTGTTGGAGGGAGAAGCACGAGTCATAAATGCCAAGTGGGAGACATGTAAGAGACAATGTAAGAGGAGTTAATGCAATGTTGGAGGACAAGACATGTGGGAGGGAAAATTCAAATTTGAAGAATATTCCATCTTGATGACCTTTTTGAATGAAATTAGATGAAATAAGAAATCAAATAAATTGTTTTATTGTGCGAGTTGCAAAAGCTAGAGAAAAGAGGATTAGTGTTAGAAGTTAATCATGACTTAACTAAATTTAGATAGAGATTAGTTGACAAGAAATTTGATTTAGATTTTAAATAAAATGGGAGGAAATTGATGCAAATTTATAAAATGAAGAACATCTGAAGATAATTAAATAAAATTGATTTATTTAATTTAAGGAGGATGACTTAGGATTTAATAAAACAAAAGATGATTTTATTTAATTAAAGATGGAAATGATGAATTTTAATCAGATGAAGATGATTAAAATGGTTAGTGAAATGAAATTAGTGAATCCGGGTTAAAGATGCATGTATATTTTACATGTCTACACTTACCAATAACCACTACTTCACTACTAGTTTCATAATCCATAGAGATATGGGAAGTGGGTTTAAAGGAGCAGGAGGCTTTGAGTACACTTCCATAGAGGCTTTTGAGTTAAGTTAATAAACCTCATTAGCATCAGACCTGGTCTCATACTCCAAATCAAGCTTCTTCTACCTACCCTTATTAACCTTCTTAGGTTGATTAGGAATTATATATGATTTAACATACTCTGAAATAAGGAGAATAAGACCCACATGAAGAATAGGATTTTTAGGATTGTTCCTATGATCTCTAATACCACATTCCATAGAAGCCAATAAATAAAAAGGAAATGAGACCTTTTTCTTATGCCTGAAATGGTTGAGAAGAATAAAATGATAACTAGATAAAAATGAGAAATTCCCATCAAGTGTTATGTACCTCATGATTTCTTTGCCAACCTCTCCCTAGATCACCTTAATTAAGCTATGATAGAAACCCCTATATTTAGCCTTCTCCAATATCTTCCTTTCATCTTCCTTGAAGAAAATATCCAGTGTAATATTCAACTCCTTGTCTTTATATACTTTCCTACCATCAATAGAAAGGCCCGTAATTCCAGCAATTAGGTCTTTAGTAGTGTTGAATTCAGTCCCTCCAAGCTTCAAAACCCTATTCTACCAACCTTGAACAAAATAATTAGTCACCTTTAGATCATGCCCATGGAGCCTCTCAATATATGGTGTAATCCCTCTCAACTACAACCATTCCAAAAACTATTGATGGCGGTTTTGTTCTTATGGAAAATCATGTTTCTTGTAAGACCATTAGGAGTGGGAGCATTGAGATTAAACTATTTGATAGTATTGTGAAAAAAATGATAGAGGTAAGAAATGTACCAAAATTCAAAAACAATTAATATACTTGGCTGGTTTAGATTCTAGAGGTTATAAATTTACAAGTCAAGGTGGATTGGATGAAAGTGTCTAAGGGAATTTTGATGGTCATGAAGGATACAAATATTAGAAATATTTAAAAGCTATAAGGTATTACTATCATAAATGAATTGGAAGTGGTATTCAAGGAAGAAAATGAATCTACCCATTTATGGCATCAACGATTAGGCAGTATGATTGAGAAATGGTTGAAGGTACTATTCAACCATAAGTTACTTCTAAATCTAAAATCTTTGAGTTTGAATTTTTGCATGAATTATGTTTATGGGAAGCAATCTAGATATAAGTTCAAAGCAGGTAGTCATAGAAGTAAGGGTATTCTAGATTATATTCACTTAGATGTTTGGGGTCCATCCCCTAAAGTTTATTTTGGAGGGTCATCATATTTTGTGACATTTATAGATGACTACTCTAGAAAGGTGTGGGTTTATATTCTTTAAATAAAGGAGTTTTAGTTGAAAAGAAATTTGATAGATGAATCAAGTGTTTAAGAATAGATTTAATAGAGGCAAGTTCACATATTTGGAATTGGATAAATATTGTAAGGAAACTAGTATCAAAAGGCATAAAACCACTATTTACAAACAACAAAATGGTGTTCTTGAATGCATGGATAAGACTCTTCTAGAGAGAGTAAGGAGTATTCTTAATAATGACAAGTTGCAGCAAGAGTTGTGGGAAAAGGTGGTCTTGACAACTTGTTATTTGGTAAATCATTCACCATCAGTTGCAATAGATTGTAAGATTAATGAAGAGGTATGGATAGGTCATTCTTGTGAATATTCAAATCTATTTTTTTTTGGTTGTGATGCATGTGCTCTTATTTCAAAAGATGAATGTTCTAAATTAGACCCCAAATCTAAGAAGTATATCATTCTTGGTTATCGTGATGAAATTAAGGGATACAGATTGTGGGATCCTATTACCCACAATACCATTATTAGTAGAGATGTAGTATTTGATTAATCTCATCTCCTAAAATAAAATATAGTAGAAGTTGATTTGAAATAGGAAAAAGTACCTCAACATCAATAAACTCATTGGAAAATCAACCATCTACAAAAAATATGGAGCAAGAAGAAGCTTTTAAATAAGAAGATGAGGATGTAGAAAATATATAGGAAAATGTGGAAATTCTAAAACTAGATCTAAGAAGATCTACATTGGTCGGAAATATATGTAAAAGGTATGGAGATTATGTATCATCTATTGATTTGATTTCTAATGATGGGGAACCTAGTTGTTATGAAGAAGCAATAGATGGTGTTGAGAATGCTAAATTGAAAATAGAAATGAAATAAAAAATGGATGACTTGGAGAAGAATAAAACATTGGACCCAGTAGAACTCCCAAGGGTAGAATTATTTATGGCTGCAAATGGTTCTACAAATTGAAGAAGGGTGTTAATGAAAAGTACAAAGAAAGACTTGTAGAAAATGGGTATTCTCAAAAAGAGGGTATTAATTTTCATGAATATGTTTTTCTAGTTGTTAAGATAGTTTCTATTCAAGTTGGTTTAGCTCTTTTTTCTTTAGTTGATCTTGAGTTGGAGTAATTAAATGTTAAAGAAATGTTTTTACATGGAGATTTGGATGAGGAGAAATATGTGGAACAACCAAAATGGGTTTTTCAAGATCACAACATGAAATTTGTTTACAAACTTAAAAATTCATTGTATGGCCCAAAGCTTTCTCCTAGGAAATGGTCTAAGAAGTTTGATTCCTTCATGGTGAGCTAAAATTTCACAGGGAGTGAGTATGACCATTTTATTTACTTTAAAAGATTGAAAAATGGTTTATTCATTATCTTGGTATTATATGTTGATGATATACTTGTAGTGAGAAAAATCATAGTTCAAATCAATTGGTTAAAGGCTTAGATGATGAGGAATTCTAATATGAAGGATCTAGGAGCAACAAAAAAAAATATGGGCATGGAAATACATAGAGATAGGGAACATGGTAAGCTTTGGCTATCACAAAAAAGTATATGGAAAATATCCTCATAAGGTTTGGTATGATGAATGTGAAAACAATAAATATCCCTTTAGCTCCTTATTTTAAGCCTTCTTCAAGTTTACATCCTAGTAATAAAGAATAAAATTATTATATTTCTCATATACAATATGATAATGCAATAGGAAGTTTAATGTATGTAATGCTATGTACAAGACTAGGTATTTCACTTGCAATTGGTATTTTTAGTGGATACATGGGAAATCCAAGTAAAGAGTATTGGGTAGTAGTGAAATGGGAACTTTGGTATCTTAGAGGCACAAGTGATTATTGTATCATTTGTGATGGTTGTAGTGGTTCAATTTGTGGCTATGTTGATTCAAAGAATGTAGGTGATTTGGAAGAAAGGAGATCTACATCAGGTTATGAATTTACTCTTGTGGTATGACCTATTTGTTGGATGTCAAAGCTTCAAGAAAATTTTTATTTATCCACTACTGAGGTAGAGTATATGCTTGTCTCACATGCATGTAAAGAGGTAATTTTTTTGAAGGGTATTTTGGGTGATTTTGGAAAAGTGTGGGATAGGGTGATTGTATTTTGTGATAGTCAAAGTGTTATAAATCTAACTAAAAATACAAATTATCATATTAGGAATAAACATATTATGATTAAATACCATTTTTTAAGATAGGTTATTGATGGAGGTGAAGTATCTCTTGAGAAAGTTCATACACTAGAAAATTGTGTAGACATGTGTTGGCAATTTTTTGTCATTGATGTCAAAAGGGGACATCTCGGTGATATCTTGTAAGGGAGAATGTTGCCATGATATTAAAAGGTGTCATGAAGGTCTAGAAGTGTTTATAAAGTATGATGAAGAGAAGGGAATGTTTTGTAAATTATTGTAATGATCAAACTCAAAATTTACAAACTTGCCATATAATGTTGTCATAATTTTGCAAAGGTCACTTTCAGATGTCAGAAGAGAAAAAAAGCTAAATATTTGATATGGTTTTCTAGAGAGCTTCTCAAAGGTCTGATTTGTATATTCAAATGATAAAGGTTGAGCTCAAAATTATTTAATATTTTCTCTTAGACATAATTAGGTCTAGCAGTCATGGCGATGAATAGAGATTTTAATTTGAATTTGATTTTGTATAGGAAGTTGTAGGTTTCTTAAGTTATCACCTAAGCCATGATTGGAGTCATTGGTGCAACCAACCCCTGTTCCTTTGGTTATTCCTTGTCAACATGATATTCTAATGGGTATTCCATATATCATCTCTACTTCTCAAAATGATCTTCCAATTGATATTACACAACTTCATACTATCCAAAAGTCTATTCAATTGTCTAGTTTTTATTCTCTTCTTAGTCAAAGGGAGAATTTTCTTTTGTCTAATTTTCATAATATTGTTGCTAAGGAGGAGGAATTTTGGAAAAAAAGTTCTAGAATCATGTGGTTGAAAAGTGGGGATAGAAACATTAGATTCTTTCATCTTTCAACGTCAAAGCACCAAACATCCAATTGTATTAAATTTATCAGGTACAAAAATCAGGTGTTGGATAATGATGAGGATATTATGCAGGTTGCTACTTATTTCTTATCTATCTTTTTATTTTTGGATGATGTTTTGGAACCTTCTTGTCAACATGATCTTCTAATGGATATTCCGCATATCATCTCTAATAACCTCAATCAGTAGTTGGTTCGTATTCCTTTGGATGATGAGATTAAGAGCTCAATTTTCTTCTTTGAAGGTAATAAGATACCTGGTCTTGATGGCTTCTGTATTTTATTCTTCTATTCCTTTTGGGATATTGTGGAAAAGGATGTAGTGGATGATACTAAAGAGTTCTTTTCCATTCATATTCTTTTGAAAGAATTGAACTCTTCCTTTGTTTTTTTGATTCCAAAAAATATTAGGGCCTCCTCCTTTGCTGAGTTTCCTCCTATAAGATTGTATAATTATATCTATAAGATATTTTCTAAAATTCTACCTATGAGATTATAGAAGGTTCTTCCACAAATTAATTCGGTTCATCAAAATGGTTTTGTGCCTAGCAGGAAAATTCTTGATTACATTCTTACGATCCATGAGAATATCCATTCCTTGACATTTAACAAATAGGTGGGTTTTCTTTTGAAGTTGGACCTTCTCAAAGCCTATGATAGAGTTGATTGGGGATTTATCCTTCAGATTTTGAAGGCTTTTGGCTTTGATGATAAGTTGATGTTATTGGTTAGATAGTTAATTTGTAGTCTGATTTTTTTTTGTTTTAGTCAATGGCTCCCCTTCTCCTCTCTTTTTCTTCTCAATGGGATTGAGATAAGGGGACCCCATCTCTCCATTTCTCTTTATAATTATAGATTAATCTCCCAAGAGATTAATTCAAAGGTTTGTTAATGCGGGTTTGTTAAAGGGTATTTATCCTTCTTCTCACAATCACATTTTCTCCCATCAGTAGTTTGTGGAAAACACTATCATGCTTGGCGAATCTCCCATCAAAGGAGCTAATGTGATCAGACTTATTTTGCATAAATATGAAGCAAATTATGGGTAGAAGGATAGATTTCCCAAGAGTACTATGTATTTTCTCAATACTTTTGAGCATAGGCAGCAAATAATTGCTCATATTTTTTAGTGTCAGATTGGAGAATTGTTTTCATCTTATTTGGGCCTTCTGTTGTGCTCCAATTTTATTCAAATTATTTTTAGTGTGGCTTGGTTACAAGTTTATTCCTATTTTGACTCATTGTAAAGGTGCTTTGTTAAGCGAACGTGGGAAAATTTAGTTGATTAAGTCTACTTTCCAAAACTTGTATGTTTATATCTTAAGTCTTTTTCAGATGGCTTGTAAGTTTGTTGAGAAGATTGAAAGTATTCAGAAAAAATTCATTTGGTCTAGGGTTGAAGAGAAGAAAAGGTTACATTTGGTGTCTTGGGAATAATTTTATAGCCCTCAAAATATTGGTGGATTGGGTATTCACAAAATTAGAGAATTTAATCTTTCTTTACTTGCTAAGCCGTTTTGGCTTCTTATCTCTAGAAATAGTGAACAAGACTACATTTTCTATAGTAAATACCTTTGGGGAGTGGATTGTATGAAGGATATTCTTATTATATTGCTATCAGGGTTCAACTGTGTAGTTTTCGAGTGAAACTCATTGACCCATGATTCATGAGTAGTGGTTCAGAAGAACCCATCTCTCATGATAATAAATGGTCCACTTAGCACTCATTTCATCTAGGTTATGCTCACCTTTGTGAGCATAACCTAGATGAAATGAGTGCTAAGTGGACCATTTATTATCATGAGAGATGGGTTCTTGTGAACCACTACTCATGAATCATGGGTCAATCAGTTTCACTCGAAAACTACACAGTTGAATCCTAATAGCAATATCCTAATTTGACACATTGTGGAAGAAACCTCTTACTTATCAAGGATCTTCTTGCTAGTGGTTTTTTCCCACTTCTTGTTCTATCCTTTCAAATTTTATGGTGAAATATAGAAGTATTATCTCCAAGGGGCTACAGTGGAAATTAGATAATGACAGGATGATTATTTTTTGGGAGGATTGGTTGATTGGGAATGACCCTCTCAAAGATGAAATTTGGGCTTTTCCTTTTATCGACCTTTGTATTTGACATTTTGGTAGGATTTTCTTTTATTACATTGCTGATGGTTCTTGGAAAATGGTTCAGGTGATTAACCCTAGTCTAGAAGTTTTCTTTAAAGCCTTATTTGTTGTTCACATTCCTTCATTTTCCCTAGAAGACAAGGTTGTTTGGAAGCTCTCTTCTAGTGGATTTTTTTTTTTGTTTCGTTGGCTTTCTCTCTCCAATGTGCCTTTATCGGCCAAATTTCATTTTGGGCTTCTCTTTGACTCCCCATGATGATTCCTAAAATAAATGTTTTCTTTTGGTTATTTTTCAAAAAAAAAATTATTACTATTGATAATCTTTTGAAAAGGGGTTTATGATGTCTAACAAATGTTTTCTTTGTGAGGAAGTTGCAAAGGATGTGTATGTTCTTTTGGTTGGTTGCAGGTTTATTGGGGATGTTTGGGCCCATGTGCTCTCCATGTGATCTCCATGTGCTCTCTATTGGGTCAGGTATGTTCTCTAATCTAGCTCTAGACTTCTTTGGTCTCTTACTCATCCTTATTTGGTGTGAGTAATTTGGTTGGAAAAAAATAAAAAAAATTCATGGATGCTGACCTTTCCCCTATTAGGCTTTCCTTTAAGATTTGTGTTTCCATCAAAGAAAAAATTATTCTTTTGGTATCCTTTTAGGTTGGGCCTAATCTATTTTTTACTTTGAGTGATGCTCATATCTCCTAGAATTGGAACCTCCCTTGTTATATTTCTCTTCCTTTGAAGAAGGTTAAGGCTTCCAAGAATGATGTCGTATGGCAAGATCCTCTTGTTGGTTGCATGAAATTCAATTATTATGGAGCAACAAAAGTTAATCCAAGACATGCTAGTGGTGGGATATTTTTGTGTGATTCTACTAGTAGGTTTGTTTCTGTGGTGGTTCTCCCTTTGGGAACCCAAACAAACCATTTTGTGGAAGCTTCTTCTACCTACCATGGTCTAAAGTTGGCTCAATCTAAAGGATTTAGAAATGTTTTGTTAGAGGGGGATTCCTAAATATTATCAATAACCTTAAAAGGTCTATGCCTTCTTCTTGGTCATTCAAACCTATTATCCTTGATTCTTTGGCTATTTTGAATTCTTTTGATCCATGTTTCATATCCCATATCTTTAGGGAGGGGAATTTATTGGTTGATAAATTTTCCAATTATGGGGTTAATGAATTTGAGCCTAAATTTTGGGAAGGGAATAACACCCTCCCCATCAATGTCCAATCGATTTTCAATCATGATATGGGTATGTGCAGGATCATCATGGAAAAAACATGCCCTTAAGTGGCAATGAAAATTCAAAAAATTAGAGTTAGGAAACTTGACATTAAACTTTGAATAAGTTATCTACCTTATTTCAAAAATATGTAAGAATAGAATTTGTAGAAAATTGAATGTAGTTTCTAAACCACTAGGTTTATTTAAAACAAAAAAATCTATTTGGTCAAAATTTAAAATTTCAATGGAGTAGTACTTAAATTTCAGGAAAATAAGAAGAAGTAGGTGTCTATCTGACCACCCTAACCACAATAAAATGATAATATTTTTTTATAAGAATTTAGATATAAGTAGAGGATTCATGTCCTGATGTGATGCATATTTTTTTGTAGTTTTTTTCCAGGTAAATATTTAATTATGAATTTTTTATTACAACTTTTAAAAAAATATAAAAACTTGTACGTCTAACCACCTTAACTTGGTCAAAACTTCATGAAATTCAATTTTTTTTTTTAATCCTATATTATCTGAAGCATAGAATGTGACACATGTTTCAGATTCAAGTTTTTTGATACCGTTTGAAATATATAGATGTTTTTTAATCATCCTATCAATAAGGACTTTAGTCATAATTCAAATAGAAAATAAATAATAATAATTTATTAAATTTAAAGTAAACCATAATTTATATTAGTGGAAAGCTTAGAATCTCCTCTAAAAACCCTTTTCGTTTCATCAATTTTGGGTAAAAAAAATGTCGTCAGCCACATGGGCCATCATATCACTTACATATCACCACTTTTTGGCCCATGATGATCTTGCACATACCCATATTCAATCAACTTAAGGAGGGGGTACCCTTAATGATTTTATTAAATCACATGTTGATTTTCATGTGGTTTATTCATTCCAAGTGTGGTTTGTTATGGGTCGTAACCTTGTATTTCAATAATGTGGTAGAGTTTTGTAAATATCTACATTCAAGAGTAATTGTTTCCTCTTGTCACTTCATATTTACCACACGGATTGTGGGTGATTGAAAATATTTCTTTTTCTCAAGGCTTCTTTTATTTTTCATTTTTTTATAAATATTTGAAGTTGAGCTCTATAAATATTTGAAGCTATTGTGGTTTGTCTTTTTTATGACCACGAGAGGAGAGGGGAATCATGTTCAACCTATTTCTTGTGACTCTTCTAAGAGTAACAAGAAGGATTGGGGGTTGATAGAGGTAGGGGGTGTGACTCCCTATATTGAAAGACTCCATGGTTTAGACCCTAAGGTATCACAAGTTCTTATGAAGGGATGGAAAGGCGCAGTCCCGAGGGTGTTTGAGATGGGATTCACCATTATTTAATACTTCATTGGTAATAGAACATGCTTGGATACTAAGGGGAAGAAAATTTATAGGGACAAGAAAGATTCCAATTCACACATGGCTATCTTCTTCAAGGATGATTAAATGAGTAAGTTGGAGATAGAGAAATGTGGTGGATTTTCTCTGAGTTCTATCAAGGTTAATTGGGGTGATGTGGATGAATGAGGTATTTTAATCTTGATGGTTGCTTCTCTATTTTTTCTGGATACCATTTTGTTCTGTTGAATCACTTTAGGCATAAGAAAAATCTTTCTTTTCCCTTTTACTTTCTTTCCTCTCTTGAAAAATACTATAAAATATCATAAATGAAACCCTAAGAACCGTGTCCTTGACAAGGGATTAATTCTCTTGATTATGGAGTATGCAAAGACCTATATTATCCTTGATGAGTCTAAGAAGATTACTAAAGGTCATGAGAATAAGGCTATTTTTGAGTATGAATTAAAAAGGTTATAAGATGGGTTTTGGTTCTGAGGAATTTGTAGGGTCAAAAGTTTCAATGGAGGTTTTGTCAGAGCCTCTTGAGTCCCTTGAGGTGAAGGGTAAAAAGATGACCAAATTTTTGAAGCCCCCTAAGTTAGATGACTATTGTATTATAAGTGAGGAGGTGGAGAGTTCTGATGACTTCAATGTCACCCATAAGGTCAAATTAGGAAAATTCCCAGCCCTTGGTGTAAAAATTTTGGAATTGAAGGGTGTTGATATTTCCATTGGTAAGAATAAGGTGGTGGATAATGTTGATGGGTTTGAGGAAGTGGACTCCCCTATGTCAGGAAAGAAAAGGAAGTTGTGTGTAGGATTGGATTTTGTAGAAGAAGGCTAGAGGTAAAGTGTGTTTACTCCAAGATAATACTGTCAATGTGGATCTTGTTGATAATACAAATATTGAAACTTGAAAAGTTGTTGAATATAGATGTAGATCTTGTTGATAATACAAATATTGAAACTCAACTGGTTGTTGAAACTAGATGTAAGTTGATGTTGGGAAAAAAATTGAGAAGTTGCAGGATCAAGGTGTTAACGTGGTAGTTGAGATTGAGTGGTCCTTACACAAAATCAAAGTCATTGGTGATGGTAACAAAGAGAAGGGTGTGTTGCAAAATGAGAAGGATAACAGGTTCTCCTCAAAGGATCTAGAAGATTATAGGGTTAATTTCAACTACAATAGGGAGAAAAAACCTAATGTTTTAGTCATGACTAGAGATGGTCCCTTTCTTCTCTTCATATTTTCAAGTGGGCATTCAATGAGCTAAACCAAAGTAATGTGAAGATTCATTCTCTAGTGAAAAATACTAGGGTTTCCCCTACTTCTAAGAAGCTATCTATCCAAGATCAAGTGTACCAGTTTGTTGATGCCCTTAAGATTGTGACTGATGAAATTTTGAAAATGAAAAAATACTTTGAATATAGAATTGTGGTGGTTTAAAACAAGATGGATAAATCCTACCAGAACCTATAAAAGTTTGTCAATATTAGTAAGACTGCTCTCTAAAATGAAGTTGAGGGGCTTCAATTCCTTAGTGAGAAGGCTAGGTAGTGGATCGAAGACTTGTTAGGTGTGAAAGAAGATGCTAGTGGCATGATGGATCTCCCTAGTGCTCCTAAAGATGAGATTAGTGAGAAGGGTCCATACACTCAAACTCGCAACAAAACAAAGAAGAATTATAGGGTTCCTACTAGAAATATTTTTGAGGTCATCGATATGCATGAAAATATTATTCATAGTGATTTGGAAGTTACAAATATTATGAAGAATCTATAGTTGGTGGCTAGTTTTTTCCTATTATTTTTCTAGTCTTTTGCTTCTGATTGGATGCTTGGTGTTTTTTTATTATCTTTTAAATAAGCTCTCTTTTTTGTAAATTATTTTAGTTTCCCTTCAAAACATTATTTACCTATAATAAAAATGGCAGGGATCAAGCTTGTAAGATTAAATGACTTCCCTGCCATATCACAATGTGTGTGGTGGGTCCCCATCTAGCCTTGTGGGATTGTGGGCAAGTGACAAGTTTCAAGTGGGACCAACAAAAAGTAATGAGAAATAGTAGAAAAAGATGATGTGGTGATGAATGATTGATTGATATGTCAATTCACATTGGTTTTGTCAATTATTCTATGATCACATAGGTGATAGATGGCAATAGCCCGCCAACATATTGGAAAATTGTAGGCCCTTCACTTTTCCCCTTAGGACTACGTGGGTGAGTGACACATGTATTGGTGGGACCATGCTAAGCACAAAATATGAGAAGAAGATCGATGGTGATTATTTAAAATACTTTAATCCAATGGCCATGTTTTAAATTTGTGCAATGAAGAGGAATTGTTGGATCATGGAATGAAAACAACAAAGCAACAACTTAGGTTTAAAACTAAAGATCCATAATGGCTACAACAATGTGAATAAGGGTTTTGACTATAAAATGATACTATGCATAGATTTAATTTGTTTACCAGCTCCTTTGAACAATTTGATTGGTTTCAATATTTACAAAGTGTCAACATAGATTACAAAGGTGATTAAAATTATTATCAGATTGAATGTACAAGGATATTGGATTAAATGTATATCAAGGTTTAGGGTTTAGTAGAGTGTAATACTTAGTAAGTTTTCAAAAAACATGAATTTGATGTTGAATGTGTGTGGATCAATGAAGAGATAGTATTGAGTAAATCCTAGTAGAAAATCTACACATGTATGTGCAAATATCAAGGAATTTGATGTAGGTATGTAAAAGATATACAAAAGTAAAAATCATAGTTTAGCTAAGTTGTTCACACTAAATAGTGCATAAATTAGAGAGTATTATTAGCTTCTTGAGGTGGATAGATAATTCACTAATATAAAATGGTACAACATAATTGAGTAGTGTATCTGTGAGATTTTAGAGGCAGACACAAAATACACTAAAATAATGGGAAAGTGCAGAGGTGGACTGAATGAGTAGAACCAAAATAATTTAGGAAATCTTAATTAGGGTTTACATTCAGGTGTAGAATAGAGAGGGGTGTAGAGTAGAGAATTAAGTTTCTTTAACAATAAAAAATAATTGAATAGTTGTAAATATGGTTGCAATATTGAACTATGTTCTTTGGAAAAAAATGTGAGTTCTTCTTTGTAAATTTGATTAGTGGGTGCCATCAAACATATAGATAGGTGTTCAGATTAGGGAGTTGGTGTTTCCTTGGATTAGGTGCTCCTAAATATAGGGGATTTCTATCTCCATAGGGTTGCTTTTCTTAAAGTTTATAATCAGAAGATACTCATTTTGAGGTTGGATTAGGACAATCGATCCTAGCATCTTTTCTCACCATGGTTTTACCCATCCTAGGTTTTCCACATATACCTTATGTTATGAGTTTTGTGTATGCATTTTTATCTCCCTACATATTCATCTCAACTTGCACTAAAGGATTCAAAAGGAATTAAATAGTATAAGGCATCAAGGGTTAAATTTTTTATAATCTACCGATTAACCCTCCTCTTAGTAGATAGCCATGTTCCAACAATTGGTATTAGATCGCTAGTTCCCTAGGAGAATCTTAATCAACTCTAGTAGATCTTAGATAAGTGAACACAATGGCTAGTCAAGAATATTCTTCTACAAAAAGAACCTTGGTTTGATGGATTAAATTATGCCTTTTGAAGTATTATGATGGAGACATATTTGGGATCATTAGGATTTGAATTTTGGATTCCTGTTAAGAATGGATATATACCATTGATTGCTACTCCTATTGATGCTACATGAAAGAAAGACTATAAGAACAATGTAGACGCAAAGCATGCCATTCTCTATGGTTTATGTATTTCAATATTTGTAAAAGTTATGCACTGTCAAATTGCACATGATTTCTTGGAGAAGTCAAAAATAATTTATGAAGGATATGATAAGATAAAACTTACAAAATTGTCAATTCTTAGAGCCAAGTTTGAAATTCTCATAATGAATGAAGAACATAAGATTGCATATTATCTTCTTAGATTTGATGAAATAATGAAGTCAATTAGAGGATTTGGAGAAGAATTAATATATTTAGTCACCATGCAAAATATTTTAAGGTCCATGTCATCTAAGTATGACCCCAAAATATTTGTAGTAGAGGAAGAAAAAGAGATTGACAAACTTACTCTTGATGAATTGTATGGAATATTCACTGCCTATGAGATGAGGATGGGAGATGTTGAACCATGAAAAAGAGAAGAAAATTTCAAGGATTCTAACAAAGAAATGGTTGAGTTATCAAAGTGAACCAAAAATTTTTGGGGAAGAGAGGATTGTTCTCTTACACTTCTATGGTTTTTCACCTAAAAGAAGAGAGGTCGTTCTACCCCAAAAACTTTCTGGTTCATTCAAGATTAATGTAAATGTGATGTAAATGTGATTGAAATGTTTCTAAATGCTGGAAACTAATAAAAAAAACCAACTATTGAATGCAAACTAATGAAATGCAATGTGTTTGAAAACACAAAGTTGTATGCAAGAATGACCTAGAAAATACAAGCAAACTGTAATAGAACTTAATTAAACTGAAGAGGTGCACTTGAAATTTGGAATGTGATGGAGAGGATCTCTAGAATCTTGTAGAAATCGCTATTGAAGCCTACAAGGACACTTATTCCAAGCTAGGTGACTTAGTCCTATTTTGGGGAGATTCTATCGAAATAGGTTTCAAGAAATTGGGTATCCAAAACTAAAAAAACCACTTTTTAGGCCCTACAGTGGGACTAATTCACCAATGATGGCGAGTTAGTCCACCTTTATCTTTTGGGAATCTCAAATATTCAACCTGTACCTTTCAACCTATACTTTTTCTTTTGATAGACATATGAATCTAAATCTATAGACTTTGACTTGTAGGTGATCTCTAAGCTTCTTTTAGGGTTTTGTTGACTTTGAATGATGTTGACACATTTTAACACCTTTCTCTTTGAAAAATCTACATACAAGACCTACAAAACACAAATGAAAAGAGGGGAAAAGGGTTAAGGGTTAGAGAATAGGGGTCTACCTTAGTCAAACCCCATTTTGGTAATCAAACCCTTGAAAATTAAATGAAGTGGAAAGAGAATGGTGATTGAACAACATACAATGCAAGAACTCACAAAACCCTTTAAGTAGAAGTTTGAAGATATGCAAGTAAAAACTCCAATGGATGCATGATTCAAGTTCCTAGAGTGCTTGATTGCTTGATTAAGAAGAATGAATTGTTTGGGGGTGAAAATGAGGGGAAAACCCTTTATTCATACATGATTTTTCCTAATTTAAAAAAATACCTCATCATAGATTGACCTCAAGGTCTAGAGAACAATATCCTTCTAGAATATTAAAATAATTTTTATTTTTAAGACAGATGAGACTAAATCGCCCAATGTGGTGACTTGGTCCCACCAGGGAAATTTTGCTAGGTATCAAGAATTAAAGTGTATTTAATGATGTTTAATGGGATTATTCTTCGAAACATACTCAAGTAGGGCCTACAAGTGCACTAAGGGGTCATTTAAACATAAGAAAGGTTCAAGTTTTTGATGAAAATCCTAGGAAAGTGTGAGAGTTTGTTACAAATCCTTAAAACACTTTGAAATAAGGCTTGGTACATTACAAAAAGAGGTTATTTAGGTGAATTATATTAGAAAGTTCCTAGAAAAGTGTGAAAGTGTGTTACAATAGTTCACAACACCTTTGTAAGACATCATCAGGTTTTTATTTATTTACAAGCATTCAAGACCTAATATGAATGTGTTGGCCACATTAAAACATTAAATCTAGGCAAGACCAGGCCAAAATCCATAAGAAAGGCCCAAATGAGTGTAAAAATGTCCAAGGATACCATTTTGTGTGACACACCAAGAAAGACAAAGATGAAGCATCTAAATCAAATCATGAAGAGACTAATGAGGAAGATGAAAAATTCATTAGGAGATTAAGGAGAGGCTTTGGAAAATTAAGAGGTAAGTTACCCTTCAATTTTTTTGACTATGGTAAAGTAGGTCATTTTTATACCATATTTCTTTAAAATAAGAAGGATGACTTTGAAAAAAAAAAGATGGTAAAAGGATGAAACCTACTTCACTAAGAGAAGGAATTTTCAAAAGAAGAAGAATTTTTTTTACATTCAAGAGGATAGTGATGTATCTAGTATCAATGATAGTTCAGAGGATGAACTAGATTGTGCCTTTGTGATGTAATAAAATGAATTCCTTTTCATGGAAAAATAATTTGAAGAACACATAAATGGAAAAAATGAAATTCAAGGTGAAGAGGAAGGACAAGTTGATCTAGAAGCATAACTCATATGTTACCTAGATGAGATTAATGATCTAAGAGAGGATATTGAAAAAATAAAAATGGATAAGAAGCATAAGAAGAAGCTTTCCCTAAAGGAGACTGGAAAGCTAACCAAAAACCTTGATGAATCAAATTAGATGGTGATAAGCATGAAACTACAAGTAGAGGAAGTGGAGAGAATCGAAGTAGTCAAATCCAAACTGACATGAAATATAGTTTGATCTCTAGAGAAGGTAGAATTCTTGCTAGAGCTTTTATGTATGATCATTTATTTGAGCTACATGCAATTTCATCCTCCAGAGTTACTTTATCTTCCTCTATGATCAAAGAAACTATTCTTTGACATGATTGATACATGTAACTTTGATCCAACTCCCTCTATTAGCTCGTATCTAAGGATATGGTATGTGAACTTCCTCATTTGTCTCATTCTTTTCCTATATGTCCCACATATCATGCACAAAAACAACATCAATATCCATTCGAGTCAAGTACCTTCCATGCTGAGGAATGTGTTGCAGTTGTGCATACCAATATGTGTGGTCCTTTTCTTAATTCCTTTAAAGTAAACATAAGGAAGATTCAACCACCTCTCACAGATTGTTCTCATGGTTAGATGATGAGAATGAAGACTCCTCTTAGAAAGAGGATGAGCTACAAGGATATTTTTTTGTTGACACTGGTAATTTGGAACGTCAGTAGCAACATTAGTGTCCAAAATGGGTCCAAAGAAATATTAAGGACTCCTATCTAGATTATCTTCTAGATCTCTCATAAGGAGTTAGAACAAGAATACAAGGAATAATTAAAGTGAATCTTACATTTATGATTTTCAATTGTTGATAGCACTAAAAATAATATAGTTCGAGAGGCCCTAAGTTAGCCACATTTTAAGGAAATAAATGTTGAGTATGATTCTTTGATAGAAAATTGGACATGGCATCTTGCAGGAAAGAAACTTGTAGACTAGAAATGGGTTTCCAAAAAAAATATAAGGCAAATGGATCCATCATAAAAAAGAAGCATGAATTATTACAAAGGGATAATATTAGTAGGAGGGCATTGATTATGATGAGACATTTACACCCAGTCTGAAGCTCAAAACAATCAAGATTTCTTTCCTAAATAGTAATCTAGAAGTAAACATAACCCAACTAGATGGATTCATTGATGAACATCATCCTTAAAAGGTATGACATCTCATTAAATCACTTTATGGGCTTAAAAAAACCCCTAGGGCATGGTACATAAAAATAGATGTTCACCTCATGCAACATGGTTTTTCTCATAGCCCCTTAGATCCAAATTTGTATAACAAGAAGTTAGAATGTATAGGGGTTGTCACTATTGTCTTATATTTGGACAAACTTGCAATCAAAAGAATCTCATAAAATCTCATTGGTGATGTAAAGAATGATCTGAAAATATCCTTTAATATGATAGAATTGGGACTGCTTCACTATTGTCTTGGCTTGGAGATATGGTAAATGAAGCATCATAAATTTATCTCACAGATGAAATATGCTAAGACACTCTTGGATAAGATTGAAATTTCTTATTGTAGACCAATTTTAATTCCAATGGAGAAAGGTTTGCAACTTTCTCAATTCCAAGTTTCACCTCAAGTAGATACAACTCTCTATTGAGAACTTGTTGGGAGTCTCATTTACTTGACTAATACTTGAAAAAACTTATACTTTGTTGTTAGCTATATTTCTAGATTTATGTTGAAGCCAAAGTAATTTCATAAGGTCGAAGCTAAGAATGTTTTGATATATTTTTGAGATAGACTTGATTATGGTTTTGAATACAAGAACTCTTAGTTCTTCTTGTAAGGATATGCTGACTCAAACCATGTTGGATTTGTTGATTATAGGATGTCAACAATAGGATATATTTTTAAGCTTGGATTTGGGCCTATTTCATAGTTAAGTAATAAGAAAACTATTCTTTCTCTCTCATCCATTGAGGCTCAATATCATTCCACAAAAGGAGTTGTGAGAAAAGTGATTTGGTTTGTTGCATTTTGGTTGACATGGACATTTTGAAAGAAAAAACAACTATTATTTATTACAACAATCAAGGAGTGTTGAATCTTATGAATAATCTAGGTTTTCATGAAATAAAAAGGAATATTGATGTCGAATGTCATTGCAATCATGAACAAGTCTTGCATCACCACATTTAGCTCCAATATTGCTTGATAAATTCTTAGATAACTACAATATTCACCAAGTCTCTTGGTAAGGTGAAATTTGTATTTCTAAGAGGGTTCATTTTTAAGAATAATGTAATAAGGGGGGAATGAATTAGTATAATATTTTATTATTAAATTGTTAATTATGTGAGTATCAAATTAAACTATTTTTAATTTAAGATTGACTACTTTCTCCTTGTTTCCTCACCTATATAAAGGGGACATTATATCATTGAATGATTCATAAAGTTTTATTCCCTTCTATTTTATCTCTAAAATTTTAACTAATTTGACCTATAATTAACTTTTATGGATTATATGAATCTAGGGAAAGATGTGACAATAATTTTTATTGAGCTTGGACAACTTGGGGCCTCACCTTTAGTCATTAATGATTAATTAACTTTGTAAATATTCATATGATGATAAAATTCAATTGGTCATATACTTTGTGATGTTCTATTACATATTATTTATTTTCTCTCACATGGTATTTCATAAGAAAAAATGATCCCTAATTAACATAAATTAACTGAGAAATAAATTTGATAAAGATGAGTATAGGAAAAATATAAAATCTAATATAACTTTAATTATTAGAGTATATACACTAATTGTTCAATCTATAACTATTTAAATAAAATAGGAAATTCAAACCCTATTTTATTATTTTAGCAATCTTAGTCGTCACTAGAGTTAACATGTTGGTAGTTGGATATATGTAAATTTTTTAATTTCCCTAGAAGTTGAGACTTCAACATCTTAGAGATAAACTTGATATGTAGATAATATTGCATGTTGGAGTGAGAGTTTTATAGACACTGAAAATAATAAACTCACACAATGCATATAATCCCGCTCAATTAACAACATTTCCTCTATTAATCAAATAAATCAATTTATTTAATTAATTCACTAAGATTCATCATACTTAATTAAATAAATAAAATTATTTAATAATTAATTTCTAAAGGTCTTCTTATTTGATTCAATAAATGAAAATAATTTAAATCAATTATCAAAAGCCCTAAAATATTCCAAGTTAATTAATTTGAATTAATTAACTCATAATCATAATTACCATTCTCTAGCTTTTGACTCAACTTGAGTCAAACCTAAACCCTTAACTAACCCACCCACTAGCACATGAAATTCATTTTAATTCATTATCTAGTTATCTCTATTTTCCCTCACAAGGCATATTCCCAAGGAATATTCCCTCATTAACTCCATTTGTTGACTTTCTTGTCCAAACAAATTCCCCCCCAAAATCTCTCAACCATATGCATTTAAAGCTATTTTTGAAATTTCAAACCCACCTAGCTTCATTTACTTGCACAATCTCCAAAATGTTGTCATTCCTTCTCCAATCACACATGGAAAAGTGGCCTTCTCTCATTGGTTGGTATTTTTTCCCACATTCATCCAAATCCTTCAATCTTCCAAACATCAACCTATAAATTCATGGCACTTCTACTTCAAAATCATCGATGGTTTGAGGATTTTCACTATATGAATTTTGAGTTCATCTTGCATTCTCATTATCTTGCATATTTTTTTTATCATCATCTTGAAGCTCATCAAGGATTGGGAAAGGGATCCTTTTCATATCAAAGGTGCACCAATCCACTATGGAATAGGTATGCACTATGCTTCTTTTCATCCTTTCATTTGGTTTACTTGATCTTTTGATTTCTTTGATTGCATTATGAGGCATGTTGTATTATTTCATAGTAGTTTATTTGCATGGTTTTTTAAACTCACCATACTAATGTGCATATAATTATTTAGTTATCTCACAGATTTACATGCTCACAAAATGGCGCTAGAAGGAGGGGAAACTAATCATTTGCAAGTGTCATGATAAAACTATTCATATTTGTTAGAAGCCAGCCTTAGGCACATGTTGAACACTGTAATCAAGATTATAGTGTGGCAATTTTTTTTGTTATGTTCTATCTATAGCCGTTCTTGAATAATTTTTCTCTGTTTCAGTCAAAAAAATGAAAAAAAATGATATATAACTAACCGAGGAAACATTTTTTATCTTGAGGGCTTAATTCTTGGAAAGTAATATATTTATTGTTATGCCTTTTAAATAGGAAAAATGGCTCTTTTTTATTAAACTCCTGGCATTTTTTTTTACTCTCCATGTCATGTTGTTATCCATGTGAGAATTTCTGGAAGAGAAGTCTTCTATATTGTGTGTTGCCTTTTTACAAGCTCTTAATAAATTGTTTTTTCACTAATGCATCAATCCATGAGTTACACTACACATTCTTAGAAAGGAATTGTAGACCTAGAAAGATGCCAAGACAACACAACATACATGTCGATTTATCCTGAAGATTGAATGACTAATAGAGTTGTGCCACCAATTTGACATATGCTCTAAGTTTCCAGCTCTTTTTTCTCACCAAATAGAATGGTGACACTAAAGTCAAGTCGACGTGGAATGCAATGGCCGACACCTTGATTTAGTGTTCTAAATACTTGTTCTTTGAAGATTTGTTTTTTTTTAAGCAAGCAAGCAAGTCGTGCGAGGAGGCACAAGTTTCTTTTACTTCTTGAAAGTTTTTTTAATTACAACTAATTCTGTAGGTCTACTTACTCTATGCTTTTGTGAAAAGAAATTTTTAACAAACAAAATCCAAATGAGATGAGAGCAAGATCCAATTTTGTAGAGATAAAATAATGAAGGGCAGAGAGTTGGTGTAGGAGATCAAGGCATCACTGTTCTTCCCTCTCTGCACATACCAACTCTCCCATCACCATGTCCTTATCAAGTTGAAAATCCAAGTTTGATGTTTCTTCGAAATCTTGTGTAGATTTGTCTTTAACTATCTTAAATGCGTAAATTTATTGGATGGTCAAGGAACCTTCATTAAATCAAAATGTACTTGTCTCCATTGAATTTTTGTATGTTTTTTACTTGTCTGCATTAAATCTTTTCTTTTCTTAATGACGATTGATTTGTTTAGATTAGGAAGATAAGATAGCTTTCCCATTACACAACATCCAAATATTGGGCAGCATTAAATTTTAAACTTTGGTTTGCATCTATAGATATATCCACAACATTTTTCACATCTGCTTCTAAGCCATTCTTGGTATGACACTTTTTTTAACCTATGTGGCCTTTTATTTCTTCTTGGGACTTCATCTACTTCTTTGGTACCTAGAGAATATGTTGAATGTTCTATTATGTTGCCCTGAATGCTTTGGTTTATGCATACTGATGTATCAGCTACTTTGGTTTCATATTTTTGATGGACCTATCTTACCAAATAATATGTAATCTCATTGGCCACAGGGTGCTGCCACAATAATGGGTGACACTTTTTGGGACATCCCGATTTTTGCTGAAATCATATATTTTTAGAAAATATAATGATTTAAGCCTTAAAAAGGTTCCATTTTAAGGGTTTTAATTGAAGAGGGTTTGATCAAACCCACTTATATCAAACCCCCTTGGATATAAAGCCGCTAGTTTTAAACCATGCCTATAATGGAGTCTCCTCTACACCTATCAAAATGCTGATAAAAAATCACTTTTGATTTACCTTTTAGGGGATCAAATTAGTTTATTTAAAATTATTTTTTTGTAAAAATTTAGTCTTTATTATAAGCTTCCCAAAAAGTATAGTTTTAAATATATTTAATTTTATTATTATATTTATTTTTTATTTCTTGTGAATGTAGTTTTTTCAGTGAACATCGAGGTCTTTATTTCACACATACGGAAAAATAGGAAAAGAGAGAAAAAAAATTCTTTAAAACCCATTTACACTAGCGATTGATGTTCTTATTCCAACAAAAAAAGAATAAGTTAATTCAAATGATTACAAAAAAAGTTATGTTGCTGAAAGTATAATATATCCAAATTATAATTACTTTGAATTAAAAAATTAATTTAAAAATATATATGCAACAAAAAATTATGAAAAAATATTCGTCCGCTAGATAATGGTGTGAAAACACTCTATTTAAAAAATTAGAATTGTATGGTTTCTATAAAAAAAGTTATGCAGTTGAAAGTAAGCATTAGTTTTTGAAAACTATGTTTAGTAAATAAAATAAATTAATAAAAACTACATAAAATAATTCATAATTTATTTTTTAATTTAAAAAAATATATAATTAGATTCTCAACACAAAATATCACAAATCACTAGTTTGCTTCATCTTCAAATTCTTAATGGTTTAGCTTCTATAGGCGTACGAAAGTGAAGATTTGGTGAAAAATGTTGATTTCAATGTCAAGTTTGGCCAAAAAGTGTAACCCATTATTGTGGAATCACCCCACATGCACTCTACTTTCCTCTAAAAGATTCCAAGTCATAGTGGAGGAAAATCTTCAAATGGTGGGAAATTGACACTTAGTTTATAAATTGCTTCTCATTAATGTTACTGCATCAAATTAGAGTGTTACTGCATTAGATTGATCTTGATGCTTAATTTTTTCATTAAACCACTGCAATAGATTGGTCATGCTTTAGAAGGCTCAGTCAATTCTCACCATGCTCACCCCTTGTTTTCCCCTTGCTCTTTATGAATGAAGTCGTTCAACATTGAAATATGTTCTTACTCTACAATAAATGCTTTTGTCTACTTTAAAATGAAGTGTTGTATGTTCAAGAGTTATGACATGGATGTTTAAAAATCTTCTTGGGTTTTATATAGTAATTATCTTGCTAGAGGTTGTATCTTGATAAATAGATGAAAGAATGTTTTAAAAATCATGGTGTATGTGAAGGGAATAAAGAGAAAGCTTGTTTCACCCACGTGAAATCTGATTTTATGTGCTATTAAAGACAACAAACTAATTTGTGCGTTAGTGGTACAATCAACCTACTATTTGGAATGTTGTCAAGTCAACAAAATTTATTACCTATTTAATTTGATGAAGATTTTCCATACCAATATTTGACATGGTCAATTTAATCAAGTGTCTGTGATTGTCGATTTAATGTAGATTTGATGCAACATGCAGATTTAATTTAATGCAGATGGATTTTTTGGTTGACATTCATTTTTTGTGTGTGACACTCATCTTTTAGTGTTTAATTTAGAAAAAGCGGCCTGAGAAAATAGATTGACTCAATGACAGGGGATTAAATTACTTGTTTCTCTACATTTGATGTTCACTGCCTATTGGGAATTGTAAATTTGTTGTACATTTATGAATGTTTTCATAAAATTTAATCTCAACATTGATTGCTAAAAATTTCATTAAAGAATTCTTGCACGACATCAATCATCAAAAACTTGCATTATATTCTTTAATCATATCTTTGTGGAAAGTTGAGGGAGCTTGCGTAGTAGCATCCTACAAAATTTTATTCTCCAATCAAAACCAGTGGCGTATTCATACATTTTAGTCTATCACAAAACTCAAATCCAATCGTGTTACTGAAAGTTAACAAAATTCGTGATGCTTGGGCGATAGAAGAGTAAAGGAAAATGGAATTGAGATAATAAAAAATTTCTTTGTGCTTATAAATTTTTTGTCATGTTTCTAAGAATTTGATTTATTTTTTTAATGCTCTAACCGGGTATGTGCAAGATCATGATGGCCCAAAAAGTTGTGATATGTAAGTGATATGATGGCCCATGTAGCCGATGACTTTTTTGTAACCCAAAATTGATGAAACAAAAAGGGTTTTGAAAGAGGCTTCTTAGCTTTCCACCAATATAAATTGTGCTTTTCTTTGAATTTAACAAATAATTATTGTTCATTTTCTATTTGAAATACAACTAAAGTCTTGATTGATAGGCTAATTGAAAAATATCTATAGCTTTCAAATAGTATCACATTTTTTTAATCCAAAACATGCATCACATTCTATGTTTTGCATACTATAGGAAAAATAAAATAAAATTTGAATTTCATGAAGTTTTGACCAAGTTAAGGTGGTCAGACATACAAGTTTTATATTTTTTAAAATTATTAAAATAATCATAATTAATTATTTACTTGGAAAAAAAATATGAAAGAATATGCATCACATCGGTACATGATTCCTCTAGTTATATCTAAAATATTATAAAAAAATATTATCATTTTATTGTGGTTAGGGTGGTTAGATAGACACCTACTTCTTAGTTTTTCCCTGAAATTTAAGTACTACTGCATTGAAATTTCAAATTTTCACCAAATAGTTTTTAATTTTTTTAGATAAACCTAGTAGTTTAGAAACTAAATTTAATTTTCTATAGATTCTATTCTTACATATTTTTCAAATAATATAGATAACTTATTCAAATTTCTATGTCAAGTTTCCTAACTTTGTTTTCTTCTGAATTTTCATCGCCAATTAAGGGCATATTTTTTCCATGATGATCTTGCACATACCCAACCATTATTGGTGTTTATAGATACTTTTCATGATGTGGGTTTGCATTGGTGACATTAGAATTAGAAATTGGACATAAGTGAAAGAAAGAAAATTGAAATTGGGCATTGAAAATTGAAATCAAGAATTGAAAAAAAAACACTTTTTAATGCTTGTTGTAATGATCTAGAGCTTCCATTTTCTACTCTCACTTTCTATTTTAAACCAACTCACTCTTTTTTTGTTGGGGTTTAAAATTAATTTGATATTTTCCAAGTTTGATTAAAATTGAACCTTAGAAACATACTAGATTTTGATTTGGTCTAAAAATGAACAAATAACCTCACATTTGATTTTGGTGCTTAAAATAAACTCATGATTGCTTTGAGGCTTAAAATGAACTTGTGCATTCATTTTTTTATATTTTTTCTGAAATTTGTGTCATTCAAATGCGTATGAATTTCTCTCGTGCTTCATGATGATCTTGAAAATGAAAATCATCCTAGTGACATTGATTGCCTAAAAAATCACCTACACCCTTCAAGTTTGGGTTTAAAATTGAACAAATCTTGTGAGTGTGAGTGGAGTACATCACATGTGTTCTCTCTTTGTTTCTCAAAAAATATCGATCGAAATAGAGATGTACTTGCTCACTTTTTTTTATCCATAAAGGGCATGTTTGGTGGGAAAAATTAATCACCTCTAGGAACGACCCAACCGATAACACGCTAAGGCCAATTGACTTCCAACCAGTATACAAGTGTGGGTACTCAAAAAATTTTTGAGTATGACAAGGATCATTTTGACAAGAAGGGAAGCAATAGTCTCTTTCCATATGGATGGTCCCATATGAATGGAATGCCCACATTAAAACCCCTTGTTTAGAAAGGCCAAAATCTTTATCTATTTGTTGGTGCAAGAATGGTCGTTCTGAAGCCATCCCACATTCTTACGACTTTTAGTAGAGATGAGAAGTATGCCATGGGAGTTTCATGTGTACTAATGCTTGGCTAACCCAAGAAGTGATTGCACTGTAAGGGGGAGCCTGTGTGTTCAAGCATCTAATCATCCACTAAGAGTAATTGTAGCTAGATTTATCCAAGTGGGAACCTAACAAATATTGTCTTTTCACCCTAGGATTATATGTATTCTTGGAATCATAACACTTTTCTTGGGTCCAAAATGCTTGAAAACAAACATTGACAAGATCTTTACAATTTCAAACCCTTTAGAGGGAACAAATACCTTTGACAAATCAAAGTGTTGTTTCTTGACCTAGGGATTTCATCTTTAGAAGCATCTAAGTACTTGGGTTTTATCATAATTTTTTCTCACTAAAGTCAACATTAGGAGAATTTTTCCTTAAATTCCTCAATTCTCCACATAATGGACTTTATGGGATGAGAAGAAGTTAGGAAATTAGACATCTAGTTTGAAAACCTAATCAAGAATTGTTTGTGGTAAAAGGAATTCATTAAGAAAATCTAAGAAACAATTGATCCCCACACATGTACTCTTCCATATGATTTCTTGAAAGAGAAAAATCTGAAAACCAAAGTTCAAAAGTCTTAGTCCAAAAGATCATGAATAATTTCTTTCAAGGCTTCACGAAGTTAGAGAAAGGTTGGTTTGCAATTTTTACAAGAAAGTTTCAAGGAATAATCCTAACTTGTATGAGTTTTATTGCCAACAAAATACGAGTCTCTTTTAACGGTTTGCATTTCTTACATAGGAAGTACCAATCGTGTTCTTCAATACTGAGGTCTTGTAGAAATGAGTTCTATCTAGGTCTAATCTAGGATCAAAGTCAACATTTTCATCCATCCCTCTAATGTCAAACAAAAATCATCTCACCAACAACTCTTCGAAATCTTGGAAAAACCATTCATGCTAGAATTTTGGAAAATCCAAAACATCGTGTTTGGTTAGATTTGTTTAGATGAATCCTTCTCCACATATTTAGTCAAATTATCAATCCTTGTGAACGAGTCTACCCTTTGATAACATCCAACATCTTAGGGTTTATGAGCTCATTATCCAAAATTTAGAAAGCAAATCAAAATCATCTTGTTTGGTTAAGGGTGTTTAGATGAATACTTCTTTACACGCTTAGTGAAATTATCATCTTATGTAAAAGTCTACTCTAGGACAAAATCCAACCTCTTAGAGTTTGTGACTTCACTATCAAAATCAAAATCCAATCAAACCTAGGTACTGATCAAATCAAGTCCTAAAGTCTAGTATCTCCTTCAATATTTCTCAAAGAGTTAAATCATCTACACCAACCATCCTCCATTTATCCCATCCCCATCCTTTTGATCCTTTAAAAAAACCTGGATTCTCTTCTTTTAGCCTAAATTTTAGACCAATCTAAGGTGTTAGAGGTTCATCTCTTACATTCCTAAAAATGGATCCCTATTTTATGGTTCAAACTTGATATCAATACAAGAAAAACATGGAGAAAAACAAAGAAACATCCACTTCAAGTGATATGAGTAAAACTGAAACAAAATTAAACCCTACAATATCCATTGACCTTCCAATCATTCCTTCTTCAATACCTCAAAATACTCAAGAGGAAGGTCAAGTCGAAGACATCAGAAATAATATCTTGGGGATGACACAAGATGAAATCCTTGAGATGGTGCAAAATCCCAAAAATCATAGAATTGTTAATGCCATGATGAGGTTATACCCCTCCCAATACATGCTTGAATTGGAAAAAGAAGGGGCTAAACTCCCTTCTCACTGTGACATAAGCACCCTTGTAGAGAGACCTCTTGGGATCATGCCTCCAATCCCACCCATGCCTCCATGTCAAATCATCACTCAAAGCATCCCGCAAATCACATCATCCATTACTCCAACTCTACCAATCATTAACAAGGGAAGCTCATTGCTTCATGCCCTTCAAGAAAATCCTCTTGTGAATAACCAAGAGTTGGATGCAGACACCATATTGGGCCAATGCATCCTAGTAAATCCATAAAACCCATACATTTTTCTTTCATTTCACAATCCTACCCATTCATCCTCTTTTCATGCAATACTATTTTATCCTCTTGACATGAAAACCTCTCTCCCTATGACCTCACAAGGAGAAGGTGATTTGTTTGGAGTGGGGGGAGTTTTCGACCACTCATCATAATATCTTCAAGGGAATGCACCTCCCATATTTTTTTATATTTCAATCTCTACCATTTACATTCAAATCACCCCTTGGGATGGGTCTTCTTGCTTCACCCACCATCAATCAGCAAAATCCAAGCAACCCCCCATCGTAAATCACAACATCATATTGAATCCTCTCGACTTTCCATCAATATCGCAACAATAGGTGGCAACCATCCAAGCAACCCCTACCATCAACACATCAACTATACCCCAAGTATCACAAAACATGGTCTCCCAAGGACCAAGCATCTCAATCATGGCATCCACTACTCAAATCCTAATCATCAATACAATAGTTCTCCTCATCATAACATTCAACACCATTCTCAATCCACCACCACCACCACCACCACCAAAATACCAATATGGAAAAATCATTTAGCATCACATTGCAAGAAGCTCGACAAGCCACCTATCAAAAGGAACTTCACCAAATCCAAAATCAATAGGTTACCCAGCTAGTTGCTTAGCAAGTGCAACTAGTGGCACAAAAAATGCAATAGGTGCAATAGAATGCCCAAGCCCAAGCTTTACTACAAAAAAATAAAGCCACCCAAGCTACACAAGTAACTCAAGCCGCACAAGCCACATAGGCTACACAAGCTGCACAAGAAGCCAAACAAGCACATGCTCAAGCTCAAGCGCAAGCTCAATACTAGACATAGTTGTAAGCAGTCCAACAAAAATCCTATCAACAAGCCCTACAAGCATACCAAGCACAACAACTAGAAGCTCAAAAAAAAGCATAACAATAAGCTTTGTTGGCACAACACATCACGATCAACAACAAGCATTGTTGGCTTAGCAAAAAATGTAGGCATTAATCACACAAAAAATATTGCAGCAAACTCCTACCAACTCTCTACCCATCAATCAAACACCCCAACCCCCTCAAAACATGTTCACTCCACCTCCTAATCCACAAGACGATGTGATGAAACAAATCAAATTTCTCTCACATCAAGTGCTTGATCTTCAATTATAAAAAACAACAAGGAAACCTAAAAAATCTATGTCCCTATCCTTTTGACAAGAGCCTTGCAATGATAACATTCCCAAAGGGATTTGAAATCCTCAAGTCTGCCAAATATCGTGGGTTGGGAAACTCTGAAGATGACATTAGGGAATTCCAAGTACATTGCATGGAAGTCGTGTACAATGATACATATCTGGTGCGGTTGTTTCGTCAAAGCCTAGCTTGTCCCACCATAGAGTGGTTCTCTCATCTACATATGGGCATCAGAACATTCCAAGAAATTGTAGACACAGTCCTCAAGAATTATGCATTCAACATCTGCATAGATGTTAGTCTAGAGGAATTATCGATGCTCAAACAAGGAAAAGGGGAATCGTTCACCTCCTTCCTACAATGAAGGCACTCCAAGGCCAATCAAAGCAAGTGGTCCATGCTAGAGGAGAAAAAAAAAATCATTATCATTGCCAATCTGGAGAAGACCTTGGCATTTTATCAAAATATGCAAAGCATTACCACATATGACCAATTGATACCCAAGGCACTCAACATCGATAGGGCCCTTATTGCACAAGGGGGCGCATCCACATATCCTAAACCTCAAGATAGTCACCCATCCACCAGCTATAATGAGAAACCTCGTACATGGGAAAACATTAGGAATGTCACCAATGATGGAGTGGTCGATGCCAAGGTTGTCATCAGTGCTCCAAAGAAGAATTCCCAAAAATATCATCAACCACAAAAAAAAATCATAATAACACAAAAATCAATGCGATATCACAACAACCACCACACAGTCAAGTCAACATTCTCAATAATCAAGGAGGACCACTTGCACAAAACAAGTATCCACCCAAGAGGAAATTCAAAGCCCTTGGGGAATCAATTGAATCCATCATGAAGAAGTTGGTCAATGAGAACCTCATCAAAATCCCCACTTATGATAATTACCAAGAGCCTTAGGTGAAATGACCCTGGTACAATGAAAATGTATTTTGTGATTATCATAAACTTAAGGGGCATGCAACAACCAACTACATGAAACTAAAAAATGTCATCGAAGACCTTATTGATGATAAGATCATAAATGTGGAGCAACCAACTAGAAATCAACATATAAAGATTTACACAAATCCTACCGTGGATCATAACCAAGTAAATAACAAAGGGAAGCAAAAAGATGGCAATGTGAGCCATGTGTATGAAGGATTTATCTCATGCCTTGACAAAATGGTAACTATTGTTAGAATCAAGGAAGCCAAAATTGATTGTGGAGTCACCACACGCGGTGGAAAGGTCACCATTGTTGGGTCATCACAACCACCTAGGGCATCTGCCTCAAATCAATTTTTTCCCTAGTGGCTATAATGTCCTAGACTAGTTAAAAAAGAACCCCCACTTAGATCTCCATTGTAGAGTTACTGAAGATTTCAACTTCCTATGGAGAAATCCTTGAGAAAGCATTTTCTTCATCTACCATCTTCGCCAACCTCAATATGGAAAAATTCCAAGCTATAGTTGAAAATATCACCACCAAACCATATCACAAGTGTGCACTCCACCTTGAACTCCTAGTTCACAAAAATAAGGTCAAAAGGGTCTTGGTGGATGGGGGTGCAAGCTTCAACATTTGTTCACTAAAGCTTATAAAGAATCTGGGAATTTTTGAAGATTCCATTGAAAAATGAAAGGTTATCATAATCTGGGATTATGAAGATCAAGAATGAGTGTCTTAGGGTATTATTCAACTCCCTATTCAAGTAGGGCCAAGTGTTATGGAAATTACCTATCAGGTGCTTGACCTTGATCTACCTACTAATATTCTCTTCAAGCGCCCATAGATCCATGGGATGCAAGAAGTTGCATCAACCTTCCATCAATGCATCAATTTTTCATACCAAAATCAAGAGGTCACAATCTATGGTAATCCTGAGTCCTTCGCCTACTGCATGAACCTGGAAGCCAAGTACTATAAAATCTTTCAAGTCCCAAAGATCGATGAAGGCTCCTCAACTCCATATATAGATCCATCCAACATAGCCTCCCCTTTTGGGACAAAGACAACCGCCATCCCTAATATACCCGACATCAAGATTATAATCTAAGATAATGGATGTGGGGAATACAAAATGAAGAAGGGAGCCTTTGTGGTCAGGGAATTACCTCAATCCCCTAGATCTCACATAAAAACATAGATTTCCAATACAATAGCTCAAACTTTCAGAGTGGATCCCTCTTGATTCAGAAGTTGGGGGGATCTTATGTCAAGAAGTGGTGGATTAAAGAGACGTATCCAATCTCCTCTATCAAGATGAAAGACCTATAATAGCCCTTCTTATGGATGATGTAAACAAATGACTTCAATTAATTTTTGGATGGGCTATATAACTGAAATGAAAGTCTTTGAAAGAACAACAATGGCTGAATGGAACCTACCATTGTGGAAAATTAGATGAAAAATATTGGCCTCGGGTGTACCCCTCTGTGTGTAACTATAGATGGTAGAAGTCCCCTAGTTAAAGTAGTCAGGAATCCCACTCAACTAACAACAACTACCCTTCAACTACCAGTATCCACAAGTCGAGTCATATACAACTTTACCTTTGACATAACTGATGTGTGTAGTAGTAGCGATGATGAGAATAGAATAATTAGCTTACCCATGCTTTTTGAAGATTCCTCCCTCCTCATGATTAGTACATTATCCTTTGAGTTATACCATCAAACCCACGAAATAAACTTGGTCTATCCCCAATTCATCGATTATGACCAATGAGGACCACTGATTCTGGACATGTTAAAAAATGATGAGGTGCTCTCATAATTCATGGGATTGTAGGATATAATACCAAATAGAGACCATAACATTGGGTTTGACATCATACTAGACACTCAAGCTTATTACGGGGAGATGATTGAATCCTTTAGTTGTAAAAGTAAAAACCTGAGAATGATCTTAAGGTCTTTGAGTGAAAACCACTTTGTGGCATTCTCTGACCTTGAAATAGTAAAAAATAAAGGACACATCCAATAGTGAAAACCTCTTTGAGGCACCAAAGGATGAAGGATTCGATCTTCCCCTTAGTGCCATCCATCGGGAAAAGTCAACAATTCTAGTAAAACAGTGTAATCCAATAAATATGGGAATAGAAGCAACACCACACATCACATTCTACACTAAGTCACTTCTCACAAAAGAACAAGAGCTCCTAGCTATGTTCCTAAGGGAAATAAAGGTGAAATTTGCATGGAACTATGCTGACATGCTAGGTCTTGATATGAAAGTTGTGATTCATAACTTAGCTATGTATCCAGGGGCAAAACTAGTGAGATAAAAGCAAAAAAAAATACATCCCCAAATAGCCTTGTAGGTCAAAGTAGAATTAAAAAAGCTCCTAGATGTGGGATTCATAAGGCTAATTGATTATCCAGAGTGAGTATCAAATCTTGTACTTGTTTCAAATCCAAATGGGGATATCCACATTTGTACGGACTTTAGAGACTTAAACAAAGCATGTCCCAAGGATGACTTTCCACTTTCCAACATCGATATGATTGTGGATGTGATGGCCAAACACAAGATGCTATAACTAATGTATGGTTTCCTGGGATACAACCAAATCATGATAGCTAAAGAAGACCAACACAAGATAGCTTTCACTTTTTCTATGGGGGACATATTGCTGGAATATGATACCATTTGGGCTAAAGAACACAGGAGAAACTTACCAAAGAGAAATGACACTGATTTTCTATGAAATAATCCATAAGTCCATGGAGGACTATGTAGATGACATATTGGCTAAGTCAAGAAAGTGAAGGGATCACATATCAACCCTAAGCTCCATTTTTGATAGATTGGCAAAGTATAAGGTCTGGCTTTATCCAAAAAAGTGTGTCTTTGGGGTACAATTATGTAAGCTACTAGGATACATTGTATCAATAAGAGGAACTGAGGTACGGATCCCCCAAGATCAAGGAAATCCTTGAAATGGAAGGGCCTAGGGCACTGAAGTAGTTAAGAGGCCTACAAGGCAAACTTCAGTCCATTCGCCGGTTCATAGCACAACTAGCAGATAAAAAAATCCCATATTCTCATCTACTCCAAAAGTGGGTAGCATACAAATGGGATGAGAAATGCGACCAAGAATTCAAAAAAATAAAGGAATACCTCCTCACAGCACCAGTTCTAACGCCTCCAATTCCAAGAAAACCATTAATCTTATACATATCAGCAACAATGGAAACCCTTAGTGCTCTCTTAGCCCAAAATGATGAAAATAAAAGGGAGAGCAATTTATTACATCAACAGGACCATGGTAGGACATGAGCTAAATTACACATCTATTGAGAAAGCATGTCTAGCTTTCATGTTTACCCCTCAAAAGTTTAGACATTACATGTTAGCACACTAGATCAAGCTCATTTAAAAAATAGATCCACTCAAATACCTACTCTCCAAAGAAACTCTCACAAGATGAACGACTAAATGGGTAATGATCATGACAAATCATGACATTGAATATGTGGAATGAAAGGCCATTAAAGGGAAAGTAATTGCAGACCAACTGGCAGAAGCACTGATGTATGTCAATAATCCATTGGTATCAAAGTTCCCCGACAAATCCATCTTCAACATAAACATAGTAGACCATTGGAAAATTTACTTTGATGGATCTCACACACAACATGGGTCAAGCATTAGAATCTTCTTCATAATGCCACAAGGTGATTACATACCCAAATATTATAAGTTATCCTCTTCCTACACAAACAACATCGCTGAATATGAGGCTCTCATTATAGGATTAAGAATTATTGCACAATGGTGGATCATGAAACTCAAGGTCTATGGAGATTCACAACTTATCATCAACCAATTCATTGGCGAATACCAAACAAAGGATGACAAGCTAACTCCATACAAGAAACTGGTGGAGAGCCTAAAAGAATCCTTTATTGATGTCATCTTTGAGCAGATACCAAGAGCTAACAATAGGGCAACATATACTATGGCCACAATCAGATCATTCCTAGAGATCCCACACAACATCCCAAAATAGGAATTCCTTGTAGAGCATCTTCTCATACCAGCATTCGAGGTACTAGAGTCTGAATTTGTGTGTGAACTTGTTGGTCTCGGTGATCCCTGGTACCATGAAATTTACACTTACTTAAGAATAGGAGTCCTCCTTGTTGACATAACCCCGAACCTTAAAAAAGCCTTCATCAAGAAGTCAATTCACTTTGTCATCCTAGGAGATAACTTATACCATAGGAGCATTGAAGAGACCCTTTTAATTTTCCTAAATACTACGGAATCCTTGACTACTTTAACCGAGGTAGCGAAATTTGTGGTTCACACTCGATTGTAATGACTTTGGCTAAGAAATTGTTGAGGATGAGATAATATTGGCCCACTATGGAAAGAGAAGAACATGACTTCAAGTCAAAAGATGTTTGCAGTGTCAACACAATGGGGACCTTATCCATGCACCAACTCAGGAGCTTCATCCCATTATTACACCTTGGCCCTTTTCATAGTGGGGGTTCGATCTCATCGGTAAAATCACCCTGACCTCATCCAATGCCCATAAACTCATCATCATCACCATATAATACTTCACGAAGTGGGTCAAAGCCATTCCCATGACCTACATAACTAGAAATCAGATATCAAATTTCATCCTGAACTACCTTATATGCCAATATGGTGTCCCTCAAGGTATTATCTTTGATAATGGGACACCTTTCAAAAATTAGGGTGTTTGTGACCTTTGCCAAAAATTCAACATCCAACATCACATTTCCACTCCATATTACCCCTAAGGCATTGAACAAGAAGAAGGCACCAATAAAACCATTCTAAAAATCCTTACTAAATAGTCAATGACGCTAGTTGTGACTGGAATCTATAGCTAAATCCCACCTTATAGGCTTATCGCACTAGCATTTGCACACCAACAAGTGCCACCCCCTTCTCCTTTGTCTATGAATCAGAAGCCATCCTCCTTATTGAGATTGAGCTCTCGTCCTTAAGGATATCATTGCAAAATCTCATTACAAATGAGGAATACTAGGTCTCATGCCTAAATGAGCTAGAGCTATTAGATGAGCAGTGCATGCATTCCCTAAATCACTTGCAAGTCTATCAGAATCTCATCAAACACAACTACAACAATAAAATCAAGAGGTGAACCTTCTATTGGATGTTGTGTTTATGTTGCTGATATGTGGTTGTCATTGATGTTAAAAATATTAGAATTGATGATGCTTAAGGTTGTATATGTTGAGGATATTGAAAAATTTGTAATAATATTACAGGAAGCCAATGGAGCTAAGAAGGTCAGATTGTTGGAAATTTTTGTACATTGAAGATCTAAAGGTGTGCATCAAAGGGTTTTCATTTCTCCTATCTAGTGTGTTGTCCAAAATTTTGAGTGGTACGCATCAAAAATTAAGGAAGTAATGAGGTTATGTGTTCCTATAGTTATTCAACCACTGTAGTAGGTGTTTCTGGAAGATGAGATTTCAAGTCTGGTAAATTGCATGGTTGTGTATGTTGCTATGATGTTCAGAGATGTTTCTAGATCATGCTCTATTAGTTTGGTATGTCTACATTGGATTTCATGTTCGTGATTGAAATTTTTCATTGCATGCTTGAAGTTTTCATGTTCTTGGATGACATGATGGTGGTAGCATGTTGCGGATCTTTATGGATTAATCTTTTATTGTTTGGTGTGTTCAAGGTTATTTTTTTGGGTCCTCACTATGTTGTGACCGACTTGTGTTGGCGTGCATTAAGATTTATTCATATATTAAGGCCAACAGTTGTAATTCATTCTTTATTTAGGCTGATAGAGTTGGTGATGTAAATTCATGTAGCAAATATATATGAGTGGTTGTTTTCCTCATTTTGAGGTATGCTTAGTGTGTGAAATTGATGTAAATGTATGAATAAAAGGTCAAATCATTCGAGAGTAGGCAAAGTGTGTAGAAGGTTTTGTGTGCCTAACAAGAATTGTAATTAGGCTTTTTTAGAAGCTAATTTCTTAGTTCAAACTCATTAGACGGATTTAATCTGATTATTGTATGTAAGGTAGTGAGCCTTCCTCTACGCAGTGTGCCTAAATGCAAGTGCATTTCCTATTCATTCTTCATTATACTTCTAACAAGGTATAACTTGTGGACTAACATCCACCATGGTTTTCCCCCTAACAGGATTTCCACACATAAAATTTTGTCGTTCATGTGTCTCTGATGTGTTATTAATTTATTCTTGCACTGTTAATTATCAGATCTGAGATTTAAGGTTGATTAATGTCGAAGAAATTGGATTTTGGCAACAACTGATTCACCCCCCCTCTCAGTTGTCTATCCTTTTTTTTCAAACACCTTCCAAGTCGGTGAGCTGGTACCAAAAAAGAATCAGAAGAATGTGCCAAATATAGAAAGCAAGGGTAGGTTTGAGCCCAATTGGTCGGGACTCTTCATCATCACTACAAGCTATAAATCAGGAGCTTACCAGTTCTTAACGCGTGAAGGGGAGCTTCTATAGGAGCCCATGAACAAATCCCATCTCAAAAATTATTACGTTTAAGGGTAAAACCAAAAAATATTAAAAAAAAATCAAAAAATCCAAAAAAACAGAAACAAGATTGAAAACAGTAAAGAAAAAAATCGTCCTCTAGTGAAAACCACTTTGGCGGCACTTTGGGTAAGTACTTTGGTGAAAAATTGGCAAACAGGTGCCTTGTGTAAATAAAGTAATCTGCATCCACCAGGATCTTCATGACTTGTTCTAAATGATTCATTCATCACACTTCCATTGCATCCCATGTCATCCTTCCATCATTCGTGTGTGTCTATATCATAGCTTGATCTTGTGTTCATATCATGTTCCACCCTAGTACTACTTGCCACATTCTTAAAGCCAGTTTTTCATGCCTATATCAAATTAGTCTATCACACCATGTTGGGGGCATGTTCATGTACCTACATCAAATTGAATTCATGTATGTTCTTGTGATCTTCCTTAAAATCACAAAAATCCAAAAACATCAAAAGATAAAAAATCTAAAAGAATTCATAAAATCAAATCAAAAATCCAAAACATGTCAAAAACCGCAAAATTCAAAAATAGAGTCAACCTACTGAACTACGTCAAATTTGAGCTTGAACATAGGCAAGTTTGATCTTTGATCATCCTTGAGACACCCTAGGTTAGTCCTTTAGGAGTTCATCGTAATAAGCTAGAAATTCATCATTTATTTATATCTTCATCTTGTAAATTGGTCAAGTCGTCATTCAAATTGCATGGTCTTTGCATGTATAACATAGGAAAGGCTAATCTAATAATCAACTCTCAAGACCCCTAGGATGGGTCTTTAGGTTAGGTTCTTGGTCAAAATCTCAAAAAATCCAAAAAATTTGGAAAATCTAAAAATCAAAATAGCCTCAAAACATTTCAAAACATCAAAAAACATCCAAATATTTGAAAAAACCCAAAATGGTGCATCCATCTTATCTCACTTTCACCTACAATAATCATCATTCATAATAAATCAATCATCGATTTCATCCTTTGGTAAGTCAGCCATAAGAAAGTATAGCAGGTTTACAGGTAAAAGCTCAATCGTCAAAGTCTCAAGAATAGGTCAGTAAGTAAACAATTTGGTTAACTCTTGGTATCAATAACTTATTATCCAGTCAATCCCATCATCACCTGATCACAACATGTCCTAGGATGCATCCTTCCTACAATGGACATCAACATCAAGAATCATCATAGTTTAGTCTTGGCTAGCAGTATGAAGAACATTAGCTTGTTTGTTAAATTTATCTTTGTATTTTTGAGTTTTCCTATTTTGCGCTCATTCCAAAGAACTCTCCATGTTTCCTAATCAAAATGGTTTAGAAATAAAGGAATGAAGCAACAATCATTATATTTTTGTCTACTGTGCTTGTTGGATATTCTTGTATAATAAATTTATCGTGCGTGCTTTTTTGGGTTTGTAGGGAGGGTGTTTTAGGTATCTTGTTGACCACATAGGAAGGCTTGATTTTCTATGTTTTGGTTTGAGATGTTTAGAATATCTGAACTACATTATGAATAAGGGTTTTTATGTTAGGTGTGAACAAGAGTACTTCTATCTAATTCTCGAGTCAAATTCCATCTCACTAGGTGCAACGCCATCCTGTTTCTTTATACCTTGATGCATCATACCTATGTATGCTATCAAACATAAGGAAAGTTATGCTCTTTATTTATCCCATCCATAGATAAGCAATACATCATCATCATTCATCATTATATCTAATAAAGTCTCAATGACTCAAACTTGTTGGACTTATGAATCTCCTTGGATTCAAGGGTAGGGTTGATCCCTCTCATTCTTCTATCCTCTCTCGCGCTAACATAGTATCATTTCATCAATACATCAATCCCGCATTCATAAAAAATACACACTCTAATTCTGCATTATCACATCATATCATCATAGGAAAATTTCATCCATCTCATCTAGATCACATTCATTGCATCATCATTTAAGTTTTTTAAGATAATATAATTTTTTTTTTTAAGCATCTTAAAAATATCTCATTTGCATCATCATTATCATATAGATTTGTTAGTCCAAGCATGCATACATCTATCTTGAACCTCTTTGTCACAAGATCAACCCTCAAATTGAAATTTTCTCTCAATCTCTCGAGGGGGCAATGTACCAACGTACTTCTTTCCACTGGGGCATCTAAAAAAACATTTTTTTCTTAATTTCAATCTTGGTGGCATCATTCTTTGAATCAATGCAACAAGTACATTTCTTCAAAGAGGGGAAAAATGTAGACACTTAAAATAATCAACTAGCACAATGCATATAATCCCACTCAATTAATAGCATTTCCTCTATTAATCAAATAAATTAATTTATTTAATTAATTCCCTAAGCTTCATCATACTTAATTAAATAAATCAAATTATTTAATTAAGTCCTGAATGTCTTCTTATTTGATTCAATAAGTCAAAATGATTTAAAGAAAATATCAAAACCCCAAAAATATTCTAAGTTAATTAATTTGAATTAATTAACTCATAATCATAATTATCACTCTCTAGCTTTTGACTCAACCTGAGTCAAATCTAAACCCTTAACTAACCCACCCGTTGACACATGAAATTATTTTTAATTCATTATGTAATTATCTCTATTTTCCCTCATAAGGCATATTCCCAAGGAATATTCCCTTATGAACTCCATTTGTTGACTTTCTTGTCCAAACAAATTTCCCTCCAAAATCTCTCAACCATATGCATTTAAAGCTATTTTTCAAATTTTAAACCCACCTAACTTCATTTTCTTGCACAATCTCAAAAATGTACTCATTCCTCCTCCAATCACATGTGGAGAAGTGGCCTTCTCTCATTGGTTGGTATTTTTTTCCCACATTCATCCAAATCTTTCAATCTTCCAACCTTCAACCTATAAATTCATGGCACTTCTACTTCAAAATCATCCACAGTTTGAGCATTTTCACTATAGGCATTTTGAGTTAATTTTGTATTCTCTTCATCTTTCATCTTTTGTTTATCATCATCTTGAAGTTGATAAAGGATTGGGAAAGGGCTTCTTTTCATATCAAAGGTACACCAATCCACTATGGAATAGGTATGCACTATGGTTGTTTTCATGCTTTCATTTGGTGTACTTGATCTTTTGATTGCTTTGATTGGATTACGAGGCATGTTGTAGTATTTCATAGGAGTAGTTTATTTGCATGGTTTTTTTAACTCAACATACTAATGTGTATATATTTTTTTAGCTATCTTGCATATTTACATGCTCACAAGTTCTATTAATGATTTTAAGAACACACTTTATGAAGAATCGTGATAACCCTAAATAGATATGAAATTGTATTCTTCTTTCAAAAAAATAAGGTGTAGAGGAGGGGGACTACTTGCTTTGAGACTCCAGGTCATAGGAGAGTCCAAATCAATAGGCTACCTTAATCTACCTCAAGCTTGCTAAATGAATCAGAAATGTTGAAAGTCCTAAGGCTGAAAAGGAAGACCAATTGGGATGCTACTATCCTTTTTCTAAACCGAATATTTCAGAAGGTGAGGTAAGCTGATTTCTAGAGTTCAATATGTTGTCCAGACAAATAATTTCCTAAGGATGATAGTATCGGAAACAAAATTTAGCATGGTGTGCTAGCATCTCAATGTTGCACTGGTCCATACAGAGAGGGTCTAGGAAACAAACCAAAAAACTATAAGGGCAACTAACAATCTAACACTGAAAGTTTTATGCTATGAAAAAATATATAAAAAGTGCATAAATGAAATACAACAAGGATAATAATTTAACTAAACTATGCTTGAACTGACAAAGGAAGTGAGAAAGTGGTACCAAACTCCCTATAACTTGATTCTTTGAAAAAATCCAACCAAGAAGTAAGTACACACACAAGACCAAGGAAAACATTGGGGCTATTTTTAGAGGATTGCCTTAGTTTATCCCCCACTTTGGTGCTTCCACCTCCATGGAAAACTAGATAGGAACAATGTATGGGAAATAATGAAAGAAGCAGAAAGGAAATAGTGCTAAGAGAAAGCACCAACACAAGTATGTTATGAAAATACAAAAAAATATGTAAAAGCAATGTACAATGGAAGATATCACCAGGTTCCTAGCTACAAAATCTCAAGGAAAGTAGAGGAAGGAGTGAGCTTGCAAGTTCTCCAATAATAATTTTGTCACAACAAATAATGTGGAGGAGCCAAGAAACCAATAGCTTGCAACTACAATGGAGTGATGGTGAAGCTTGAAATGTGAGATTTGATCAAGAGAGCATCAATAATTTATTTAAGAGTTCAATAATGATCAAGAAGTTGGATAGAATGAAGAATTAGACAATATGAATGGAAAGAAGGAGGAAAAATGGGTTGTTCAACATTGGTCAAGGGAGGTAGAAATGTTACACTTCACCACCAATGGAGAAACATATTGCCTCTATAGATTCTAGAGGTAGAAATCCTACCAAGACATCTACATGATGTGCATACATCTGCATGGTGTGTGAACATCCACACAATGCACACACATCCCTAACCAAATTCATCAATCAGTATGGAAATGAGCTATCAGGTGGACAGGGCCACATGGTGGATGTGGAAATTGCATCAACAAAATCACTTTTTCTAAGGTGAGCTGTATGAAAATGGGGAATTTTATTAGGGTGGAAATTCACTCTATTACATTTTACCACCACTTTAGCAATCATACACAATAGTGAATGCGAAGCAAAGTAGAAAGATGTTGAAGAGAATATACCTGATCCATTAAGGAAGTAGATTGTAATTTGACATGCTCTGGCGTGTAAGAGAGAGGTGGCTCCATAGGTACTCAGTCCTAAAGAAGGTTAACAAAAGCCCTGAATGTGCTCAATTATCCTATAAAATTAGTTTTATAGGTGCTCAGTCCCGCAAAAAAACCAATAGCTTACAACTAGAATGGAGTGATAGTGAAGCTTGAAATGTGAGAGTTGATGAAGAAAGCATCAAGAATTTAGTCAAGATTTCAAGAATGGTAAATAAGTTGGATACAATGAATAATTAGACAATTTGAATGGAAAGGAGGAAAAAGGGGTCATTTGGCATTGGTCGAGGGAGGAAAAGACGTTACACTTCACTACAAATGCAGAAACGTATTTCCTCTATAGATTCCAAAGGTAGGAATCCTATCAAGACATCCACATAATGTGCAGACGTCCGCATGGTGTGCAAACATTTGTCTAGAATGTACATGTCCTTGACCAAATTCCTCCATCGATATGCAAATGAGTTATCACGTGGACAGGGCCATGTGGTGGATGTGAAAATTGCATCAATGAAATCAAATTTTCTGAGGTGAGGGGTATGAAAATGGGGAATTGTTTTAGGGTGAAAATTCATGCTATTACATTTTATCACCACTTTAGCTAGCATACACAACATTGAATGTGAGGTAAAGTAGAAAGAAGTTAAAGAGAATATACTTGAGCCATTGAGGAAGCAGATCACAATTTGACATCCTTTGGCATGCAGGAGAGAGAGGTTGCTCCATAGGTACTCGATCCTATAGAATTTGAACAAAATATTTGCATGTGCTCAATCTTATAGAATTGGTTCTATGACTGCCCAGTCTCGTAGAAGATGAATAAAGTTTCTATAGGTGCTTGGTTCTATAGAAATTGAAGAAAGGTTCTACAAGTGCTTGGTCTTATAGAAAGAGAGTGCTTTATAGGTGCTCATTCTTATAAAGGAGGCACCATAGGTTCTCATTCCTAGGGGGGCAAAAATGAAAGGCTCCATAAAGTTTGATTGGTCCTTATAGGTTCTTGGTCCTAGGAGGAAAGCTTGAAAAATGTTTTGGTCCTCAAAGCTTGATTTTGAAAGAGGCTTTAAAGGTGCTTTATCTTTCAAAGAAACATGTTAAGCTATCAAAAAACAAATGTTAGGAAAGAAAAATTCACATAGATAGACAATCATATCCTAGAGAAAGCAATTGAAGGAAGAGTTTTCAAAGGGGTCCCTCAAGAACCCTTCAAGATAGCAAGGGGTCCATATAGAGGGATTCTCCATTCAAAAAGAATGAAATTTTTAACAAATGATCTTGTCATCAAGGAATCCTTTGAAAGATCTCTTTCATCAAGGAATTTAAAAAAGGAATGGCCTTCTTGAACGAAAGTTTTTCAATTCTCTCTTCTAAAAATTTGATTTCAAAAGAAAATATTGCTAAAGGGATCCTTGTTAAAGGATATGATATTTGAAAAGTGTAAAAAATTTAGTAAGGGATTCGTTGGCCATTGAATGCACCTTATTGAAAATTGAAGTAGTCGAACCTTAGATGGTGAACACGAATTGAAGGATCATGTGGTAGCCTTAGGATAGTGAGATGTAAACATGGAAATTTTTTCATGCATGTACAAGGGACAAAAAATAAGCACCACAACATCACAAAATAAGAAAAAATAGAGGCAAAGAAAGACAAAAGAAAACTAGAGATAAGCAGAGATGAAGAAATCAAGAGATAGGGGGATCTTGGTGTTTGCATTAGATCAATTCTTATAGGCAATCTGTAATATATGTGAATGAAAGATCATTAGTCCCTGAAGTTCCTAGATATGAAGAAGAGCACATGAAGACAAAATAAAAATTAAAAAATGGGTCAGCATGGTAGGAGGACCTAAATGCTCCCAACACTTTGCATTGTCCCCAATTGTCAAAAATCAAGCTACAACATGTAGAAAAATAATGAAACACATAGAGGAAATTTATGACACAATCTCACTCCTATATCTAGGCACCTACAAGGGTGACAAGGGTCATCCAAGAAAACATACAAACAAGAACACATGAAACACAACACACATACAAATCTAATCTATAGATAAAGAAGAGAAACTCTCATAGTCCTAATCAACTAGGGGGTCATCATTCTCCCAATCTAGATCATTATATGGGGAAAAAAGATGAGCTTGAAAGGGTGGGATATCAAGGGAAGAACCCTTCAACTCTCCTACAACAATAACTAAGGAAGAAGTACCATAAAGGTCTCCTTCACTCAACTCTTTTCAGGTAAAAGTCATCGACCTCAAAAATTTCATTGACACGGTTGAGACATTATCAACTGAGTTAAACATTCACTTAACAAGAGTGTCATGTGTTAATTGAGTAGGATATGGAGGCATTTGAGATCCACCATTGATTCCATCAAGAGGGATAGTGAAAAACTCAGAAGATGCCAAGGAAACTTCCATCATGAGGACAAAACAAGCCAATATAGAACCTCCTTCTAAAGAAGGTGATCCATTCCTTTGAATTCCACTCGGAGTGAGGTCGTCCTCCAAATTATACTTCGACGGATGACATTGAATCCAAATAGAAGAAGTGAAAGGAAAAGGAGGAAGAGGAATGAGTGACAATGGACATCATCATGGTGTTTGGCATGTCCATGGGCCATAAAAATGTAGGGATGTATAGAAGGGACATCAAAAGAGGGGGCTCTACGAAGAGAGCGATGAAAACCTACACCATTTTAGGGTGAGGGTCATCAGCATTCATGGGGGATCTAGAAGAAAAACCAAGGTGAGGGGAACTAAAGTGGAAGGAGTAGAAGAGGGAGGCACAACAAGAGATGTCAAAATAAGAGCTATTGGATCCTCTTCTACCTTCTACAAGGTAGCTTGTTTAGTAGCGAAAGCCTTTCTTCGGTGCTTACACTCACATGTAAGCTATTTTTGTTGACTCTAGGAGCTAGAATTCACTTATTGATAAGGAATTATAAGCTCCTATTTTTCCATAGGCATGTCCTCCACAATTTTTTCGAGTGGAAGGGTAACCTCCTTGGTAGGAGAAAGAGAAAGAAGTGTAGGAGTGAAAATGATGATAGGTGGAGAAGCACACATAGGTAACTCAATTGTAGCCCTCTTCCTATTCACTATCTAAGGGGTAGGAGAAGTAGGAGGCCATAGAGGCTTAGACATAGGGGAAAATCCATGAGGTCCCTTCCCCTTACCATAGAAAATGGGCCTCGATACTCTAAGAAAGATGAGAAGTTAAAATACTTGACACTTAACCTTCTTCCAAGTGGGAAACATCAACATACCCATACGAGCCATGGGAATAGATGTCGAAGGTGCCACAAAAAAGTGAGAGGTGGAAGTATATGGGACAATAGAAGAAGAGGAAGGATCTTGGGCACAAGCAAAATTCCCCTTCCCCTTTTGTTGATAGCAGGAGGTAGCTTGTTGTTGCATGATCATAGAACCTTTAACTAAAATCTTGTAGGGGGAGACAAAGTAGGTAACCTTCGGTGTTATGCCTCTAGTATTATATTTGACATAGGTGTAGTACAATAAATTTGTCCTTTGAGGAAGCATACTGACTGGGCTAGGCCAAAAGTGATCTAATGAGTATCCTCCACATGAAACCAATGACTTATACTAAGTGTTGTGTACAACATGCACAAAACCCTCATGATAAAAAATAAAACAATTATGAATTATCGAAGTGATGACACTCATGGAAAGTAGCCATGGGATACCTAGTCTCACCTTGAAGAAGTCTAACTTTCAGATGATATCAAAAGGAGCATTATGGTCCTAGGTCCTACCAACACTATGAGAGTCATGAAAGAAATTGGAAGGATCGAGATTTGGTCATGCATACATATGGTAATTTTTTATTCATCATATGCATCCTTATTCAAGAAATTTATCAGCAAAGTCTCGTATGTTATAATATTCACATGACATGTGGGATCAACTAGAACACTATTCACGATGTTCCAATTGATGCGAGCAAGAATGTATAGAGGAGAAGGTTCTTTGTTCTTGGGCATGTCCTACAATGTAAAATTTATATGTAGTGATATATTTGCAAGCTAGGCAGAAGAGTGATACATAAAAGAGATCATGTTTATGTACTTCAACAGTACTTCCTTAGAATACTCAAAAGGTTCATAAATCAAATGGCAACCTATCTAATTTTTTCCTCTAAATATCTAAGAGCCCTTCTAACTACACCACTAGGGGTTGTAGATTGGATTGGAAGGATATGCAATCTATAACACATAAACCTACAATGTGAAATTTATGAGAGAAGGTTCTTTGATACCCAAATGCAAAATATAAATAGTTCACGTCGGGTTAACTAAAATTTAGAGGAGGGGTATCAGCTACTCCAACACTTTAGGTCATGAGAGAGTCCTAAGAAACAAGATTCTTAATCTAATTGAAGATTGCTAAAAAATTTAGAAATATTGAAAGTGTTAAGGATGAAAATGAAGAGCAATTGGGACGCTACTATCCTTCTGCTAAATTGTATAATTTAGAAAGTCAAATGAGTTGATTTATAGAGTTTAATTTACTACCTAGACAACTCATTTCTTAAGGACGGTAGTGAAATATATAGACTCTAGAAAAAGACGTTGGCATCTCAATGGTGTGCTTGTGTTCGTACAGATAGAGAGTCTAGGAAAAAGACCAAAACATCAAAAAATAAACGAACAATATAATGGGTAAATTTTTACTCTATGATAGAATATAAAAAGTACAAAAATGAAATATAACAAGAATAATACTTTAACTAAACTACACTCAACTTTACAAAGGAAGTGAGAAAGTTGTATTGAACTCCTTTCAACTTGATTCTTGAATAAACTCCAACCTAGAAGCACCTACACACACAAGGCCAAGGAAAATATTGGGGCTATTTTTAGAGGACTAGCTCAGCCAGTTCCTCATTTTTTTGTTTCCACCTCTAGGGATAGCTAGATAGCAATAATGTATGAACAATAATGAAACAAGTAGAAAGGAAACAATGTTAAGAAAAATCACTGACACAAGTACTCTATGGAAATACAAAAAATGATGCAAAAGCAATAAAAAATGGAAGGTATCACCTTGACAACTACGTGCTCTCAAGGAAAGTAGAGGAAGGAGTGATCTTGAAAGTTCTCCAACAACAATATTTTTTCAAGAAATTAAGTGGAGTAGCTTGCAACTATAGTGGAGTGATGGTGAATCTTGAAATGTGACAGTTTATCATTAAGAAAGCACCAAGAATTTAGTGAAGAGTTCAAGAATAGTGAGGAAGTTGGATAGAATGAAGAACTAGGAAATTTCAATGGGAAGAAGGAGGCAAAAGGGGCCATTAGGCATTGGGAAAGGGAGGTAGACATGTTAAATTTTTCTACCAATCGAGAAATACAATGCCTCTACAAAATCCAGAGGTAGGAATCTTATCAGGATGATAGTGTAGCATGTGAATGTTTGGGTGGCACACATGTGTCCATGAAAAAATTCCTCCATCGACACACAAATGAGTTGTTGAGTGGACGAGGAAAGCTGGTAGATGTGGAAGTTATATCATCAGAATCACATTTTGTAAGGTGAGGGGTATAAAAATGGGAAATTTTCTTAGGATGCAAATTAATGCCATTACATAAGGATCTCGTCATTGATGGCAAGGATGCAAGTGGAGAATGTAGAATTTTTGAATATTATGATTGATGGATTTAGAGGATTAAAAAATATACACACCTAAGATGTGAATGGATATCATGTGCGCCAATTATACTTAGGTAGTTATGAAAGCATGGTGAGGGCCTCAATATCTAGAATTATCTACATAAGTTATCATATTTAATTCTAGAATTTAATAAATTCGTAGAATACATGTAATTTTGATAGGTGCAATTATCATGGCTTCAATAATTTCTAAATATTTTGGTATTATTGGCCATATATTCTCATAATTGGGTGTAGAATGTATTACACTCATAGAATGCATTTAATTTGGATAGGTGCAATTATCATATCCTCAAGAATTTATAAATATGTCGGTATTATTAGAAATATATATAATTTGGTTCTATAATAATTAAGGGTTAGAAAATATGTATGCCTTTTATGGTTAATAAAGTAGAGTAAAAATTTGTTTTGATTTTAGTACCATTTTAATGGTTTTTCCAGTTGTCTCGAGAAATAGAATTTAAATTTTCTATCATTTCATTATATGTACTATATTTAAAGAGTTATGTGATTTGAACATAAAGATAACTTGTTGAAATTAGTATAATCTATGGTTAAATGTTTTATTTGTGCATGCTAAATGGTAATCATGGATAAACTTATCACAAGATCCTTGTTATCATTTTTATACCATTTTCTTATACTACAAGCTCTATGAATGATTGGTTTTCCTAAGAATGGTTTAACTATTTTTAGTTACACACTTCATCAAATTGATATTGGAAACAAGGAACTCAACTACACTCTTTCATCCCTACCCTACTTGTCTTTTTAATTTGGTTCAAATAATAAATACAATTGGTTAGTTGATTATTATTTTTATTTTATTATTTAGATGAATTAAATATTACAAGAGGAAATCATTTTTCATTCCATGCTAAGATTTTCTAAGAAATAACATCCATATACTTATGTTATTATATTAAATATTAGAGGGTATTTTTTATGTCTTTCAATAATTTTACTTTCATGTTAGTTACCTAATTTTATATTGACATGTATTCTTATGACATTTCATATGCTATTTAGATTAGAGGTAAAATTTATGGTGAAAATTACATACTTTTTACTTTTTCACTTTGATTGATAGTCACCTAGCTGCGTTATCATTTATACAACTAAAATCATACATATGGTTTGATTTAAATTGATAGTCTGCACATAACTCAAGAATGTATCTATCACCATTTAGTTGCATTTCTAGGGACTACTCATATCCTTAGTTTGATGCATCTCCCACCCTAGATCATATTTGTGACTATGAAAATAACCTATGTTTGATGCACAATTATGGACATAATCCCTAAAAATTAAGTTTTCTAATTCAAATTTTGACGTTTATTTTACCCTTTGCACTTCTATATACGAACCAGATGCTTGAAACAACCATTTATGACCTTTGAAGCAATTGATTTGGATTTACAAAATTAATCCTATTTTATATCAAAATCACCTACCACATTGAAAAAAATGAGAAAATAATATATTACAATTGCATTCAAATATATTTTATTGTATTTTTTCTTGCATCATAATGTAAGGCACCCATTATATTTTCATGTTGTGTTTTATTATTCTCTAAGTTGTTGGCTTTATATCCTTGTAGATTTAATACAGGAGGAATTTTTATTGGTCCCACAATTGTGGGAGTGATCCATAGTGTTAGACTGATTTTGAAACATAAATTTCACTATTAGTCAATTTTATACATCTTTATGACTCATATATAAACACTTGTCATAATATATTCTGTCAAATTCACAACAAAACATTATTATTAATTTTAAAAAATTTCTAACCACTTATTTTAATACGTGTAATGATTACATATATCTCTTATTTAAAATAAATTTTGAATACTTCTGCTCTAATTGCCGCCACTTCTCAAATCATTTTATTGCCAAAATCACTTCAATACAACCCTAACATCTCGCTCAGTTCATTTTACTAAACTAAACACGGGAAAAGAAAAGAAAAGAAGAGAAGAAAATGAATTAATTATATGAATGAATTACTTAGATGTTTTCAGCGTTGATCGCATCAATTAGTGCCGGCGAAATATACTACTGATCCTACGTCAATGATTGTTGCGTGTCAAATCCGACAATTATTCGAGTGCAGTGTTGATAAGTCATGCTATGATTGTATTAATTATGAACGGCCTTTTATTCAAGTTAGAATCTGATTGCAAACAAACCAAAGAAAGAACAAAATCATTTCTGCATATTGTAATAAAATACTTCTTAACTAATAACTTCAGCTAGACTATATGCAGTCGGACAAATCGATTCATGGCTAGAATGCCTGGCATTATGAGATCTACAGTACGAGAAATCCTAAATCCATAGATTGCTTAACCTACGAATGGAAAAGATAGCTTTGATAATTAAACACAATATTATTGGCAAAGCAGTATATATATGTTCTAGTAAGGGGCAGGTGCAAATGCTGCAGCAAGGTCAAACGTCTTCAGAGTTGGCGCAGGCGCAGTCTCGAACATTATTCTCCTGCTTCGTGTTTTGTGAGCCTCACAAAGGTGAGGTAAATATATTCCTGCAATTATATACATGTTACCGCCTGTTTCAATAATGTCATATATTTGCCGAGAAGGATTGAATGGCGAATAGTGGGGCACTAACCTTCTCCTGCAGCGAGATTGAAGTAGAGATTGACAATGTTGGGGCAACTGTTTTGGCACTTGTCTGAGCACAGTTTAGATGTGAAATGAGAATATTCGGAAAGATCATCAGTGGACATGCCCACACTCATTCTCTGCAACCCACAGCTTTCCAAGCACTCCTCGCTCTCAATCCATTCCATCATCTTCTCTGCAATTATGCCGGACGACTGAAATACACTTGCACATGTACAACTCATTATTCAATAAAATTCTACTATCAGTGCATTTTCCTTTTGAAAAAACGAAATAAGTATAGCAAGAGAATGCATTACCTGGCACTGGTATTCCACTGACGCTTTGTGAGTAGAGGCGACAGAGGAGTACTTCTTCTCGAGCACGCAGCGAGTTCCCGACGATGACACCGAGAAAGCACACATCTCTACAGGCAGCTTTTCACATTCCACACTTCCTTCACCTGTACACTCTCAAACCAATTTTATGATCGATATATGAAAGGACTCTCCCAAAAATCTCCCTTCACAAAGAAACCCTCGAAACATTTCATTCTCAAGGTGAAGACTACGTCTATCCAATACATTTTACAGTGGGTTTAAACATTATGAATAAGTATTGCAAATGCAATCAAATCAGATAATCTCACAACGAAAACAACGTAAAAATAAATCTACGTACCCATCACAGGAACGCTTAGCACGCCTATAATTGCCATAATGATGGCAACTGCAACTGCCTTTCCCGAAGCCATTTGTTTCTCCAATCTGCAAACTTTCATGGCCTAAAGAAGCACAAGCGAAAGTGAGATCGTTATTGTGAGCTACTAACAGAAGCTACACATATTTATACACGTTCGCAGCTGGAATCTTCCCACAATTTATGAAATATTGTATCCATACGCTCTTCTACTTTCTACGTATCTGTGAGATTTCAATCACATTTCAGTGAGATGATACTTTACAGTGACAAATATGAGATACCCACAATTACAAGAACTATATTCAAACATTTCTGGTGGCAGGAGCTTTCATGACCATTATACCTTAATTTGCGTGGGGATGGAGATGTGTTGACCTGTGTATGCATTTACAACGTTTTTCTCGGCCACCAGTGAATTATTCCACAACACCCACCAACCTGACCTCCTTTTCTCTTTGATTACCAATCATTTGCTAGCGAGAAATACAGACATTAAGGAAAATGATCAGAGACATTTCACATTAGCCCTCGTCTTGACGGTGCAGGATCAACCCCACTAATGCCAATTATGCCTTTTGTTTTGACTATGGATTGTTTTAGTTACATTTAACTTTTGACTTCAGAATTTATAGCCTTAGCTTTCGATTTTGACATTCCATCTTCATATCTACATCTCATTACTTTTAAGTATCCTCAATTTTAGGATTTGTTTATAATGGAGTACTATATTTCGAATTTTATTTTAATTGGGCAATATATTTCTAACCTAAAGTACTATTTCTTTTAATCTATCAATTTGAAGTGATATTAATTTTGTTAATAAGAGTTTAAATAATAATAAAATAATATTTTAAATAAATGTCTTTAAATAAAATATATAAAAAATTATCATAGAAATATGTGTAAAAATGGTTTTCATTAGTTATGAAAAAAGTGGGAGTCAATTGTCCGATATTTTAAATTTTTATTTTTGAGACAAATCTTCATCTTATAAGATTGCTTCAAACACATTGTGGAAATGAATAGGGACACATAATGAGCGATCTTCTAGCAGAGGTTGAATGTATCAAAATCAAGGATGATAAATGATGAGAATATATGGGAATAAGTGTAGCTAGGCTAGGGATGTGGTCCAATATGGGAAATGCGTGCAAGGAGGAGCCCAATGAGGGTGAAAAAGAGGTATAAAATCAAGCTAAAACTATTTCAAAATGGGCTTGAAACTAATTAGGAATTGGCATGGTTATTTTAATTTCACCATTATATTTTGTTGTTACTTTTAGGTACCTGTGAATCCTGAACGACACTATATTTAAAATTAAATGAATAGTTATAAAAATGCATGTAAAATAAACATTTAAACAGAATAATGATATTGGTTTTGATATAAAGTAATGGAACTAAATATATCTCTTGTTTGTATTTATTCTCTAGAAGTGTCTTCCATGGGAAACATTAAATAAATAAAAAGTGTGACATAAGTAGATTCTATCTCTTGAGAAAGATAATAAAAATTAGAAAAGTGTTGAAAGAATGAAGGAACTCTTTTATGTGTTGTCATTGATGCCAACAATGTTTGTTGACAATTTGGTCTAATATGGTAAACAATAATTTTGTCACTTTGATCCAGTAGTTTGGTCTGGATTCACTCATGATATAAGATCAACTTATGTGGTTACAACATGTTGTTTGGGACTACTAAGTACATCTATGTTCAAGGTTTTAACAAGTTTGGTTAATTTGGTTGAAAGTTACATATGCCAAAAGTTTGGAAAACTTTATTTTGGCTTATATAGTATAAGATGATAAGTGTTATCTAGTTTGCATTCCTTTGGTGATAGGTTTCAAACTCTATAATTTTGGGAGATGATTTACAGGTGTTAGCACTACACATATTCCTAATGACATGTGCTTATATGATTACATGGATGATCGATGTTGGATGGATTGGATTATTTTGTGGTTGAGTCTAATCCTTGGCCGACCTAATAGTTGAAGTTGTGCTATAAATATTAATATGTATTTCAGATATTAATAGGATCTATTTTAGATTCTTCCTGACAAGAGTTCAAGTTTTGTATGGTTTCTTTAAGTGCGAAGAATTTTTGTTTCCATGTATGAAGTGGATAAAGTGTTTTTGAATTGAAATGGGGCTACATCTAATTGGGTGGACCTAATTGATGTATGCAAATGTAATAGGTTATATATGTGAAACAATCTTGAGTCACAAGGGGAAGGAGAAGATGAGATGAAGTGATGTATGGTGTGTGCGAGATTGATGTTGTGCAAACTTGCATATTTATAAGTATGAAATCAGAAAAAGGGTTGAATTACTATGTATGCTTAGTGACTACAGAGTAGAGCCATATTTTTTTTTCAGAACTTCATTAGAACTAAATTCAACACAAGGAAGGTGCATATTACATTAGTTCATACCTTGGTTGTGTAGCCATTTTTTCTTTTATCTATTTTCAAGTTGTGGCCTTTTAAGGATAGTGATTCTTGGTAGTGAGCTCTATAATATCTTATAACCGGTTATAATATATTATGAGTTAATCCTCACCATGGTTTTTCCCTTCTTGGGTTTTCCATATAAAAATCCTAGTGTTCATGTGTTATGTTGTGTTGTGATTTCTTTCATGTACTCATTCATGGCTACTATTAAATATGTTTTGATAATTGGTCGGATTATGACTAAATGGTTTAATAGAATATTGATTCAGCCCCCTCTCAGTATTTTGGGTGTTCAACAATTCTTATCAGAGCCTAGTTCCTTTTGAAAAGTTTGACAACTTGATGAAGATCTTGGAGTTTTAACACATGGCTAATACAAGGTATCATATTCCTCTAGAATACATTTTTAAAATTCAATATGAAGAAGATGACTACACATTTGACAAAGAAGAACTTAAAGCTACTCTCGAGGATCTTGATAAAGTTGAAAGTGAGAACAAAAATCTGAAGGAAAGCCTAGGAGAAGCAAATGAATGTATCAAAAATCTTAGAGAATAAATCGAGAAGTTCAAATAAATACATAGAGAAGTTAATGAACAATTGAAGAATGAAAATGAGGATAGCACTAGACTAAAAGTACAAGTGGAAGAAAAGAAGAGAATTGAGGATTGTCTAAATGCTAAAATACAAAGCAAGACTGATGAATGTACAAAGCTTGAAAAAGAGGTGGTAACACTAAGATTTGATTTGGAGAAAGGAAGAGCTTATCTGGAAAAATTTAAAACAAGTACTACAATTATTTGTGAATTGATTAAAGTTCATAAACCTTCTAAGAATAAATGTGGTTTGGGACTTGAAGAAGGACAATTTTTAAAGAAAAATTAGTCATCTAACAAGGTTGACAATGTAGTATAGGAAAATGTATCTCTTTACATTTTCACACTGATTTGGCCCCTCCCTACTAAAATTGGGCTTCTTTATGCCTTATTTGGTCCTATTAAGCATCCGCAAGCCTTATTTAATGCATTTCTCTGAGGATAATCCCAAAAATTAACTAATGACCAATCATAATTCATGATTTTGGGTTGTGTTTTCTAAATCTAGTGATCTAGAACTCAAACGCCACCCTAGGCATATAGGTCCCACCTAGGTTTTAGGGCCTCATTCGGAATATTACATAGAACTTAACATTTCTTGAAATTTGTTTCCCATTAAGATTAGGCTACTGGGATGCATATGCCCTAGTTGGTGTATGATTCTTGCTTTAGCTTGGACCTATTTTGGATTCAATTCTTGGTAGGATTTTATTCTCCTAGATTTGATGTCGGCTTGTAGTGTTGTAATTTTAGGAAATTCAGCATAAACAAGTATAAAACAAGGTTATTTCACAAATTTATGAGGGTGCAACTCGAGACACAAAAAATCACACACACAAGTAGAGAATAATATTATTATTCTGAATATGAAAGTCTTACATGCAGAGGATCTCAAATCTTCGAGTTTTGCAATACATGCAAATTACAGAAAGAAACTACAGAAATTCCCCTATTCGCAGCATGCGATCTTCTTTCCCCAAAAACTACCCACAAAAATCAGAAACTACCCCATACATAGCCCAGTTCTCCGTTTGGAGCCAAAAACAACATTCTAATTATCCACAAACTTCGGAAAGCCCTAACTCAAGATCTAACCATCGGATCTTCAATGATAATACCTTTTCGGAAAGGTCTTGCGAAAATAAAGTGCCAAAAAGTGGGGCCTAAATGCTAACCACTTTTTTTTTCCACCAATTTTCGGGTCCATCCGGAGCGTTTAAGTCCCTCAAAATTAGCTCCGAAGATTTTGTATTGCAAAAAGCAAAAACTGAAACTTGAATAGCTTTTGAACCAGGAATGATCTTCACCTGATTCTTTCACGAGAGTGTTTATTATTATATCCCGAAGCTTCCGTTAAATTTTTGTCTCCTCACGCCTTTAAATTCATACCTGCTAAAAATAGCAGTTGAGCAAAAAAAATAGAAAAGCGGTTCTGAAAGTTGGGAATTCTTCTTCGACGAAAAGGGTATCCAGAAACGCAAAAACATCTACAAAAATCTAAATGAAAGTAAATATATTTTTGGGTGATGTAGGATTGCCCTTACACCACTCGATGCTCCTGCATCACAAATTCTTCTCCTAACAAGATACGTAAAAATTTGAAGAGAGCATTCTTATAACAATTTTATGAGATCAAGAGCATTCTAGAGTAGATTATCAATAATTTTTTAACTATATGCAAGAATCAAGCATCATGTGTGTTTTTGAGCTAACATTTGTGATGTAGGTTTTTCATGATTCAAGCAAGTATTCAAGATCAAGTTTCATATCAAAAATCAAGAGTGAAGATCTAAATTCATGCTAGCTATTTCATACAAGATTGTGACATTTATTCTAAGGGTCTGGTAAGTTGAAATATTACTTAATGTTCATCCATCATTCCTTCTTTCTATTTCATTTCATTTTGAAGGTTTATTACCAAAATGGGGTTTGACTAAGGAAAACCCATATCCACTAACAAAACAACAATTTTATCTCTTCATGTGTGATTGTAGATCTAGGCGATTTGGATCTTGAAGATTCTTTAAAGATAAAATTGTAAGATTGAAGAAAGTTGTCAAAGTTTTCAAGAAGTTTCCATCTTCATGGAATGTTGTCTATAGGCTAGAATTCAAACATTTAGACTCAAAGATCAAATAGGAGAGAAGCTACATAATATCACTAGAGGATGCCAAAGTTTCAACCAAATTCTAATAATGGGACTAAATCGCCACCTAGGGTGTATGAGTCCAGTATACCACTTTTCAACAAGTTTCTATAGATTTTGGTTTATCATTCCTAGATTCTAGATTTACCTAGAAGCACTAAACTAGGACTAAATTTCCCAATCATGCTTATGAGTCCCAGTTCACATCAAAAGGAATAATTTTGGGACTGTAGATCTTGTTTTAGGCATCTTCAATTTTCTAGGTACTTCTTTGTTTACCTTAGTTTGTTATTCTGATTTCAAGTTCATTTTTTAGGTTATATAGCTAGATTTATAGCTTACTTTAATTTTCTTCTTCCTAAGCATTTTATTAGTGGTGAATTCCTCTTTAATCATACATAAGAGGACCTTGTAGCAATCTCTTTTCCTAATTGGATAATTAGGCTGAGATCTCTAGGTTTTCCTTGAATGAACTAAGAGTGAAATAAGAGGACCCTTCCCCCATTGTGTGTTTTCCATCTCCTAAAAGGTGGAGCACACACTATTTTTTTCTGTTCATTTTGGTGAACCTAACCTTCAAACCCTTTATTTATGATTCGGAGTTTATTAAATTCCTAGATCGAGCTTACATTAGCTTTGTATTAGATCTTGCATTAGTTAATTTGTATTTAGGGCTTCTAAAATTTGCATTGGTGAAAAGTGCATATAGGTTGAATTTTTGAATCTTGCATTATTCAAATTCACTAAAAAATATGTAATTGCACATAGTCAAGAAAACATACAAGTTATAAATCTTACAATCAACTCAAAATTTCCTGAATTTGGTGTAAAAGCCCTAATTCAAGACTCATTCACCCTCTCAGCAATTTAGTCCCTGTATAGGTGGTTTCTCTAGATTTATATGAATTTTGTGTTCACTATTTTTCACTTTGTGAACTTGCCAGAAATGCTAATTGGGACTCATACACCCCTCTGGGTGATTTAGTCCCATATCAAACTTAAAATTGCATTGTATAGCATTAAAAAACTTTGTTTTTGTGCTTCTTTTTGTTTTTGTTAGATATTTATTTTATCTTACTGAGTTTTTGTTCCATTGATTTCATCAGAACTAGCTTAATTCATCTCATTTCATGGATTGCTTAATTTCAAAATTGCATTTACAATATTTAATTTTTAGATTGTTGCATAGTGTGATCAGAAAATTACCTTGTTTAAAATCTAAAATCTACATTTGATTCTTGGTCATTGCATTTCATTTCATGACGGATACATGCTTTGGTAAGATTTGGATGTTCTTGAAGTCATTAGGGGTTGTGTCAAGTTGTGCTTTTGGAAATAACCCAAATGAAATTAAACTCACTCATGCTTAATCAAATACTATTGTATGTCCTCATGAAGTTGACATCATTGGAGAAGATGATGACAACATGAAATACTTCATAAATGATTTCCTTAACAACCTTGAGAGTAATGCATCCTTTTATCCCTCGATGAAACAAAGAATGCAACTTGAGATGTTTAGTCTTTTAAATATTTAAATTGAGACACAAACCAGGCCTCAACTCCCTACAATAGGTGATCCTAACACCTCTAATCAAGTAAGCATTTAACCATCCTACATTAACAAAGTAACAAAAACATCAATAAACCTAGAAGAGATATATGGAATAGGATTCATGATCTTAAGAAAAAAAGGATGTGATACAACAAGTGAGCATGAAATTCACCAACTCCTACAACAAATACCCACTGAAGATACTAAGGGGATAAGATATCAATATCCTCCTATCGATATAATTATCCTCCTTCCTAAAGAGAAACCAATGCCTCGTCATGATGATAAGGATGATAGGATCATCTTAGGTCCTCCTCCTCAACAAGTTGGTAAATCTAGTAAGCAATGAAGGCCTTACGAACTAAATAAACTAAAATTCACTTATCGGCCATCTAATATTGAAAAAACCCTACACAAACTTCTAAGTCAAGGACTTATCACATAACCACCCAAGCAAGAGATTCAAAAACCAAATCCTATGAACATAAAAATGTCACATTGTTGATATCATATAATTCTTGGACATAGTACTAATGAGTGAAATTCTTTAAAATAAATAATTAAAAAACTTGATATCAAATAAATAATCCCTTAAAGAATAACCTTTCTCTCCTTTCCATGTAATAGTTGTAGTAGCATAATATGATCACTATTACATGCTTTACATTCATTGTAAATAATTTCAAAATGTAAGGAGTCCTTTCTCATCACTTGCCTTGGCTCATTCTTGTCTTGCACACAATGGGGACAAGCCTCAGATAGCCTTGTCCTAGTAACACACTCATCATTGTCCCTTTGGCTAGTCATTTGTCTTACATATATGATGAACAAGATTAGGATGAAAATGGCTTGCTATAGGTTGACTCACATGTTCCTTACTAGTCTTATCTTTATTTTATTTTTCATGTTATGTGTGTGATTGCATGTGCATAATGTGATCCCTAATATCATTTTTTTTGACACACCTCTCTTTTTGTGATATTTCTCTATTTTTGTTTACATTCTTCTCCATGTCGTACAAAATTTTATCTTTTCTTTGTGTTGTGCTTTCCTTTTAGGGATGATGCAACACATCGAGACATTTAGGTCTCTTCCATGTTGACCTGAAAGCTTATCCTTTGAATTTTTTTTGTCTTCTGTTTTCCTTTTGGGGATGAAGCAAGGCATCGAGAAATCTAGGTCTATTCCATATTGACCCAAATGATATTTCTTTTTTTTCACTATCTTTATGTCATTCTTCTTGTTCCATGAGTATTTGGGGAATGATGACATTTCTAAGATCTATAACAACATTATAGAAAAGATATATTGACCCCAAATCATTGGATCTCTTAAATGTTATTTTAGAATTTCATTTTGGGGGAAGCCCCTAGGTATGTGCAGGATCATCATGGAAAAAATAGGCCCTTAAGTGGCAAAATATTAAAAAAAATCAAAGTTAGGCAATTTGAAATAAAATTTTGAATAAGTTATCTCTATTATTTAAAAAATATGTAAGAATAAAATTTGTAGAAAAATTGAATTTAGTTTCTAAATTACTAGGTTTATTTACAAAAAAACAAAATCTATTCGGTGGAAAATTGAAATTTCAATAGAGTGGTACTTAAATTTTAGGGAAAAAATAAGAAGTAGGTGTCTGTCTGACCACCCTAACCACATTAAAATGATAATATTTTTGTATAAGATTTTATATATAAGTAGAGGACTCATGTCTAGATGCGATGCATAATTTTTTGTAATTTTTTTCTAAGTAAATAATTAATTATATTTTTTTTATGATTTTTTTAAAAAAGTATAAAGACTTGTATGTTTGACCACCTTAACTTGGTCAAAACTTCATAAAAAACATTTTTTTATTTTTTAATCTTATAGTTTGTGAAGCATAAAATGTGACACATGTTTTTGATTCAAAAAATGTGATACCGTTTGAAAGCTATAGATATTTTTCAATCAGCCTAAAAATCAGGACTTTAGTTGTAATTCAATAAAAAATGAATAATATTATTTATTGAATTCAATGTAAAGCATAATCTATATTGGTGGAAAGCTGAGAATATACTTTAAAAACCCTTTTTGTTTCATCAATTTTTGGTAAAAAAAATGTTGGTAGCCACATATCCATTATATTGCCTTTTTTTGGCCCATCATGATCCTGGACATACCCCCCTTTCATGATGTAGCTTTATTTGAAAATATATGACCTGGCATAGGGCTTTCCAAATAAGTTCTCATTTCCTTTTTATTTTTATAATTTATCATTCACTACTTTAAAGTAATTTTTCACAATATGGTGTTTAGCAATTTATTTAAAGTGGGGACATACATTGGCATTATTCTTTTGCATTTCAATTTCAACTAATATTTCATTGTTTAGTCTACTTACTTCATGCAATTCATCTTTCTCCTTGTGGTGAAATTGGGTGTAATATCCTTAAAAATATATGTCTCTTACTATATTATATTCATCTTAGTGACTTGATGCAAAGAAACACATCCCCTAAGTTGTTAATATTTTATTCTTCGATTGGTCCTCTCTTGGAGACATTAGGCACAATTTCAAACCCTGATTTTAGACCTTACATGAAGTAATCAAAACTCATTTGAACATACCATACACTAATTTTCATTTACAATAACGATTATATGGCCACCTTGCATAACACACTTTGCTTGCATGTGGAGCCATCATGTTTGTTCATGGGTGTCAAGTATATGAATTTTTGCTTGCCTCACATGAATCCTTATTGTTTATTTTGTGTGATGCCTTATCAAAGTTATCAAGAGGTATATCTTTTGTATGGTTAGCATATGGGAGCCAAAATAAGGCATGAATTTCCCATAGCCACTTGCTTGTGCACATGAGCACATACTGAAAACATGCGTATGTGTCTCACCTCTCTTGAGGATCACCTAGTGGATAGTTTCAGGTTTCACTAGCCCTTGTGAGTGTGTGTTTGGTTTGTATAGTGGACATCATGTTTCTTTCTTCTTCATGTCTTTGACAGTGTATGCTTGTACCTTATTATTGATCATTACATTAATAACACGTGTGTTATTTTGTGCTTATGTTGCTTTGCCATATGATCTTGATCTTGGAGGCTTGATTAAGCCTTTTGATCATTGTCATCCTATCCCATTAGCATTGGTACACTTGGACCCCTCTTGATGTGAGTTTATCTACTTTAGTGTGAGTTTTAAGCAAGTTCCTCCTCTCACTAAAGTGGGGGCTAAATGGAGTGTAGGAAAATGTATGATTTTACATTTTCACACTTGTTTGGTTCCTGCCTACTAAAATTGGGCTTCTTTATGCCTTATTTGGTCCTATTGTGCATCCATAAACCTTATTTAATATATTTATTAGAGGATAATCCTGAAACTTAAACTAATTGCCGATCATAATTCATAATTTTGGGTTGTTTGTTCTAGATCTAGTGATCTTGGAATCATATGCCACCTTGGGCATATGGGTCCCATCTAGGTTTCGGGGCTTGATCCAAAATATTGCATAGAACTTAACATTTATTTAAATTTGTGTTTCAAGCTTGGGATATTAGGACTCATATACCCCAAGTGGTGTATGAGTCACACTTTAGCTTGGACTTAATTTGAATTCAATTCTCAGAAATATTTTATTCTTCTAGATCTTATGTCAGCTTGTAGTGTTGTAATTTTAGGAAATTTGGCATAAACAAGTATAAATACAAGGTTATTTCACATATTTTTCTCCTAACAAGAAACCTAGAAAATTTAAGAGAGAATTCCTATAACAATTTTATGAGATCAAGAGTATTCAAGAAAATTCAAGAGCATTCAAGAGTTGATGATCAAGTATTTTGGAGCTATATTTAAGAATCGGGCATCATGTCAAAGCCTTCATGCATCATTTGTGTTTTTGAGCTAACATTTGTGATGTAGGTTTTTCATGATTCAAGAAAGTATTCAAGATCAAGTTTCATATCATAAATCAAGAGTAAAGATCTACATTCATGCTAGGATTTTCATACAAGATTGTAAAATTTATTCCAAGCGTTTGGGGAGTTGCAATATTCCATATTGTTCATTCATCATTCCTTCATTCTATTTCATTTAATTTCAAGGTTTTATTACCAAAATGAGGTTTGACCAAGGAAAAGCATATTAAATAACAAAATAGCATTTTTCTCCCTCTTTATGTGCGATTGTAGATTTGGGTGATTTGGAGCGTGAAGATCCTTTGAAGACAAATTTTAAAGGTTGAGGAAAGTTGTCTAAGTTGTCAAGAAGCTATCATCTTCATAGAAATTCACCTATAGGCCAGAATTCAAACTTTTAGACTCATAGATCATATGGGAGAGAAGTTACAAAAGAACACTAAAGGATACCAGAGTTTGAGCCAAACCCTAATACTAGGAGTCAATCAACACTTTGGGCATGTAAGTCCTAGTATACCACTTTTCAACAAGTTTATGTAGATTCTAGTTTATTAGTTGAAGATTCTTGATTCAACTAGAAGCCCTAAACTAGGACTAAATCGCCCAGCCTAGCATTTGAGTCCTAGTTCACATAAAAAGGCATAATTTTGGGATTGCAGACCTTGTTTCAAGAATCTTCAGTTTTCTAGGTACTTCTCTGTTTAGCATCAATTTTTTATTCTAATTTCAAGTTCATTTTCTAGGTCATATAGCTATATTTGCATATTATTTTCATTTCCTTGTTTCTAACCATTTTCTTAGTAGTGAACCACTCTTTAATCACACCTAAGGAGGCCTTGTAGAAATCTCTTTTCCTAATTGTATCATTAGGTTTCTTTTGTCATTTCCTCCGCCTGCACCACCCTGATCCCCACCACCACTTCCACTAGTAATATGTCTCATAGACTTCTTCTTTTGTGATTCACTATTAGTATGTCTGGAGCTTGAAGCCTCTAGATTTGTTATGAAGGCCTTAATAAAGAAAAATATTTCTAGTTGTCTTAGCATTAGCATCCTCTATTCCATCTTTCTTCAACTCTTCTTGTAATTTATGATTTTCTAACTGTAATTTCACGAGCTCGGGATTTGGTGGTGCAGTGGATGAAGTAGGATCAATTTTTAAATTTTTGGTGGGGGTTATAACAAATGAAGTATGGGTATTTGTGTTGGTGTTGGTGTTGGTGTTGGAGGTATTAAAGGTAGCTTTCTTTGGTTGATCAATGGGCTTCTTCCCATGATCTATATAATGTGATTTCTTGGCAGTAGAAAAAGGATCTGAAGCTTTGGAAGTTGCAAAAGATGTAGTATATGTATTTGCAGTAGAGGTTCCCATTTGAATGGTCATTTGAGGTGGGTCATGGATTATATTAGTAGAAAATTTCATAATGTTTTCCCGAAATACCTTTAGCTTCACTTCTTGTCTCATCTTTTCTATCCTTTCCCTCTAACCATCTCTTTCTTGCATCTTAGCCTTAATTCTATCTTCCTTTTTCTTTCAACTCCTTTTCTTTTAAATCCTTGAGCCTATGCTCCTCTTCTTCCTTAATCCTAATCTCTTCCTCTTCTAAGGCTTTCATATCTTTGTGTATGTCTTCCTCATCTTCTAAGATATTTCCAGCCTCACTAGGTGCAAGAGTATAGTAGGTTTCATCAATTGGGTGTTCCTCAAGGGAAAGGTGCACTTATACATTAGGAGATTTACCTCTTGGTTTTAAATTTCCTCCATTAAAACAAGATCCAACTCTAGGGGTTAGAGGTTATGAGAACTTCTTATCTAAATCCTAGAATGCCCACCTATCCTCTTCTCTTGAGATTTCGAGTCCATTATCAAATGCTTGCTCCATAGGAAAAATTACTAGATCTAAATTAGATACTTCAACTTCATGTGCCTCTTCCTGGATATTTTCACTATTTAATTCATTATTAGAAGTAGTAGACACATCAATAAGGGATTCAACCAACTTAGATGTTTCAATGTGTTTCTTAATCTAGGTGGGTTGCTTGTCTTTTGCAAGCTTAGACTCTAGCTTCTACTCAAGATTCTTGTTTGTGTAGATTCTAGTCTTCTTCATGGTGTCAAATATGCCAAAATCCTTCTTCTCACATTCTCTTTGATATTTTATGTTTACACTGGTAAAAGAGAATTCAAATTCGCCACCCAGAATGTTGGAAAATAGAAATTTATTGTAATTTGACTTGGTACTTGTAACCTCAGAAAATAATTTGAACATAAGCCAACACAAGGTGAAATAATGGAACAAAACTTGATGCATAAGACTAGATGTGACTTATGCACTAAAACTTTTAATCAATAATTCTTCAAACAATGAAGAAAAAGAAAGTACTTGGCTCTAACTGTACTAGATCTGAACTAGAGAATTTGTACTTAGCAATCCCTAGAAGTGTCACCAATATGTTGGTTATTTTTTAAGAACCAAGCTAATCTTTAGAATTACCTATGGAATTTTCAATTTCTAATGCTTAGCAATCTAAAGGTATTGGAAAACAAATGTGTTAAATTTGTAAAGCTTTCCTCTTACACTTTAGGCTTTGTGAAACTTGGGAGGGTAATTCCATAATGTATGTTCAAGAAATTATGCAATTAATATTTAAATACATTGTAAATAACAAATAATTCTCATATAGCCACTCAACAACATAGTGTATCAAAAAAATTAGCAATTATTTTAGCAATATGCTACACTTGGAGCATGATAATAATGAAACTCAACATGACACAAATATAATGGTAACTCATTTGATAGGTTTGTAAATAAAGAGTGATTTTCTGATGAACAAACCTAGAAACTGTATTTTGAGTATTTTAGTCAAACCAGTGCCTTATCCTAAACACGGAGTCAATCTTAACTTATCCAACCTGATAGCAATTATTCACATAGCAACATATAAGCTTCAAAAATACTACATTACAACATTTCTACATTACATTCTCAGCCACCACTTTTATAGATATCCTAGAACATAATTCATATGAGATAACAACTTCACTCAGTAATTTACACTAATTACTTGAATTAATAAGCAATAATGAAACCATACATCCACTAGAAATTAATGGAGATGAAAAAACTAATCCTTGATTATATTATTCATAAATCATAGAATAAGTACATAGGGGATAAAATGGCCATGAAATTAGCACAAATATATATTGTATTTTCTATCTTGTTATCAAAATTAAATGCATAAATACAGACTCAAAACTTAAGAAAAAATTCAAAACATGCTCAATATTCTTCCTACAATTCACTATGTCAATTGCAATACAACAAATCCCTACTTTCTAGCCTTGAATTCCTTCTTATAGAAATGAAGGAGAAAAACAAGCCTCAAGGGATAGGGTACACTTGTTACATTTTCATTTGACAACTAATACCAATCATTCCATGAGGAATGGTTACAAAAAATTGAGAGAATATTCTCCCATAAGATAAAATTTTATTTTCAATCGATGGGCATTCTTATGCCTTCCAAATGGCAGTTTGTTGAAGAGAGTGGTCTTCAAACTGTTGAATATTTTTTATTCCTTTTCATAAAAAGACCAAAAAGCATGGGAAGAAGAAAGGACCGCATGAATTAAAATCCAAAATCAACATCCACAACTAGTCCAAGTCTCCAACAGTCAACATTTACATGTCATAATTTGAATTTGGAGAAACATATATTTTATACATTACAATTTCTAAGGCCAAACTTGTATTATAACTGACCATGTATATATGTTCTCCAAAATTCTGCCTACAACTCCAACTCATTAATAAATGTCTTCTTCTACAACTCATAATCTGCTCCAAAAGGCTAATTGAACCCCAGGAGTTCATCCATTTTCTTTCTGTAAGGAGCATATTTAGCCATTACTGAATTGGCCTCTTTGTCACATTCTCCTCTAAAAGTTTTGAGGTTAATAAGAATCATATGCTAACTCCATTCATGCAACTTGAAGATTTTTGCAATCTCCTCCCTTGTTATCTTTACAATTTCAACATGATCATATTCCTTGAGCACTCTAGAAACATGATCATATCTCATGGCTATATATTTCAGTAAATCCCCATCCATGTATACATTAGGCACCACTCAATTCTCCATATCCAATCTCCAGGTGTTGCAGATGGAATCTCCACAATTTATGTTCCCAAACCATTTTGGAACAATTGCCAACTGGTGAATGGCACATCAACATCTTTGATATTGCATTGTTTTTCAACTAACCCCTCCTTAATTTTGGGGCCATAAAATAGGGTTGTTCCCTCGCCCTTCTTGTTGGTGAAGAGTTTCAACTAGTCAAAAATATCTTGGAAAACAAGCCTAGGTGCAGTTTCAAAACCAGAAACTTAAGATTTTGGAGCCATTGGTGACATATAGGTTTTGAATAATCTAGAGTTTTAAGAGAGGTTCAAGAACTAACCTTTTTTTTAAACCTAGTGCATGGATCGAAGGTAAAAACTCAATAGGTTTAAAATAATTAAAAACCCTATAAGCAGCTCAAGCCTATATAAAATAACAAAACAACATGTAGAATATAATTTGACAACAAGATATAGTGAATTTCTACCCTAAACCAAGACAATTTTAAAGAACACAAAGAGAATGGTGTTTTTTTTTCACTTACAAATTTTATGCTTGAAGAAAACCCTAATCTGGTCACCTTGAACTCTAGAACTCTAACTTCAATCTCTTCGATTCTTTAAAACTTGTGTACAATTTTCAGCTATGCAAAATAGAAATATTTTATGTGCCTTATGATTGAATTTGGGTAGCTCTGTATTTCATTTATGCCATTACTGCTCTCTCACATGAAGCAAAATGACTCCCATAGCCACATCTTCAATTTTGAATATTATTCATTGATTTCCTTGTGAGATGGCACGTTGGATGACTTAGATTGATTCAAAAAAGTTTGATTTTTTGTCATTTTTGACAACTCATTTCATGTTGGTAATATTTTTCCACTTGGAATGTTGATGCATTCATTCTATGGGATCCACCATCTTGCCAAGCAATGGGAGAAAATCCATGTGTCAATCACCCACTAGCCCCGCTGCTTTTCATAAACCATTAGTTTATTCCTCTGGGGTTGGATGGGAATGATTGAGATTTAATCTCAATGATGAATCTCATCCATTAGTTCAAAACATATGGTGTGGGGCATGTAAGTGTCTCAGACGAGGCCCCATGCCTACCACAATACATGTGTCTTCATCCTGTTGACCCCGCCGCTTTTCAAAATACATTATTTTATTCCTATGAGGCTGGCGGGGAACGGTTAGGATCAAATCCTCATATCAAACTGTTAGCCATTTTGCACATGCAAAAAATTTAGCCATAAAAAGGGGTCCGACTAGGTCGATGGGAGGAACACCCATGGGATTAGTGACTTAAGACTTAAGTCATTTTAATTGGAAATATTTCACTTGACTTAGGAAATATTAAAATGATAGTGCAACATGTGATGATCAACAAACCTAGACCAAGTGGTTGGTGACAACACACATCTCATGGCTTAAGTTATAACTCAAATGACTTGCAATTGGGTATAGCAAGTCAATGAATGAATAGAACACTTAGGGCATAAGAACATGAAATTTGAAATGAGGGATATTGAACCAAAACCATAAACCCAACCCTAAGGCATAGATGCAATGGATAGTGACAAGGAAAGGAACGAGATAAAAAAATTACATAAATTTAAAAGCTCCACAAAGTCCTAAAGTTCATTACAGCTTTAACAAGTGTATATGACTATTTCTCGGTTAACTCATATTTTGATTTTGTAGCTTGAAGGGATTTTCTAAAGAAGGAAATAGGTTGTTCAAATCCCTCTTGATTATTTTGCAATAGAACTACAACAATAGTGTGAAATGATGCAAATGAAAAAAATGCAATGGCTTGGAAAAATCAGAAGCCCTCAAGATTGGGGCCTCCTTATTTTCCTTTTTTTTAATAGCTTGAAACACATTACTTGACTCTTCAGTCCATTCCACTTTCACACCTTTCTACAACACCATAGATATATTGTGAGTGACCTCAATAAAATTTGTAACAAATCTTCTCAAGAAGTTAACCTAACCAAAGAATGACTGAATTCCTTTCACATTCTTTGGTTGCCAAATTTTTTCAATGGCTGGGTATGTGCAAGATCATGATGGGCCAAAAAGTGGCGATATGTAAGTGATATGATGGCCCATGTGGCTAATGATTTTTTTTTACCCAAAATTGATGAAACGAAAAGGGTTATTAAAGGAGATTCTCAAATTTCCACCAATATAAATTATGCTTTACTTTGAATTTAATAAATGATTATTATTCATTTTTATTTGAATTACGACTAAAGTCTTGATTGATAGATCGATTGAAAAACATATATATCTTTCAAATGGTATCACATTTTTTGAATCCAAAACATGCATCACATTCTATGCTTTGCATACTATAGTATTAAAAAAAAAGAAAATTGAATTTCATGATGTTTTGACCAAGTTAAGGTGGTCAGACATATGGGTTTTTATATTTTTTAAAAGTTGTAATAAAAATTCATAATTAACTATTTACTTGGAAAAAAAATAATAAAAAAATATGCATCACATCGAGACATGAGTCCTCTAATTATATATAAAATATTATAAAAATATATTATCATTTTATTGTGGTTAGGGTGTTTAGATAAACACCTACTTCTTATTTTTTCGTTTAAATTTAAGTAGTACTGCATTGAATTTTTAAATTTTCACCAAATAGTTTTTTGTTTTTTTTAAATAAACCTAGTAGTTTAGAAACTACATGCAATTTTCTATATACATATTTTTGAAATAATATAGATAACTTATTCAAAATTTTACATCAAGTTGCCTAACTCTGATTTTCTGAATTTTCATTGCCACTTAAGGGCCTCTCTTTTTTCCATGATTATCCTGCACATACCTGACCGCTGCCCTCTCAAGGTCAATCCTCACTCCCTCTTTGGACATAATATGTCCCAAAAAATTTCCTTTATTAATCCCAAAGGCACACTCTTAAGGTTGAGTGAAATTCCATACTTCAATGCCTTGATAAAAATCTTCTCGAAGTGCATATAGTTATCTTCCTCTTTGTTGGAGTAAAGAGTTAGGTCATCCTAGTAGATTTCCAAAAAACATATCAATAAAATAAAAAAAGGAAACATCCATAGCGCTTTGAAAAGTAGCACCTGCATTAGTCAAGCCAAATGGCATTCTAGCATAGACATAAATGCCCCATGGTGTGGTAAATGTAGTCTTGTACTACTCTGACTCCTTTACTTTAACTTGGTTATAGCCATAAAAATCATCCATCATGGACAATAACTCACAACTAGTCACCTTCTGCAACATAGCTTCCATATTAGGTAATGGATAGTTATTTTTTAATGATGATATGTTCAAGTTTATGAAGTCAACACATAGTATTATGTCACCATTCTTCCTCCTAATTGGCACTAAGTTAAACACCCAAGATGAGTTCCTAATAGGCTTGACAATGCCAACATCCCTTAGCTTAACTGATTCTTGTTACTTTTTTGGAGCTAAGGTTGGAATGTTAGGTCTTTGCTTTTGCTTGAAAGGCTTTGCATCTTCTTTTAGAGAAATCTCATGTTGGAAAAAATCCTCCCTGTATGCTTTCAATTCATTGTATGACCAAGAAAATACATGTTCTTACTTTCTTAGCAAAGAAATCAACATTGCCTTGATCCTAGGCTTCATTTTCTTGCCCATATAAACCTTTTTATGGATATTTTTAGTCCCCAAGTTTAATTCTTCTAGATCCTCTAGATAGGTGGCAGTTCTTTCGGTATTACTTTTGTCCTGATTGTCAAAAAATATCTCCAAGGCCACAAGGCCCTTAGGAATTTTATTTTTCTTCAACTAAATAACGTCATTACTAGAGATTATTTCATTTCCATCCATATTTTCAACAAAATCTCCAAAGTCAATCTCCTAACTCTCATATTCATCAACACACTTTAAAAACCTCAAGATGTCTTCATAGTCATTGAAGACTTGCCAATTGTGTACATTTTTAGGGATGGAGGGCCTTTTTTAATCCTCAACCTTGGAGATGCTAGAAAGGGTTATGTCATCAGGCTTGAGCACAATTTTTTCCAATAAATACGTCGCTTTGTTTTGACCTCTCTCCATCTAGTCAATTCTAAATGCATGAAATTTCTCAATAGAATACCATACAACATTCCTATATTGCTTTAACCTCTTATTTTTAGATGCATATTTAGATCTAACCTGGGATATTACCAACTCAGAATCACACATAAGCATCAGTTTCTTTATCCCATGTTTCTCTGCTAGCTTCAATCCTAGTAGCAAGGCCTCATACTTTGCCACATTGTTTGTGCAAATAAAAGAAAAAGTGAAAGAAAATTTAAATGTATTTCCATTAGGTGAGACTAACAATATACCTGCAAGGTCTAATCCTTCTAAGTAAATTTCACCATCAAAATACATCTTCCAAAGGTCGCCATTATCAGATAATCTTATAATCTCATTATCAATAGGTGCAGACCGCTTGCTGCTATCTCTTGGTAACTCTTCTACTTTGAAGTCATTGATGTCAGTATCTACAAAATAAATTATATTGAATCTTTTGGAACATGTTCAATCATATGTGGTACTTTTGGTTCTCTAACTATCTTAACACTTTTAGCATAAATTAGGAAGGTAGCAAAGGAGATATCACATTGCATACTACCCCCATGCATGCAATTCATTTCTAGATAAAAAAATTCCATAATTTAGTGGAATGTCTACTACTACCACACTCATTCTAAATAACTTTTATGGGAATGCAACTAATTTATAGGGGAGTTCATTTATCACACTAGTTATAGGGACTTCCCTAGAGTCCATGGCATAACACTTTCCCTGGGTACTATCGAATTCTAATCCCATTGCTTCCATAATCTTAGCTAGAATAATATTATTTGATGCTCCTAATTCAATCATACAATTCTTTAATAATTTTCCATCTACAATCAAAGTTACAAAAAATGGATCTTTGTTTCGAGGACAAATTAGTTGTTGAATTTATTGTAAGAGAGGGGGACCAACCACTTCAAGGCCCCAGGTCATGAAAGGGAAAGAGCGAAAAGGCTTCCCTAACTTACCTCAGTTTAAAGGATGGTTAGGATAGAAAGGATGAGAATGATGAATACTATGTGTCCATCAATCCTGAGGGTTGAAGAGAGACTAGGTGAGCCTCTTTTTAAGGTCAAATCTACATCTCAAGTAGTTCTTTTTTAGAGGATAGAAGTGCAGTTTTGGGTCAATATCACAGTGTGCTTGCATCTCACAGGTGCACTGGCATCTATACAACCAAAAAACCAAAGAGACAATGTTAATTCCTCAAAAAATGACTACTAACCTAGTTTAGAGGTTTCTTGAACAACAAAATGAGATTAAGAAGAGTAAGAAATAAATACGAATGTGATAAATGAAGCATATTACCGCAAGGGTTGCAAAGATAATTTCGTATAACAATCCTCTCATCAGCATGCTCTGAGATCTCTCCACCTACACACAAAAAATAAAGGGGAAAATGTTGGGGTTTTTTAGGGGCCTGCCTGAGTCAGATCCTCGTTTTGGTATTTCCACCTCCATGGATAGCCAAGTTTGCAATGATAGGAATAAAGATAAATAAAGAATACAAGATAGGTAAACGAAATACACTACAAAATAGTATTTGCTTACTCAATCAAGATGATAGATAATATTAGAGAAGCTTACCACCTCTGTCCAAAGCACTGAAGGCTTTTGGATGAGAAAATGAGAGGGACTCGAGCCTCTATTGCGATGGTGTGTGTCTTGTCCTTACACTATCAAAGTGATGGATTGGTAGATTTCTGCAATGGAGTGTGAAGTGATACTACAAAGCTTGTGGATGGATGCTCAAAGCATGGAGAGATTGTGCCATCTTGTGAAGAAGACCAGCCAACTTGAAAATGGAAGAAGCGATGAAGCATATAAAGGAAGAGGGTGAGAAATGGCCATATTCGGGTTGGCCAGCCAAAGGGAGGTGTTACTTTGACTTCCAATCAAAAGTGTAATGTCTCTACAGTCTCCAACCATAGGAATTTTCTAGGGAGGTAAGTGCGTCATGTGGATTTTTTCCTTCCGCATAGGTGTCCCTCACAAAAATGCCCCCATCGACACACAAGATAGGCGCCAAGTGTGATGTGGACAATGGGCTTAAGTGGAATTAAGCCTCCACCTTAGGTTTTCTAAAGTGCAAGGGGGTAAAAGGGAATTTGTGTTAGGGGTGCAAATTCATGCTTATACATTTTTCCCCACTTTAGTGAGCACGAGTACTGATGAGTTCTTTGGTAAAGTAGAGTAGTAGGGGAGTAAAAAAGTAAGAGAAATATACCTAAACCGACAAGGAAGAAAAACACAATCTAGAAAACTTGTAATTGCAGGAAAGGACTTCATAGTTTCATAGAACTACAAAGCTGAAAGAGTGAAAGTGCCTCATAAGCTCAAGGTCCTACAAGGGACGTATCCTTCAAGAACTCTCACATGAAGGAAACCAAGAAGAGCACCTTACAAACCCATAGACCTGCAATCAAGGTATCCTTCAAGAACTCTCACATAGAGGAAGACTGAGAAAATCACCTTATAGACCCACAAACTTGCAAGGAAGGTATCCCCCAAGAACTCTCACATGAGGGAGACCAAGAAAAGGGGACTCCATAGAGCTAGAGGTGGCGACATGTTTACTTGCACATAGAACACATCAAGAAGCATTTGTGTAGGCCAGTGAATGGACAGTCATGTAAACCATCGCTAAGTTGTAAGCCTTTCAAAGGGGTCCCTCGGGAACTCTTCAAAAGGAAGGAGGGTCCACTCAAGGGATGGACTATTTTAGAAGTAAAGTCTGCCTCCTTCTGTGATTTTTGATTGGGAATACAAATTAGTTGTGAACCTTTATAATGCCTAGTTAAATCCCCATGCCTTAAAGTTTCTTAATAGAGGTCTTGGCTTTTCCCTTTCCCCTCGCACCATTCCTCACAAGGACTTCCTCATTGAAGTTGATAATGTTGTTCACTCTCTTCCCTCCCACATTGTTGAAGAATTTAGGAAAGATTGCACCATGGCCCTCTATCATGCCAAACCTCCTAAGTGTAACGTTCCCAAAGTTGAGATTATTGCCTTCAACAAATTTTTTCATAATAATGATAGAATTATTAGCAAAGCTGAAAAGGGAAACACAAGGTCATCATGAACAAACATGAATATACCTCTAAAATGATTTCTCTTCTTTCAGATGAGCAAAGCTATAAAGCCCTCTCTCGCAACCCTTGCTCAAAAGTTTTAAGAAAAGTTAAATCTATGGTGTCTTGCTCATCATTTGATGATGCCACAAAAAAGTGCTTGGTTCCTTCCAAGGAGTTGAATCCTCATATTTATGGAGTCCCTAAAATCCACAAATTTCATGTTCCTTTGAGGCCTATTATTGACACCATTGGTTCAGCCACTTACAATTTAGCTTCCTTTCTTGCTAAATTAATTGTCGGGCGCTTGTGGGTAATTCTGAATCCTACATCAAGGATGTCCACCAAGATAGGGATGATCTCTTGGTGAGCTTAGATGTTGTCTCCCTCTTCACCAAGGTCCCCATTCCTGACTCCATTGAGATTGTTAGGCGGAAATCAAATGATGAGATTGCTAGCTTGGTTGAATTATGCCTCAAATCCACTTTTTTCTCTTTCCAAGGTGTCATCTATGAACAAGTGGATGGCGTTGCAATGGGTTATCCTATTTCTCTGATCATTGTGAACCTTTACATGGAGCATTTTGAGGACATTGCCCTTTCTTCTTACCCTCTTAAACCAAAATGGTGGAAACAATATGTGGATGACACCAATGTCTATTGGCTGCATGGTCTTGACAAGTTAGAAGATTTCCACTCCCATCTCAACAACATAGCCCAAAGCATCTCCTTTACCAAGGATCTCGAAGTTGATGTCCAACTTCCTTTCCTTGATGTCTTGCTCATTAAAAAATTTGATGGGTCCTTAGGTCGTTGTGTCTTTTGAAAAGCTACCCACACCAACCTTTACCTCCATCCCTCCTCTCATAATCATCCTAGCCAAAAAATCAGTGTCCTTAAAACCCTTTCCATGAGAGCATATCGGATTTGTGATGAGGATAACTTAAACCAAGAATTGGCTCATCTTCACAAGCTTTTCAGCTGTAATGGTTTCATTAGCAAGCAAATCTCTAAAGCCCTCAACCAAACCAAGACCTCCTTTCTCTCCAATCATGATTCCTCAAAACCAAATCTCCCCCATTGTGTCTCCATTCCCTTCATTGAAGGTATCTCCCACAAAATTTCCAAGATCCTTCTCAAGAAAGGTCTTCGGTGTGACTTTAAGCCCATTTCTACTATGAGAAACCTCATCCCTGCTCTCAAGGACACAAAGAACATTCTTCTTGACTTAGGAGTTTACAAGGTATTGTGCTCTTGCGGTACCCCCTATATAGGAGAAATTGGTTGCTCTTTCAGCACTAGAATTAAGGAGCATAGTGCTAACATTAAACATGAGTGGATCCTCAAGTTAGCTCTTGTTGAACACTCCCTATTAACCAAACACCACATTTTCTTAGAAGACTTTCAAGTTGTGTGTAGAGAAGAAAATTTCTTCAAAAGGAAACTCAAGGAAGCCTTTGAGATTAGTAATTATCCCACCAACCTCAATCGTGACAAGGGTTCGAGTCTTAGCCTCTCTTGGCAACCTTTGCTTTCCAATCTTATAAACCGCCACCCTCACCCCTCTTGAGTCCTCTATGTCTTCTCCTTCCTTAGCCTGCTTTTTCCTCCTTTAGTGTCATACCTCTCCCTCCTCTTGTTTTTTCTCTGGCTTTTTCTTTAATTTATTCCTTAGTATTTGGCCTTATTTATTTATTTTCTAGCTTTAATTTTTTCTTTATTATTTGTATTTTTGGGCTATTTCATTTAGTTTTGTTTAATCTTCTTATTTTATTCTTTTTCTTTTAAAGCCTCTTAAAATTTATTTTTCTTTTAATAATGTCTTCCTTAGCCTTTTGCATTTGTTGGCTTTATCCTATCTTATGGGTGTTGTTTTTTCTGATTTTCTGTTCAATCCGCTTTGATTGTTATTTTTTTGTATTTAGTGTTTCTCTTTTTTGTCTTTTTTTTTTTTTACTATTAATACTATTTTTCGTCCTAATAGTCGGTGTCCATTAAGACTATCATTAGTCTAAATAGTTTTTTACTATTATGACTATTATTAGTCTTAATAGTGTCTAACTATTAGAATTTTTTATTCTTAATAGTGTTGGACTATTAGGACTATTATCAGTCTTAATAGTATTTGACTATTAAGACTATTTCTTGTCTTAATAGTTTAGTCTTAAGACTATTATATTTTAGTCTTGAGACTATTTTACTCTTCTTCTTTTTAAGCTTCTTAAATTTTTCTTTTGCTCTCTTTTGTGTTTTCCTTAGCCTTTTGCATTTCTTGGATTTAACCTACTTTTCTTTTGGATCTTGTTTTAGTGGATTTTCTTTTAATTTGTTTTGATTGTTATTTTTTGTATTTAGTTTTGCTCGTATTAGTCTTAATAGTTTTTTACTATTAAGACAATTTTATGCCTAATAGTTGGTGACCATTAAGACTATTATTAGTCTTAATAGTGTTTTACTATTATGACTATTATTAGTCTTAATAGTGTTTGACTATTAGACTTTAATTTTCTTAATAGCGTATGACTATTAATAATATAACAAACTATTATTAATACCTTGTTATAGGTATTGATTAATTTAAGACTAATAGGGTATGACTATTATGACTATTATTTGTCTTAATAGAATCTAACTATTATGGTTTTAATTTTTGACTGTTTGACTATTATGACTATATTTCGTCTTAATAGTTTGTTGTTATAACAAACTATTATTAATAATAAGCTATTATTAGCTTTTATTGTTATATTGCTTGAAGAGTTTTATTATTATTACTATTAAATTTTTATTTTTATTTTTTATTTTGTTCTTTATTGTTTCCTCTTATTTTTTCTATCTTTTTCCTCATTTGCCTTAAAATTTGTGCCCCTTTTCTCCCTCCCTCTCTCTTTTTAGCTCTTGTTGGGTCTGCTACTTATCATTATTATCTTTCAGCACTCCTTCATCCTGATGATGAATCATGTGGTGTGATTCGAAATGTTGACGGAAAAATATTGACACAATCAAATCTAGAAATCAGATTCAAAGAAGTGAAGTCTAGTCAGGCTGTCCCCAAGCTAGATGCAAGGATGTGATGTAGGTCTGGTCGGGCTGCTCCTAGACTAGACACAGAGAAGTGAAATCGGTCTAGTTGGGCTTCCCTCAGGCTAGACACCATAGTATTTGTTGAAATCATTTGAAATGGGTCCCTTGGGAACCCAATGTGAAAAGGAGGGGTCCACTCAAGGGACACACTGTTCAAAATCTACCGTCTTCTTTCTCGAATCGATTCAACATCAAGGAATCCTTATGAAAGATGTTCACTTCATCAAGTAACTCGAAAGGAAGGAGATGTGACCCCACAAGGGGAAGACTAAGACTATTCCAACTTTGAAGGAGGGTTTCCAAGTCCTTTCTTTACAAACCCATGATGAAGGAAACATGTTTCGTTAGGATTGAAGTCGAGAATGAAATTTTAAAGAAGTGTGTGAAGGGTCTTAAGAAAAGATTCATTTGGAAATGAATGCATTTTACAAAGATCATGTAGTGTAGAAGTAATGTTGTCACACACAAAAGGGACAACTCAAGCAAAGAAGAGAGAAAGATAAAGAGAAAAGTAAAAGAAAAGATATCACACACAAAGGGCACAGGGTCAGATTTTCCTTTTATTTATAAATAGTAGGTAACTGCAGTAAGAGGTGAAAGATCACCAATCCCCAACTAGATCAGGAAGAGTGAACAAAATAAAAATAAAAAATAAAAAATTAGGTCAACATGGACGGACGCCTAAATGCTCCCGACATTTTGCATTGCCCCCAATTTTCTGAAATTAAGTCACAAACATGGAAGAATGATGATACACATAGAAGAAGGTTTACAACACAAATACCATGCCTATTTTCAAGTAGCAACAAGGGTGATGCGGGTCATCTAGACACATATAGCATGGTCACCAGGAACACGTCACAACTTACATGCACATCTAATCTAAAGGTCAAGAAGAGTGTCGACCCCTAACACTGGTCGACCAAGAGGTCATCAGCTTCCCACTCTATATCATCATAGGGGGAAGGATGATGAGCCTGCAATGGTGTAATGTTAAGGGGACGAGCTTTTGATTCTCTTGCAACAAGGGCTAAGGTACAGGGACCAGTGAGATCTTTGTCGCTTAGCTCTTGTGGGTCTAAGGTTAGCGATTTCACGAAGATCACTGACAAGGTTGGAACTTCATCCACCAAGGTAAACATACACTTGATGGGAGCACCATTTTTCACCTCAGCGGACAAAGTATTTTGCACCTGAGGTTCACCGCTAGGCTCATCGAGAGACTCGGGAGCAGTGAAAAACTCGAGGGAGGTAGGAGTTGGTTTCAGCACTAGGAAAAAATATGTCAGTGCAAGGCCACCTTTCAGAGAAGGTAGCCTCCTCTTACGTCTTCCCTTGTTAGGGGGACCATGATCTACCTTCTTCTTCATTGGAGGTTGTGAACTCCCCATAAACAAAGCTAGGTGGATGGAAGAGGATAGAACCACACTGGATACAACCAAAGTATTAGCCATATCCATAGGTTTTGGTAAAGGCGAGACATCCGAAATGGAACTCAACAAAGGCGGCTCCGTAGAAGGAGTGATGAACACCTGCAACCTTCTAGGCACATGTGTGCTCACAGCCGAAGCTGAGAGAGATTCAAAGATAGCTAGACCAGAGAAAAAATAGGAGAGAGAGGAGGACATAATAGGAGGTGTTGTCTTCTCTTTCTCCTTATTTTGTGAGAAGGCTTACTCAGCTAGGAGAGCCTTTCATGGATGCTTGTGCTCATGCGCAAGGTGGTTCCTATGACTCTTCAAACCAGAAGCCAAAGTTTGTGAAGGGATGAAAGGATTCTACTTAGCCATTAGGGTGTCTTCCACAACTATTTCCAGCGGAAGGAAAAACTCCTAAATGGGAGAAAAAGGGGCAGGTTTGGAAATGGCAAGAGGAATCGACTCTAGTGCCTTGGCAACAGGCCTCTTCCCATTCACTATTTTGAGGATAGGAACCATAGGAGGCCACAAATGCTAAGATAAAGAGGATTCTCTATAGGGGGCTTTTTTTCTTCCATACCGAATGAGCCTAGGCTCCATGGGTAAGATAGGAAGCTCAAATGCAAGGCGCTTGGCCTTTCACCAAGTAGGCACCATGGGTTTCTCTCATAATTTAGGTGCCCTTCAAGCTAGATACCATAGTATTTGTTGAAATCCTTTGAAATGGGTCCCTTGGGAACCCAATGTGAAAAGGAGGGGTCTACTCAAGGGACACACTGTTCAAAAGCTACCGTCTTCTTTCTTGAATCAATTCAACATCAAGGAATACTTTCGAAAGATGTTCACTTCATCAAGTAACTCAAAAGGAAGGAGATGTGACCCCATGAGGGGAAGAATAAGACCGTTCCCACTTTGGAGGACGGTTTCCAAGTCCTTTCTTTACGAACCCATGATGAAGGAAACATTTTTCATCAGGATTCAAGTCGAGAATGAAATTTTAAAGAAGCATGTGAAGGGTCTTAAGAAAAGATTCATTTGGAAATGAAATCATTTTACAAAGATCATGTAGTGTAGAAATAACGTTGTCACACCCAAAAGGGACAACTCAAGCAAAGAATAGAGAAAGATAAAGAGAAAAGTAAAAGAAAAGATATCGCACACAAAGGGCACAGGGGGATCTGGTTTCACTGGGTCAGATTTTCCTTTTATTTATAAATAGTAGGTAACCGCGGTAAGAGGTGAAAGATCATCAATCCCCAACCAAATCAAGAAAAGTGAACAAAATAAAAATAAAAAATAAAAAATTGGGTCAACATGGAAGGATGCCTAAATGCTCCCAACACTTTGCATTGTCCCCGATTTTTCGAAATTCAATCACAAACATAGAAGAATGATGATACACATAGAAGAAGGTTTACAACAAAAAAACCATGCCTATTTTCAAGCACCAAAAAGGGTGACGAGGGTCATCTAGACACATATAGAATGGTCACAGGGAACACGTCACAACATACATGCACATCTGATCTAAAGGTCAAGAAGAGTGTCTACCCCTAACACTGTTCGACCAAGAGGTCATTAGCTTCCCACTCTATATCATCATAGGGGGGAAAGATGATGAGCTTGCGATGGTGTAATGTTAAGGGGAGGGTCTTCTGATCCTCCCGCAATAAGGGCTAAGGTAGAGGGACCAGTGAGATCTCTGTCGCTTAGCTCTTGTGGGTCTAAGGTTAGCAATTTCATGAAGATCACCAACAAGGTTGGAACTTCATCCACCAAGTTAAATGTACACTTGATGAGAGAACCATGTTTCACCTCAATGGACAAAGGATTTTGCACCCGAGGTTCGCCGCTAGGCTCATCGAGAGACTCGGGAGCAGTGAAAAACTCGAGGGAGGTAGGAGTTGGTTTCGTCACTAGGACAAAATAGGTTAGTGTAGGGCCACCTTTTGGAGAAGGTGGGCTCCTCTTATGTCCTCCCTTGTTAGAGGGACCATGCTCTACCTTCTTCTTCATCGGAGGTTGTGAATTCCCCACAAAAAAAGATAGGTGGATGGAAGAGGATAGAACCAGACTGGATACAACAAAAGCATTAACCATATCCATAGGTTTTGGTAAAGGTGAGACATCTTAAATGTAAGTCAATAGAGGCAGCTCCATAGAAGGAGCGATAAACACCTGCAGCCTTCTAGGGACATGTGTGCTCACAACCGGAGCTGAGAGAGATTCAAAGATAGCTAGACCAGAGAAAAAAGAGGGGAGATAGGAGGACATGATAGGAGTTTTTGTCTTCTCTTTCTCCTTATTTTGTAAGGAGGCTTGCTCAGCTAGAAGAGCCTTTCATGGATGCTTGTGCTCATGTACAAGGTGGGTTCTATGACTCTTCAAACCAGAAGCCAAATTTTGTGAAGGGACTAAAGGATTCTACTCAGCCATGGGAGTGTCTTCCACAACTGTTTCCATTGGAAGGAAAAAATCCTATATGGGAGAAAAAGGGGCAAGTTTTGAAATGGAAAGAGGAATCGAATCTAGTGCCTCGGCAGCAAGCCTCTTCTCATTCACTATTTAGAGGATAGGAACCATAGGAGGCCATAAAGGCTAAGATAAATAGGGTTCTCTATGGGGGGCCTTTTGTCTTCCATACCGAATGAGCCTAGGCTCTGTGGGTAAGATAGGAAGCTCATATGCAGGGTGCTTGGCCTTTCACCAAGCAGGAACCATGGGGTTCTCTCACAAGCACGAGACAAAAGAAGAGAGCACCACCACAAGGTGAGAGGAAGCATCATGCTAAGTAGTGAAAGGGGAAGAAAGAGGATCTCGGGACCACTTCTCTTCTTCTCTTGTATGTGCCTTGGTGGCGTGACTATTAGCTTTTACGCAAGATCTATGTGAAACAACATAAGGAGAAGGAGGTAACCTTACTTTCGGCCTAACACACCTTTTCTTATAGTTTTGATATGTATGGTATAGGAGGTCCTTCCTAGGTGGGAGAGGAGCAAGAGACGTAGGCCAAAAGTAATCTAAGGTATAGTTGCCATGGGCAACTGGTGGTCTATAACTGATTTCATGGACAACATGTACTGAACCTCCATGAAAAAACTTTATAAATTTGTGCACAACCTAGAGAATTATGTTCATATCTACCAGCCAAGGGATACGCAACTTCAATCTGAAGAGTTTAGAAACTAGGATGATGTCAAACCTACGACTCATAGATTTAGGCCCAATGAGGACTGGTATGACAATACTTTCTATAGGAGGTATGAAAATTCCATCATGTGTGCGGACGGTACTCAGGTGCATCATACCCAGGATCCTTATGCAGGAAGTTAATCAACATGATCTCCTCAGTTATGATATTCACTTGAGAAGTCAGATCAATGAGAACACTTGCTATAGGGGTATGTGCAGGATCATCATGGAAGAAAAAGGCCCTTAAGTGAAGATAAATTTGAGAAAATCGGAGTTAGGCAACTTGACGTAAAAATTTGAATAAATTATTGATGTTATTTAAAAAATATGTAAGAATATAATTTGTATAAAAATGAATGTAGTTTCTAAAATACTAGGTTTATTTACAAGAAAAAAAAATCAATTTGGTGAAAATTTGAAATTTCAATGCAGTGGTACTTAAATTTCAGGAAAAAATAAGAAGTAGGTGTCTCTCTGACCACCCTAACCATAATAAAATAATAATATTTTTTTATAAGATTTTAGATATAAGTAGAGGACTCATGTCTTCATGTGATGCATATTTTTTTGTAATTTTTTTCCAATTAAATAATTAATTATAAAATTTTTATTACAACTTTTAAAAAATATAAAAACTTGTATGTCTGACCACCTTAACTTGGTCAAAACTTCATGAAACTCAATTTTTTTTTTTAATCCTATAGTATGTGAAGCATAGAATGTGACACATGTTTTGGATTGAAAAAATGTGATACCATTTGAAAGCTATAGATGTTTTTCAATCAGCCTATCAATCAAGACTTTAATTGTAATTCAAATAGAAAATGAATAATAATTATTTATTAAATTCAAAGTAAAGCATAATTTATATTGGTGGAAAGCTAATAATCTTTTTTAAAAAACCTTTTCATTTCATCAATTTTGGGTTAAAAAAAAGTCGTCAACCACATGGGCCATGATATCACTTAAATATCACCACTTTTTGGCCCATCATGATCCTACACATAGCCATAGTATTCCTATTTATCTCTACAGGAATGTAAAGAGGAGATGGATCTCTATTGAGGCCCATTGGCAGGTCCTATGAAGTGAAGGTTATGATTGTAACACTACCCACATTATTCTAAGAGGGAATAGGTTGATTTCATAAAGAAGCCATCGTGCACACCAAACAGTACTTCTACAGAGCCTCCTAAGGTTTATGAGATAAGGTAGTGACCCAATTAAGGTTTCATTACACAATACTTTGGAACCTTCCAACTACACCTACTAGGGGTCACAAGTTGGGTTGTAAGGAAGGAGCCCTACAACACTCCTAGGACACGAGGAAAGGGACTTTTAATATCACAGAACATAAACAAAATGGTTCACATCGGGTTCACTAAAAATATAAGAGAGGGGAACCAAACACTGCAAGGCCCCAGGTCACAAAAGGTCAAGAGTGAAAAGGCTTCCCTAACTTACCTTATTTTAAAGGATGGTTAGGATAGAAAGGATGAGAATGATGAAAAACATGTGTCCTTTGATCACTTTGCAATCCTGAGGGTTGAAGTGAGACTAGGTGAGCCACTTTTAAAGTTCAACTCTATGTCTCAAGTAGTTCTTTGTCAGAGGACAAAAGTGCAGTTTTGGGTCGACAATGCACGCTGGTGTCTCATAGATGCGTTGGCATCCATATGGCCAGAAAACTAGAGAGATGAGGTTAAATCCTCAAAAAAGGACTACTAACCTAGTTTAGAGGTTTCTTGACTAATAGAATGATATTAAGAAGAATAAGACATAAATACGAATACGATAAATGAAGTACATTACCGCAATGGTGAGAAAGATAATTTCATAGAACAAACCTCTCACTAGTGTGCTTTGAGATATCTCCACCTATATACAAAAAAGAAGGGGAAAATGTTGGGGTTGTTTAGGGGTCTTCCACAGTCAAACCCTCGTTTTGGTGTCTCCACCTCCATGGACAACCAAGTTTTTAATGATAGTAATAAAGATAAAGAAAGGAATACAAGCTATGTAAAAAAAAAACACTACAAAAGAGTATGTGCTTACTCAACCAAGTTGATAGAGAAGATGAGAGGAGCTTACCACCTTCGTCCAAAGCGCTCAAGTCTTGTGGAGGAGAAAATGAGAGGAACTCAAGCCTTTGCTATGATGGTGTGTGTCTTATGCTTGCATTATCAAAGTGATGGAGTGGTAGATTCTTGCAATGGAGTGTGAAGTGCTTCTACAAATCTTGTGGAATGATGCTCAAAGCATGGAGAGATTGTGCCAGCTTATGTTGAATACTAGCCAACTTGAAAATGGAAGAAGAGATGAAGAATATGAAGGAAGAGGGTGAAAAATGACCATATTTGGGTCAACCAGTCGAAGGGAGGTGTTAATCCTTGACTTCCAATTGAAAGTGTAACATCTTTGAAGTCTCTAGCTGCAAGAAGCTGCTAGGGACGTAAGCGTGTCCCATGGATGTCTACACACTACGTGAGTGTCCCTGACAGAAATGCCACTATCAACACACAGGACAGACACCAAGTGTGATGTGGACAATAGGCTTAAGTGGAATTAATCCTCTTTGTTAGGTTTTCTAAAGTGTAAGGGGGTAAAAGGGAATTTGCGTTAGGGGTGCAAATTCACTTATACATTTCCTAAGTAAATGTGAGGGATTTTAGTTATTGCTTGCTCAACCTCCTTTTATTTCTTATCTTTCCCACTCACTCTCAATGGAGTAGACACCACTAAATTTTTACAGGTTGTAGTAGCACCATTGATAAGGGCTACTACCTTTTGTTTGTGCTCATCAATCCTCATCATTTAAAGAAAATGAATAAATTTTTTTACTTGAATAAGAAATTGAAAAATATCAATATGGGTTTATTTATGTAAATCAATTGCAATTATACCTTGTTCAACATTACTTTCCTTTTGTTTCTCACCTTTTGTTTCAACTTTAGGCTTGGCATCCTTCTTCTCAAGCTCAAGATTTTTGTTTTGGGATTTCACCTTTGCATAAGGAGATTTGACTTGTCCATCATAGTTTTTGTTTCTTAGCTTTCATTGCCCAAATTTTATCTCGCTTACTTTTCTTGGCTTTGGGACCATCCACTTTACTATCATATTCTACTTTTTCAACATTAATATTCTACTCTTTGATGAAGAGGCCAACAAATTTTCCTTGGTGACCTTCCACTATCCCATTTCTTAGATGATATGAACCTCTAGCATAGGTGGCCAAGGCTAATTCAAATGTTGCAATTTCTTCATCTAAATGTCTTCTTAAGGACACATCATCTCCAGTTGCTTCTAATGCACCTATTGCATTATCATTATCATTCTATTCATTTGAAATAACTTGCTGGTGGTGCACATTTTCTTTTCCTTTCGACATCCACATAAAGTTCATGGGACTCCACATCAGATGAGAATTAATTATCAACAAAATATGACATGCTCATGATTGTGTTACTTCAACATCATCATCATGAGATTGATCACAATCTTCTAGCACAACTTCTTCAACTTCAACCAATTGTGCAATTGCACATGGGTGAGGATAATTTGGTAATTAACAAACAATGTACCAAAGAGCTTCATCAGTGAATCTTGCAGAATTCTTTTGTAAAGGATCAGGTGTGAGATGATCTTGTTTACCTTTTTGATTATTTTGGACCAACTTTCCATTATGCCAATTGGTTTTTTAAGGTTAATCTTGAATCCTTAGTGGATTTTCATTTTTGTGGAACTATTGTTTGTCATTTCCAAGCCCCTTTTCATTCTTTTCCATAGTATATTTAATATCCTTGAGGGTTCTCATTAGCTTTTCCCCTTTTTCATCATAAGTAGGATTTGAGCCAAAGGTTTTTTCTTATCTATCCTTAGGATTCTTCAATATTTTGACATCATATCTTCTTCCCACCTTACTTAAAGCTCTTCTATTTCTTTCAATGTGCAAGGAAATTCTAAATTCATTCCTCAAAGTTTGAGGGTCTTTATCTCTCAGACTATAAACCATCTTGGTATCAAATGCGTTACATTAAGTGACAAGGCATACTAAATCATTCAACTTTTAATTGTGTGGCAATTTTCTCATAGATTTCTAAAATCTGATATTAAAATTAGACACCATTTCCTTTGGTGATATTATTAAATTCATTGAGCATAACAATGGGATTAGTTTTATCTCCATACTGCTCTCTAAAAATTCTCTTGAATTCCTCCCAAGGGCCAATTATTCCATTCGGTAATCCTCTATACCAATCCATGGCATCATTTGTTAAAGACTACATGAACAACTTCAAGACCACATCCTCAAGCTCTACCTCATAATCATCAAGCATATTCATAAAAAATCTCAATGATCCTCCCTTGAGATTACCTTATTTCTAGTAAACCTTCTCAATGCAACCCTGATATAATTGTCAATGGGATTTAGGCATCCAAGAATCCCATCAAAACACAACTATCTATACCTTTCTAGTTCCTTGGGCCTTCTACAAAATTGGTTATCTCTATCCCCATTCCCTCTATTATCTTCTCCACCTCCTCTCTTATGATCCAAATTATTACTAGTGAATTGATTGTGGGTACAATCATTACTATTTGTATTCAAATACTTGGTATTATAGGTGGATTGATCTATATGACCAGAGGTTTTCCCCTCAATAGTAGGTGTAGGATTTATTATGGACTGAGAAGGGTCTTGTCATTTCAACATTTGTTTCCATAATCTCCATTTTTTCTAATTCCTTTTTAAGATCCTCATTCTCTTTCCTTAATTAATCCATAGTAGTATCTAGCTTAGGAGGTGGGGAAGGATTTTCAAATATATATTTTTCATTGATAGACAAATTATTCGTAGGCTACTTTCCTTTATTAACTTCTGGGTTAGACACATTTTCAGTAGAGTGTGGAGAAACATTACTAGTGAATGTAGACTTGATTTAGGTAGAGGTATTGATAGTTTTTGTAAATTCAGGTTGACTCTTCCTATCAAGGACTTTAGATACCACAAGACCTATGTTAATTGATTTAATTTTAGCCTGGTTCATAAGTCTCATTTGGTCCAATTGGATTATAAAGGTCTCTCTCTCTCATTCATAACACTCCTAATATTTTATTCTCTTTCCCTCTCCTTATTTCTCCTTATCTTAGCCTAAATTTGAATCTCTCTTCTGAGAGCACTAATATCTTTGAAAGTCTCCTCAATATCTAGGAGGGTAATCTCAAAGCTTGAGTTTTCTTCCAAATCTATTACATTTTGGGCATCACCAAGGAGTCGAGCTAGTAAGTCACTTGGTGAAGGATAAAATCCATCAAATGTAGGGGAATTAATTCCACCATCAATAACATTAATCATAGGGATATTATGAGCATTGGAAGAAGTAATATTATGGTGATGACTCCTTCTTCTACTTCTACTTTGTCTGGGTCGGGACCTATGAATACTAGTAATATTCTTACTATCACAATTCTCTTTATCCTCACAATCTAACTCTAGAAAATTATGATGGCTTCCATGACTGTAAGAATTTCTTGAAGGAATTTGATTTTCATGGAGAATATGTGGAGTACACTTACCTGTAGTTGGGTCTTTCTTCACCCATGGCATCTTAGGAGTCTTTTGAAGATTGCCTTCCAACTTTTCTTCAAGATTTTGTTTCATGTGAGCTCTAGTTTTCTTCATATTTCTTTTGTAGTTCTTCTTCTTCAACACTTTCTTGATTTCTTCAAATAATACACACTGGTGCAGAGACTTGAAATTCTCCACCCAAAATAATTGGGAATTGTAAATATTGATGACAATTTTTTATATCTTTAAACATAGAGATCTCCTAAGCCAATCCTCAACACTCTCAGTGGAGAATTTACACATAAAGATAAATATTTGATAGGATTTTATGTAAGTGACCTCAACCTGATAAATGGTGGGATAATTCAATGAGATTTAGCTATATTTTACAAAAAAATATAAAATTTTTACACCCCATTGTAAATGTACTTGACTCTAATCACAATGCTTGGATAAAGCATACTGAGACATGGATGTTTTCACAAATCTAGTCCCCAATAGAGTTGCCAATCTGTTGGTTTTTTTTCAAGAACCAAGCTGATCTTCAAGGTAGCCTACAAAATTTTCCATTTACAATTCTTAGCAACATGAAGGGATTGACCAATGAATGAGTGAAAGCAACAATTATTTCCTCCTACACTTCAGGCTTTGCAAGACCCATAAGGGTAATCCCATAATTTACTTAGAGATATCTTCAACAAATGACCAAGTAAATTGGAAATAAAAGATAAATTCTCATATGATAGCTCGATGAATGGAATATTTTAAGAAGTTGGCTGCTCCTTGACAACACTCAATATTTAGAGCATGAGAATGGAAAAACTTGACACAAAATAGTAATAATTGTAATCCATTTGAAAAAAAAATTATAAGATCTATTTTTTGTTGAACAACCAAAAAAGTATATCATAAATACATTACTCAGACCAGTTCCTTAACCTAGGAACAAATTCAATCTCAAAACCTATACAATTTGATAGAATATTAACACGTAGCATTATTAAGACCTGGTAATACTACATTAAAGCATCACATTCACTAGATTATTAACCATAACTTCTTTTGATGATCCTAGTAGTCAATTTACATCAACCAATATCTACATCCAAGAAATTTCATTAATGAATTAAAAGCAAGAACAAAACCATACATTCATTGGCAATCAATGAAGAAAAATAAGATAACAATTGATCATTTTATTTATAATCCATGGAACAAGTACAAAGGAGAGAAATGGTCTTGAATTTACACCATTTTATATTCAATTTCTAGTATTGTTATCAAAATTACATACACAATTTGACCGAGTCAAAACCTAAGGCAAGACTCTGAAATGCTCTATGTATTCTCTTTACAATATTTTTTGTGACCAATTAACAAGCGACAAACCCGTACTTCTAGCCTTGTTAATTCTTATAGAAATGAAAGAGAAAACAAGCCTTGGGCTAGGAAGTACACATGTCTAGTTTCTATTGGACTAATACAAGTATTCCCTATTACAGTTATATTTGCATTTTAGAGGGAGATAAAAATTACATGAGACAAAAACTATTTTCATTAGTTGATGAAGATCATGTCCCACCTTCCAAAAGGCATATTTAATTTGATGTAGCAATATTCACGTGCTCACAAAATTTTCCACGTACTCCAAGCATAAATGAAAGAAAAACATAAAGTGAAAGAAGATAGAAAAGACAAAAGATACATTCCAAGTCCATATCCTTGTCATCAAATTTAAATTCGGGAGAAAAAAATATTTTATCCATACTTTATTAAAGGCCTAATCTGTATTTGTTCCAAGCCATGCATTGTGTTTCTCCCATCCATTATTCACCATGTTTGTAGACTTGAGATGAAAATTGTGTTCACCCTTTCAGAATTTCAACTCAATCTTCCAAGACATCCAAGTATTTATCTTTCAATGCCCAAAACTCTTCCTTTGTGGGCCAGTTGAAAGTGATGATATTATTAGGCTTCTGCCTATAAGGATCATATTTGGTGACAACCTACTTAGCCTCCTTTTCAAAATCCTGTAGAGAAATTCCCACTTGAGCAAGCATATCCATATTCTTATTTAACATGCTCATATCATTTTCTCTACAAATATTTGCTACCTGATTTGAGATTACCTAACTTGTCTCATTTTTCCACTCATGTAAATATTTAATATCACCACTACTCTTGAGTATGTTAGGAAGTAGACCATAATTTATTTCATGGAATATCTTCACCAACTCTCTTATTTTAGCCTCTAGGGGCTCAATATTTCCCTAGAATTCTTCAATTTCATTCATAGTTTCAAGGGTTGGTTGGATCTTCTCAAGCTTATCTACATCATGTTTAGATTCTATAGCCATCAACCTCATGTATTGAAGTCTTGGGATCTACTTCTCCATGAGTGGGATGACCAAATCCTAATCTATGTCAAAATTATTGATCGCATCCTTCATGGAAGAGTAATTAGCATGAATGCTAATTAGTCTTTTGTCAACTCCTTTTTCTATATTTTCCAATACTACAATTACAATATTTAAATTTCTATCAAGAATATCCTTATCATGGTGGTTTAATTTCTCTTCATATTCTTTCAACTTCTGAAACAATTCGTCTCTACTAATTTCTTTTGTTTTTGGTGCATCTAAAGTGGTTAGCTCTTCCACTAAAATGGGCACATTTCCCATATTGTAGGGCATAATTTACCATGAAGAACTGGTGGGAGGTGTAAAAGTAGCAGATAAAGACTCCCATGAAGTAGAAGGGGAAGTAGGATATGTTTTCACTAGCTCCCTTAGTTGTAAATTCTGCATTTCCTCTTTTAATAATGCGAAGTCAGTCTATAATTATATTGTTTACTACTGACCCTTGCCATATTGAATAAATAAATCATTGTATAATTCTTTTAACTTATCCTTCTCAGCTATTACCAACTCCACTATTTCTTTCATGAATTGTACAACATTAACTAGCATGGTAGCATCTTCAATGGAAGATGTGTTAGATACCCTTTTTATGATGAGACCCCCTCTATAGTTAGTAGTAGGCTCTACAATATCTAGCTTCTTGGTGTTGGGAGCTACGACCCAGATGGCCAATGTGTCCCACTGCTCACTAAGTATATATCCTTGTAGTGTAATGGTTTCCTCCTGTTTAGAATTGTATAAAGGTCTATCATACCCCTTTACTATGTCAAATGCAATTGCAAAACATAAATCCCATTGAGCAATAAAAGAATACCACTTTTACTTACAAACTCTCTACCCTCTTGAGTAGTAATTTCTTGAAAACTTTCTTTCATTTATTTTATTACTCTGGCCTTGATGACTACATCGGGAAATTCAGGATGCAGGTTTGGTAAGTGCAAGAAGTTGAGTCCACGAAATGTGGAAGTTTTTTCCTTAGCCAAAAAAAATGAAATTACCATTGGAAAAATAGGATCTCATTTTTTTAAAAATGGGATATCGTTTAGCTTCGAGATCCCGAGCCTAAATTCCAAATGGGATCCCATTTTTTTAAAAATCGGGATCTCATTTGTAAAAGGATCCCGAGCCGATGGACGTGAAACATGATGCATATTATTACAAAACGAGATATCGATTTGTAAAAATCGGGATCCTATTTTGTAATAATCAAGATCCCATTTTAAAATAGTATTTATTTTAAAAAAAAAACTTAGTTCATTTAGCATGGGATACTGAATTGGCCAAGATGATGGTGACACTATAACGACCTCTGGGGGTGCCTCCATCCATAATTGTTTTGGTTTTTTCATGTTTTCTTGAAATTTTCAATACAATAATGTGTGCTAGCATATTTTTTTCCAATTTATTTACCATTTTATTTCCTTGTAACAGTAGAAATGATTATTTTTAGAAGTAGTTTAAAAATGCAATGAAACCCTAAATAAATTGAATAGAAAGAAAAAAAATCAACCTTAAATTGTATGTTAAGAACAAAATTTAGCTTTTGAAACCTAAATTGTTCAAACAAATAAAAATAAATTTAATTTTAAAACCCTAATTGAAAGAAAATAAAAAATAGTGCATTTCAAAACCCTAAATTGAAATGAACTAGAAAAATTTCATTTGAATTTAACCCTAATTTCTTTTTGAAACCCTAAGTTCAAATCAAACAAGAAAAAAAGGATTTGAAAACCCTAGTTTGAAATGAAAAAAAAAATTGCATTAAAAGCCCTAATTTCTTAGATTGAAACCCTATATTGAATCCAAACAAATTTTTTTTCCAAAACCCTAAATTGAAATCAAAGAAATCATTTTGTGTTTGGAAACCCTGATTTCGAGCTCAAGAATATTTGATAAAGGAAAAAAATCATTTGCATTGCTTAAATGTTTTAAATTTTATTTTCATTGTATAGATAAAACAATTTTTTAAACTTTACTTTCAATGTTAAATTATAATTAGATTATAAAATAATATGTTAAAGAATAGTTACAATTCATAAATTATCAATGTTTTTTTGCAAATTTAGTTAGCAAATTCCTAAATCCAACTATACAATCCATTTCCAATTGTCGCTTAATTAGATAATGTTTGAATTCATTTCCATTTCTTATTGGCATGTGTTGTCTCTTGTCTTCTGACAATCTTAACTCTCATTCTAGTCAATTAATTGTTAATTAGGCTTCTAGTTTAGTCTAAAATCTCAATTTTCACTAGTCACCTAGACAAGTTAAAAGAATCTAATTTTTTTTTCTTTCTTTCTTTTAGGTTCTTTGAATTCCAAACAATCCAAAATAAAATAAGATTCAACATTAACTAATTTTATTATACATTTTATACCATAAAATTAATTTAAGTGGGAAATATTAATGAGAAAAATGATAAATAAAATAATCTTATATTCAATTAATAAAATACAATTTAAAATATACATCAAACTCAATCTTAATAATACATAATTTATCCTAGGACCTTAAAATGAAATCTGGTTGCCTTAGGAAACTCCATCAAATTTGTTTCCCTTAATCCATGTCATTTTTTCCTAAGACCTTACTACATAGATCCCCTTAAGTCATCCTATTACCCTAAACCCTAAAGCCATCATCTTTTCCTAGGTCCTTAATGAAATTTGGTTTTCTTGGGCAACTTCACCAAATTTTATTCACTTGAGCCATGTCATTTTGTCCTAGGACCTCACTAGACATAGATCCCCTTAAGCCATGTAATCACCCTAAACCATAAACCAATGTCTTAAGGGGATCAAATAAGTTTTGAAAATTTGGTGAAGTTGGCCAAGGCAACCAAATTTAATAATTTAATAAGATCATGCAATATTATAGTATGAATGAGATAAATCATGATCTAGGTTGATCGATTTATGGTTTAGGGTGATATGATGCCTTAAGGGTATCTATGTCTAGTAAGGTCCTAGGAAAAAATGACATGGCTCAAGTGAATAAAATTTGGTGAAGTTTCCTAGGATCTTAATGAAATTTGGTTGCCTTGGGCATCTTCCCCAAATTTTATTCACTTAAGCGATGTAATTTTGTACTGGGACCTTACTACATAGATCCCCTTAAGCCATGCTTTAGGATGTCTCAAGGGGCCCTAATATGACATTTCTTAAGTTATTAAATAAGTTTTGAAAATTTGGCGAAGTTTCCCAAGGCAACCAAATTTAAAAGTTTAATAAGATCATGCAAGATTATAATATGAATGAGATAAATCATGATCTAGGTTGATCGATTTATGATTTAGGGTGATAGGATGGCTTAAGGGGGTCTATGTCTAGTAAGGTCCTACGAAAAAATGGCATGGCTCAAGTGAATAAAATTTGGTGAAGTTTCCTAGGATCTTAATGAAATTTGTTTGCCTTGGGCATCTTCACCAAATTTTATTCACTTAAGCCATGCCATTTTGTACTCAGACCTTACTACATAGATTGCCTTAAGCCATACTTTAGGATGTCTTAAGGGGTCCTAATATGAAATTTCTTAAGTTGATCAAATAAGTTCTCAAAATTTGGTGAAGTTGCCCAAGGCAACAAAATTTAACAATAATAAGATTGTGGAAGATTATAATATGAATGAGATTTCATGATCTAGGTTGACTGATTTACAGTTTAGGGTGATAGGTTGGCTTAAGGTGATCTATGTCTAGTAAGGTCCTAGGACAAAATGAAATGGATCAAGTGAATAAAATTTTGTGAAGTTGCTTCAGACCTATGGTTTATGGTTTAGGGTTTCTATAAAATAAACATAAATACCAATCAAAATGCAATGATTTTTTCCAAAATAGTTGTTCTATAAGTATACACCATATTTCCTAGCTCTTTTACAACATTAGATTAAAGAACTTAGCTATCCAAAAATAGGCTAAAGTTTTGAAATTAAATCATCCAGTCCCATATTTACAAATCATGCAAATTGTTAGAGAAAAATTAAGAACATAAAAGTCCTCTTGACCTCATGTTCCAAAAAAGACACTAATTTATAAGTTATCAAAATAAACAATAGCATCCAACACTAATTTATAGGTTGTCTTAAGGGGATCAAAGAAGAGTATAATTAAGTATAACTATTATGTGATATTAAAAAGTATTATACTTTAGGGTAATTCATCATAACAAATGATATAATTAAGTATAATATTTATGATATGTGCTAATAAAACCCGTCTTAAGGGGTCCTAATACGAAATCTTAAGGGGATCAAAGAAGAGTATAATTAAGTATAAATATTAAGTGATAGAAACAAGTATTATACTTTAGGGTGAGTCATCATAAAAAAATATATAATTAAGAATAATATTTACGATATGTGCTAATTATGACACATAAAAGTACATAGAGTATAATTATTTATTTACATGTATTTAAATATAATTTAACTAATAATTACCTATTTTTACCATGTATTCCATGTTGTCTAGGTTGAATCTGCATGGACTCTCATTTTTGTGATTATGGCTTAAGGATTTATAAAAGGAAACTTTAAATCAATTTCAACTAATAACACACTTGAGGAATATGAAAACATATATTTTATCTATTTAAAAGGAAAATATAAAACTAAAACTATAAATACCTATATTTACTTATTCTATTGTACCATTTTCATCCTCTCGTTTTTGCAACGCATCTATGATTGTCTCGTGCTCTTCCATATAAATTGTCGATAGCACTTTATTTGTAGGTCATCCATGATATCGATCTAGTTTTATATTTGTTTCCACCACCAAATATTAATAGTGTATAATCCTTTTGTGTGTTTCACAATATTCAAATACAAGTAGAACATTCTTCCTTATCAAGTTTTTTTGTAGCCAAGTTCCAACAACCACCATCGATCCTATTCAAAAACATGAAAACCATCATCAAATAAGCTCTCAAATTTTTCTTAAGGGGATCAAAGACTTGTTCTAAAAAATTTCTTAAGGCCCAATCAAATACCTTTTATAAAAAATTTCTTAAGGTGATATCTTGAGGGGATCACCATACCTATTGGATAATGATAACCATCATCATCTTCTCGAAGTGCTATTAACTTATGTTTATTCTCCACACAGTGAGCCAACCAATATTCTCTTTCCTCTTCACTCCCCTCAGGTGCAACAACAACATACACATGTCGTACAAATTTTTTTTGATGCAATTTGACTTGCATGTATCCATATAAATAATTTAGTATTACAAAATAACTTAATAAAGTTAAATAAATTGAATGAAATTGCCTTCTTATACAAGGTCTGAAACACGGTCATAGTCTTCAGATGCAAACACCTGATCATTTTCTTCAATAGTTATTTCATATGGATTACGTGCTTGTGGAGGTGTCAATGATATTTTCTCCCACTCTTCAACACATTCTATGTTTCAAAATGCTTCCCAATCTCCTAAGATACAAAAATGACAAAAACATGCAAGCTCCCTTGTCCAGATAGTCCATGTGCTTTTTGTCGAACACCTAAATGAATATCATTCAGTAGATCCATTGATTGTCTCACAATCAACTCTAGGTAAAATGTTATCTTCTTCAACCAACCAAAATAATCAATGAACTATAGAGTACTCACTCAAACTAGGTGCGGATAATCTTGTATTGCATCAATGCACAATCCCATGTGCATCTTTAAATTTTACTGCATCCTTGACTTTTAATCCTTTTGACACACACACCGACTCCATCACGTTCTCCTTTACCATGCACAACTTCCAAAAAACTCCATATATGTTGGACATTAAGTTCCTTGTGAACCCTACTTAACCAATAAAACATTCAAGCATTCTTGAACTACCCTGTACAATTATCTGACCATATGATGTGTTTTGTCATATGGATTCCTTTTTCTCTTAAATTTCTAAAAAATATATTGAAACAATATTGAATAAACTCTGACGAGTGTAACCGGTTGTCACTCAAATACAAATGATACTCCCTCAAAAATATTCTATCATCCTCTATGCTATCATCTGCATGTCTATAAAAAATATGGACAAACATAGCTACCTGCACTTAATTATAATACTATCATTGAATTTCCTCTTGCAGAGCTAAAGTATAATTTTCCACAAAATCAACCATTGAAAGTAAACTACCAATTGGAAATGTGTGTCTACATGCACGAAATTGGCCATCAAGCCATCGAGCATGTCGAGAGTGCATGGCATATTTTGGTACACTCTTATTCTTAAATTCACTCAGGAATGAATGTACACTAAAATTTTATGTAAATAAATCACAATGCTTTCCTATATTTCAATCTTTTAAAGAAGAGTCAACATTCTTAAATATTTGAAAATTTACTTATTATTGTCCAATATCATTATCAACACTTTCATGAATACAAATAGTTAAGAATGAAAGATTTCCATAGCTAGCACGTTGTCCAAAAATACGGGAGCTTAAATAAAATAATTTACCATTAGATCTTTCACAAAACAAACCTAATATAAACTCCCTTATTGTTTTAGGTGGCATATTAATACCACATTCTCGTATAATCATTTTAGTATGTAAAGTACAATGTATATATCGAAAAACATCATAAAAATAAAGAAATTGAACATGCATTTTACAACAAAAAGATATTCGTTGCTTATTAATTTTTAACATACCATGGTTTACATTTTTCAAAAGACCTTTGACTTATTTCAATACTACTTGGTGTTTCACCAAAAAGTGTAGTCTTTGACACTTTTTCACTCATTTTGGTCTTTTCCCTTGGATTCTGGCCTTGTTTTGCCTTGGTTTAGTCTTGAATGCTTGCAAATCAACAATAATCCAGTGGTGTTTTACAAAGGTGTTGTGAAGTGTTGTAATACATCTTTCCACTTTCATAAGACCCTTTCAACAAAATTCACCTAAATAGCCCTTTTCATCCCTTTCCAAGCCTTGTGCAAAAGTGTTGTAAAGTATTGTAAAATACTTTTACACTTTCCTAGGCTTGTCATCAATAAATTAATCCTTTTTTAATGATAAATTAGTCCCCTAATGTACTTTTAGGCCCGACTTAAGTGTGTTTTGGGAGGAAAACTTGATAAACATCATGTAACATCTTTCTATTCTTGACCACCACTTGAATTTTTCCAATTGGAATAGGTTGCTACCTTGGGTGACCTAGTCCCTTTTGACATAAAATGCAAAGTTAAATAAAAAACCTAATAGGAATTTTCCTCCAAAAACCTAGTGTTGGCCTATCATGTGACATTTTCAGGAAATTAGGGCATATCTTGTATAAATAAGGGTTTTCACCTTCATCCCCCCCCTAAAGATCATTTTAATCTTCATAAGGACTCTTGCACTCTAGCTTCTCAAGCAAGCATTCAAGCACAAAGAACTTCAAGAAACCTCCATTGGAGCTAGTTTTTGCATGTTGCAGACTTCAACAACAAAGGATTTGGTGAGTGTTTGTACTTGCTTTATCATTCAATCATCCCTTCCTTTCATTTCATCTCATTTGGGTTTGATTACCATCAATGTGGTTTGACTAAGAAAACCCCTATTCACTAACCCTAACATTTTCCTTGTCTTTGCATGTGTTTTACAGGTTGTATGCATATTTTTCAAGGAATAAAGTTTTGAAAAGGGTACCATCATTCCATTCAAGTCAACTAAGGTCAACGAACCCTATGTGGAGCAAAAGGAAAACTTGCAGACCGTTTTATGGAAATTTGGACTTAAGCATCTACAGAAAAGGAAAGTGCAAGTGGGGATCTACAAAATCAGACCTTCAGACTTCATAAAGTACCAAGGGGACTAGGTGGCCATCATTGGCGATCTTGTCCCTCCACCAAGCCTGAAAAAGGGTTTTGACATTTCCCAATACCCTTTTTCCTGAAACCTAGTCTAGTAGAATTTCCCAATAGAAGGACTAGGTTGCCCATTCTAGCGTAAGTGTCCCTTTGTAGATTTCAGCTAGATTTTTGAACATTTTGGGGCTCCTCTTCTACAAGCTTCATTTTTTAGGTGCACCATCTCTATATTTTCCAATTTACATTCAGATTACATGCATTTAGGTCACTTAGCTTAGCTTGTATATAGTCCACATTTTCTTTCATTTACATTCCTTAGTTATATTAGTTTCATTTCATTTCCAGCATTCAACCACACTTCTCACACACAACACAACCCTATTCAACCCATACCCTTTAAATGCAATCACCAAAAAGCCTGTCAACAAGGTGAAAGAGTGCCATTCCTAAACCAAGTGCTCCTAGGTGAGAAACCCTAGGGGCCTAGTAAAGGGTAATCCTCTTTCCATTTTTATCATTATAATATTTTTGGTGGTTCACTCGGTACCACTAAATTACCACCAAATTTTCTATAGAATTTAGTTTGTGTTGTATCTAATAGGTGTTTTGGATGAAGATCATGAACTTTGGACCCCACTCTTATTTTTAAAACATCTCTAGCATTAGATGATACCCTATTATTATCATTTAACACCTTTTTATTCCTGACCACCACTTGAATTTGTCTAAGTGGACTAGGTCGCCACCTTGGGTGACCTAGTCCCTTTTGACATAAAACTAGAAATGACATTAATAATCTATTGATAATTTTCCTCCAAAACCCTATTGTCAGCCGATCATGTGACATTTTTAAGAAATTAGGGCATATCTTGTATAAATAAGGTTTATCGCCTTCATTTCCCCCTTAAGATCAATTTTCATTTTCACAAGCACTCTTGCGCTCAAGCTTCTCAAGCAAGCATTCAAGCACAAGGAACTTCAAGAAACCTCCATTGGAGTTGGTTCTTGCATCTTGTAGACTTCAACAATAAAGGATTTGGTGAGTTTTTTTTACTTTCTTTATCATTCAATCATCTCTTCCTTTGATTTCATCTCATTTGGGTTTCATTACCATCAATGGGGTGTGACTAAGACAAACCCCTATTCTGCAACCCTAAAAATTTCCTTGTCCTTACATGTGTTTTGCAAGTTGTATACAAATTTCTCAAGGAATAAAGTATTGAAAATGGTACCATCATTCCATTCAAGTCAACTAAAGTCATCAAACCCTAGGTGGAGAAAAAGGACTTGTAGACCGTTTTCTAGAGATTTGGACACGAGCATCTACAGAAAATGAAAGTGAAAATGGGGACCTGCATAATCATACCTTTAGACTCAAGAAATTACTAGGAGGACTAGGTTGCCATCATTGGTGGCCTTTTCCCTGTACCAAGCCTGAAAAAGGGTTTTGACATTTTTGGATACCCTTTTTCCCCGAAACCTAGTCGGGTAGAATTTCTTGACAGAAGGACTAGGTCGCCTATTCTGGCATAAGTGTCCCTTTGCATATTTCAGGTAGATTTCATAAAATTTTAGGGCTCTTCTTCTGCAAGCTTAATTTCCATCCTTGCATTTTCCAGTTTACTTTCAGATTACATGCATTTAGGTCACTTAGCTTAGCTTGCATATAGTCTACGTTTTCTTCCATTTACGTTCCTTAGTTAGATTAGTTTCATTTTATTTTAAAAATTCAACCACAATTCTCACATATAAAACAACCCTATTCAACCCATACCCTTTGAATGCAATCACCAAAAATCCTATCAACAAGGTGTGCCATTCCTAAACCAAGTGCTCCTAGGTGAAAAACCCCAGGGGCCTAGTAAAGGGGAATCCTCTTTGTCTTGTTAGAATTATAATATTTTTGGTGGTTCATTTTGGTGAACCCGACCATATGCCACTTGTTAATCTTCTAGTTTTTCATTTTATCTTAAGAAAAATCTTGCATTGCATTAAACTTTTATCAATGTTAGCATCCTAGGGTTAATAAAAAAAGTGCATTAGTGTTAAATTCAAGTTAGATTTCACTTTTCAGTGCATTTTTCATTATAAAAGTACCAAAAAAATTACATTTACATTATGTGTTTATATCAAAAGGGCATAAAAATCATAAAACATACTCAAAAATTCATAAAATTGTCAAAAACATCACTACTAGGACTGAGTCACCACACTGGGCAACCTAGTCCTCTTACACCAACTGGTCACTCTGTAATTTTTGGTATTGTTAAAGAATTTCCTGCATTTTAGTCCTCTAGTTCTCCATTTTTTTATTTTCTTCCATAATTTTATTTTGTTCCATAATTTTAGTTACAAGCAGTTTAGTCTCTTTTGTTTACATTGCATTAGCAGCCACCACACCCTTAGGAAACCTTGCATGAGCATTTTGTGTTCTCTTGTTGATATTGTTGTGAGACGAAGTTGTAGAATCATGGCATCTAATGAGAACACTCTTGTTGTATATCTTGGGATCTCCCAGGCTTCTAATCCTAGTATCAACAATAGTACACTAGGCTTAGAAACCATCCTTAGCAACTCCTTGCACATAGGAGACACACATTAGTGCAGGAGCACCCCAAAGTTCATCTAGGAATGTTGACTAGAAGGGTATGAATTGACAATTTATTTAGGCCAAATGTAGCAATGTCTTTCTATTTCTTTGATTTTTTGCCTTAGAGGCATTTGAGAACATTTTTTGTGTTAGTAAAGGTCATGTTGACCATTTGATAGATTGAGGTTTGGCTACAAGGATGGTTTAAGACCTTTGTAGACCTTTCTAGGTGTCAGATTCTCTAAAATTTTGCAAATAAGGCCTATTGAAAGCCACAAGCAGCCATGGACCAGTTAGGACCAAGCTTAATTGAATTAGAGAACCTATATATGGTGTGCCTTGACCTGAAAGTAAGGTTGGAAGCTTTTGCAATATTCAAAATTCATGAATACAAGTGAAGACAGTGATAAGGTTGTGTAATTTTCTAAGATTTGTTTTGAATTTGTGTGGTCAGGAGTGATGATGGCACTGTGAAATGTTGTAGAATGTAGTGTAGTTGTATTTGAAGCTTTGTGTGGCAATATTTAATTAGTGTGTTCAATTTCCAAGCATTGCTTAAAAGTTAGTTTACTTCTTGTAGTTGTTGATCTGACAGTTAGTCATTTAAGAATGGAAATTTAGTTACATTCCCACTGTACTTTGGGTAGGGCCCTTGCCAACTGTGACTAGGATCCATGTATGTAAATAGGATAGGGTTAGGAGTGGTTAGGAGTTAGGGAATCATTGTGGAAGTCTTATCCTAGGCGAGCTTGACAATTCCCGACTAGGAAAGACAAGAAGTGCAGAGCACTTGACTTGCAGGGGTGTCCATCTCCTAGAAATTCAAGGTGTGGAGAGGGAAGGTGTATGCCTTGCCAAGGAATAGAAAGAAGGAAGGGAATCCATTAACTCATTTGGTGAGAGGAATTCTTAACAGTCTGCAAAGAAGATAGGAAAAGACCCAAAATAACCTAAGTTCTTGATCATTACTAGTTTGAGGAACTGTACGGGCAGTTGAAGGCCAGAACCACTACAATCTTCAAGTGATAGGCATGAATAACAAGAACCTCAAAGGAAAATTTAGTGTTCTTTGGTAGACCTTGGAGTATTAGTGTGTTTCCTCAGAGATGGAGACCTAATTGGGCTCTTGGGCTAGTAGCCTTTTTAACCCTAAATGAGTGTTTGGTGAAAGCGATGGAAATATGGAGTTAGGTGGATCTTTTGGAGCAATAATAGGATGGAATGAAGTCAATGGAAACATCTCCACACTCTTGCAAAGCTAAGCTTTAGTTCTTGGAGAATGTTAGTCTTTAGGGCAGATTAAGGGCTAAGGAAGAGTTAGAGGCATTGCACCAAGATTGACTTGGTAAGTTGAATTGTGATGGTAATGGGGTTGGATAGGAGAACCAGGGGTACCTAAAAATGAAGAAGGTCCTAAAGGTTAAGGTGGTGAAATAATACACCAAGGAGAACTTGCAAATAAAGTTCCAGAGCATGGAACATAGATTGTTCCATCCAACCCTATGCTATCAGATTGGTATCATAGTGAGTTAAAGATTTGGGATAGAATCTTGTATGTCAGACCTTGAATCTAGTGGTTCCACAACCATGGTGACAAACATTGAGTTGGAAAAGAAGGTTGAAGATCAGGAGGACAATAGGAGATTGAGAGAAATATTAGCAAAACTTGAGGAAGCATTGAGCAATGTGCAGATCAAGACCAATGAGGTCAGTGATAGGTTGGAGGGTAGGGTACCAAAGAGTGAAGAGGTTGCAGAGGAAGAAAAGACCCCTAAAATTGACCTTGTTCTACAAGAGAATCCTTTATTGAATGCATTGAAAGCTTTGAATGGGAAAGCACTTGAAGGCATACCACTATTCAGTGGCAAATTGGAAGCTGATCTAGTCTTGGATTGGATAGAAGGCATGGAAAACCATTTTGACTGTGATGGATTCACTGAAGCATAGAAGGTGAAGGTGGCCAAATCAAGATTGAGAGGATCTACATTGACATGGTGTAAATTCATTCAAACAGAGAGGGAAAAGGAAGGTAAGAAGCCTATTTCAACTTGGAAGGGTATGGTGGCAAAAGTGAGAGAAGCATACATACCGGATGATTATGAGATTCAGTTACATAAGAAGAGACAAAGCTTGAGGAAAAGAGACCAAGATGTGAACACTTATAATGAGGATTTTCAAAAAATTTGTATGAGGTCTAATGTTTCAGAAGATGAAAGTCTCAAGGTGGCTAGGTATCTTAATGGCTTGAAGTGGAACATTCAAGAGGAGATGACTCTTCTAAGTCCTAAGATAGTACACCAATGTTACCAATTAGCTATTAAGATTGAGGAAAGAAGCAAGAGGAAACATGATGAGGCTTCTAAGAGTAGAGGCAAAGGCATAGATAAAAGAGATCAAAGAGGACATAGATGTGGCTACCAAGGTAGAGGAAATGAACAAAGAAACCAAGGAGAGTCTAAACTCACAGAGCATGGAAGTGAAACATCTTCTAGAGGAGGTTATGGAAGAGGTAGAGGATCTCAAGGGGGATCAAATAGAGGAAGAGGAGCAGGCAGGAGCAATTCATATTTTTCTAATATGAAGTGCTACCATTGTGGTCAAGTAGGACATTCAGCTTATAGGTGCCTGGAGAAAGAATCTTCATCAAGCACTGAGAAAAGAGTGGCATATGCTCAAGAGGACATCATGAGTACTAAATCACCAGAGGTCAGTCACATTGAATCAAAAATGGGGGAGAACCTGATGTTTAGGAGAGTTTTGATCAGACAATTGGTCAAGGAAGAGCCAAAGAAAACGAGAGCCTTATTCAAGGTAAGGTGTAAAATCCTTGGAAAAGTGCGTGAGATTATAGTGGACTCAAGGTCTACTGACAATATAATCTTAAAAGAGGTAGTAAGGAAATTGAAATTGGAGAAGGTACCCCACACTAACCCTTACAAAGTAACATGGTTAAACAAAGGGCAAAGTGTTCTTGTCAATGAGCAAGTAACGATGGAGTTCTCCATTGGAGGGTACAAGGATAAGTTGATTTGTGATGTGTTACCCATGGATGCATGCCATCTACTATTGGGAAGACCATGGCAGTATGAAAAAACTACCATGTATGATGGGAAAGAGAACACCATTTCTTTCAAGAAGGATGGGAAGACATTTAAATTCCAGTCACTGTCAGATGAGGAAGAAGGATAGTCAAAGACACCTAGTGTCTTGCTAAGTAGTGGTAAAGAGTTCCTTAACAACCTACATCAAGGGGGTGAAGGATATGTGGTCATGTTGCAACCTAAAGTAGTAGACAAGGCTAAAAAAATAGTCATACCCAGAGCAGTCCAAGAGTTGTTAGAGCAGTTCAAAGATATATTCAGTGATGGGACACTTGCAACTTTACCTCCAAAGAGAGCCATTAGTCATCAGATTGAATTCATACCAGGAGCTTCATTGCCAAACAAATCAACTTATAAGCTTACAGTGGATCATAATCTAGAGGTAGCTAGACAAGTGCAGGTGTTATTGGATCAAGGATTGATTAGGAAGAGCATCAACCCATGTGCAGTACCAGTGGTCTTAGCAACCAAGAAAGGAGGCAAGTGGAGATTATGTAAATATTCTAGAGCAATAAATAGAATCAAAATTAGGTATAGGTTCCATATTCCTAGAATTGAGGACTTGATGGATTATCTTTGAGGAGCTCAATACTTCACCAAGTTGGATCTCAAGAGTGGATGCCATCAGATCAGAATCAGGGATGGAGATGAGTGGAAGACAACATTTAAGAAAATTGATGGGTTGTATGAGTGGAGAGTTATGCCATTTGGCCTCTCTAGTGCCCCTAGCACATTCATGAGGCTCATGAATGAAGTTCTCAGAGATTTTATAGGGATATTTGTGGTGGTATATCTTGATGATATACTCATATTTAGCAAGATAGTAGAAGAACACCTAAAGTATGTGGAGTTAGTTCTTAGAAGATTGCAAGAAGAGAAGTTAGCCATCAACCTAGAGAAATGTGAGTTCTTCAAACAAGAGCTTGTGTATTTGGGTTTTTTAGTGTCCCAAGGATCATTGAAGATGGATCCAAGCAAGGTGGAAGCTATCCTAAATTGGCCTACACCAACCACAGGGACAGAGGTAAGAAGTTTTCATGGATTGGCTCAATTTTATAGAAAATTCATAAGGAACTTTAGTGGCATATGTGCACCAGTCCTAGATACAATCAAAGGTGGTTTAAAGACTAAGTTTAAGTGGACTCAAGAAGCTGAGAAAGGTTTTGAGAAACTGAAACAAGAAGTGGAAACTCAACCTATACTTTTATTACATAGCTTTGACAAGTTGTTTACTATGGAATGTGATGCTAGTGGAGTTGTAGTAGGAGGAGTGCTAAGTCAAGAAGGTAGGCCCATAGCTTTCTTCAGTGAAAAGCTCAATGAAGCTAAGAAAAAGTATTCTACCTATGACCTAGAACTTTATGCTTTAGTTTAGTCACTTAGGAAGTGGAGGCATTACCTTCTACCCAAGGAATTTGTAGTCTTTACTGACAATCAAGCACTTAGTTATATCAACACCCAAGAGAAGTTGATCAATAGACATTTGAAATGGATGGATTACATCCAAGCTTTTACTTTCACCATCAAGCACAAGAAGGGACAGTTGAACAAGGTAGCAAATGCACTAAGAAGGAGATTGTTCACACTGCAAGAGATACAGATCAAGAGCATTGGAATAGAGACTTTCAAGGATCTCTATGGGGAAGATGAAGACTTCTCAGAGGCCTACAAGGTATGTTCTGACTTTGAGAATCATTTTCATAGCCAATACTCAGAGTATACATTGAAAAGTGGATTGTTATTCAAGGGGAATCAGTTATGTGTTCCAAGAGGATCAATGAGAGAGAACATCATCTAGGAGAAGCACAATGGTAGTCTTAGTGGACATTTTGGCATCAACAAAACAATGGAACTAGTGCAAAGGTTCTACTATTGGCCTAAGTTGTCAAGGGATGTCAGGAGGTATGTGAAGCAATGTGTAGTGTGTATGAAAGCTAAGGGAGGAGCTAGTAATGCTGGTCTATATCAACCCCTACCCATTCCTAACAGACCATGAGAGTGTGTTAGCATGGACTTTGTGGTAGGAATCCCTAAGACCAAGACACAGTTTGATAGTGTCTATGTGGTGGTGGATAGATTCAGCAAGATGAGTCACTTTATCCCTTGCAAGACCACTCATGATGCTAGCTATATTGCTCACCTTTTCTTCAAGGAAATTGTAAGGATCCATGGATTTCCTTTGAGCATTGTCTCAAACAGGGATGTGAAGTTCATGAGTCACTTTTGGAAGACTCTATGGAGCAGATTAGGTACCAACCTATCTTTTGGATCAGCTTACCATCCTCAGACCGATGGACAAACAGAGGTGGTTAATATGGTGTTAGGTAACCTTCTAAGATGCCTAACCAAAGAGTATGGACAAACATGGGACATGGTTATCTCACAGGCTGAGTATGCATATAATGACAGTGTGAACCAGACCACAGGGAAGAGTCCTTTTGAAATAGTGTATGGAATGCACCCAAGAGGGGTATGTGAGCTCAGGGATCTAGGAGCTATGGAGCATAGGAGTGTACATGTAGAGGACTTCACTCAGACCATGAAGGAGATTCAGGAGCAGGTAGAGAAGACAGTCACTAAGGCTACTCAAAAGTTGAAAGATAAGGTGGATATGTCAAGAAAAGATTTGCAATTTGCAGTAGGAGACTACGTCATGGTCCACCTCAACAAATCTAGGTTGCAGAAGGGTACAACAACCAAATTGAAGATGAAAGGAGTGGGACCATGCAAGGTATTAGCCAAATATGGAAATAATGCATATAAGGTGGAGTTATTTGTAGATTTAGGGATTTCAGCAGTGTTCAATGTAGCTGATTTGATCAGGTATAAGGGATCAGTCAATGACATGGATCAAAATAGTAGGGATATCTTCAAGGAGGCAGGTAACACAACCTTACCTGCTCAAGACAAGCTACAAGCAAAGAGGATCTTGGAGTCAAGATTCAAGAAGTCTACAAGGCATAGGGTGTACATGGAGCATCTTATCAAATGGAAGAACAAACATGAATCTGAGGCTATATGGGTAGATGAAGCTCAATTCAAGAAGTAGGGTATTCACCCATATTTGATCTCTCCCCACATTCCTTGATGTCTGTGCAGAGGGGGAGAATGGTGCAGGAGCACCCCAAAGTTCATCTAGGAATGTTGACTAGAAGGTTATGAATTGACAATTTTTTTAGGCCAAATGTAGCAATCTCTTTCTATTTCTTTGAGTTTGTGCCGTAGAGGAATTTGAGAACATGTTTTGTGTTAGTAAAGGTCATGTTGACCATTTGATAGATTAGGGTTTGGCTACAAGGATGGTTTAAGACCTTTGTAGACCTTTCTAGGTGTTAGATTCTCTAAAATTTTGTAAATAAGGCCTATTGAAAGCCACAAGTGGCCATGGAGCAGTTAGGACCAAGCTTAACTAAATTAGAAAACCTATATATGGTGTGCCTTGACCTGAAAGTAAGGTTGGAAGCTTTTGCAATATTCAAAATTCATGAATACAAGTGAAGACAGTGATAAGGTTGCGTAATTTTCTAAGATTTGTTTTGAATTTGTGTGTTCAGGAGTGATGATGGCACTGTGAGATGTTATAGAATGTAGTGTAGTTTTATTTGAAGCTTTTTGTGGAAATATTTAGTTAGTGTGTTCAATTTCCAAGTGTTGCTTAGTAGTTGGTTTGCTTCTTGTAGTTGCTGATCTGACAGTTAGTCATTGAAGAATGGAGGTTTAGTTACATTCCCACTATACTTTGTGTATGGGCCCTTGGGAACTGTGACTAGGCTCCATTTTTGTAAATAGGATAGGGTTAGGAGTGGTTAGGATTCAGGGAATCACTGTGTAATTCTTCTCCTAGGCAAGCTTGATAATTCCCAGCTAGGAAAGACAACAAGTGCAGAGCACTTGACTTGCAAGGGTGTCCATCTCCTAGCAATTCATGGTATAGAGAGGGCAGGTGTATGCCTTTCCAAGGCATAGCAAGAAGTAAGGGACTCCATCAACTCATTTGGTGGGAGTAATTCTTAACAGTCTACAAAGAAGACAGGAAAAGACCCAAAATAACCTAAGTTCTTGATCATTACCAGTTTCAAGAATTGTACGAGCAGTTGAAGGCTAGAACCAATACGATCTTCAAGTGATAGGCATGAATAAAAAGAACCCCAAAGGAAAATTCAGTGTTCTTTGGTAGACCTTGGAGTATTAGTGTGTTTCCTCGGAGATGGAGACCTAATTGGGCTCTTGGGCTAGTAGCCTTTTTAACCCTATATGAGGGTTTGGTGAAAGCGATGGAAAGATGGAGTTAGGTGGATCTTTCAAAGCCATAATAGGATGGAATGAAGTTAGTGGAAACATCTCCACACCCTTGCAAATCTAAGCTTTAGCTCTTGGAGAATGTTAGTCTTTAGGGTAGATTAAGGGCTAAGGAAGAGTTAGAGGCATTACACCAAGATTGACTTGGTAAGTTGAATTGTGATGGTAGTGGGGTTGGCCAGGAGAGCCAGGGGTACCTAAACATGAAGAAGGTCCTAAAGGTTAAGGTGGTGAAGTAAGACACCAAGGAGATCTTACAAATAAAGATCTAGAGCATGGAACAATGATTGTTCCATCCAACCCTACCCTATCACACATGGTGACAAAAAAACTGATGACCTCCCAAATGAGAAGCTATTTCGCATCCATGTTGATTTAGCTCACCTTCAACATGACCTAAACCTTGAAAACATATTTTCCAAGGCCATCCCCACCATAGAGAGCCTTCACTGTTTGCTTGAGTGTGATGATGTCCTAGGTGTTATGAAAAAGATAGTGGAAATATACCAAAAACATGCATCTTCCACACCTAGGGTATCTCAGTCACCCACCCCTATTGTTGGCCAAGGAGAACCTTCCACTCCTTTCCACTCAACCTTAGTTTCCATCCCCACTTATGCATCTCGTAGTGTGACAATGACTGTGCAACATATTAGCAATGTGGTACCTTCCCTCCACATTCCTACTAGTGTTTCTACTTCCCTTGTGGCATCACATCCCTTAACCTCTTCCACCATACCTACTATTAACATCCCTTCCACTTCCCCTTCCACCACCTTCACCCCATCACCACTTTCCCTTCCACTTCATAGAACTTACACGAATCCTCTTATCACACAAATTTTTCACACCATCACCTCCATGAAAAAAAAAATCTCCACTATCAACTAAAGCCAACATGGTTCACCTACACACTATGTTTATAGAAATCCATTATCCTTAGACATCCTACACACCTCACTACCACATGGAATATAAATTACTATATTTGAGAAGTACGAAGGGAAGGGTGACCCTTCTAATCATGTTAATGCCTATACTTCCTTATGTAGTGACTTTCCTCTTGATCACAAGTTGCTAGCTAATTTTTTCCTAGGATGCTCAAAGATGCCACCTTGGACTGGTTTTCATCCTTACCAAGCAATTCCATTAGCTCCTTCATTGAACTAGTGGATTCCTTCATCAACCACTTCCAATTCCATATGACCCCTAAGAAAAACTTGACCGATCTCACGAGATGCAAGCAATATACTAATGAGAAGATAACAAACTTTATCTCTCATTATCAAGCACTTTATTCCTTAATTGATGTCAAGATACCTGACAGACTCTGTGAAAGATGTTCATTGAAAACCTATTAACACCTCTCCAAGACAAGATCACCCTCATGAAGTTCCCTTCTTTCATGCACATGTGCCAAGCGCTTTGTGATTATGACAACTCAACTAGTAGTCGTGATACATGATCCACTTCTAGTAGAGTTGAAAATTATAATGCTTCAACCCAACCCAACTCTCAACCATTCTAAAGACCAAAAAAAGGGTTTCTATGATTCAACCCTCCTTCCCAGACCCCTCCACCTACCAAGAACCAAGTGGCTACTATTCTATCTGCTATGCCCTTAAGTTATGGAGATCCGAAATGTACCTTCACGCCTTTACCTAATACCCTCCATAAAACCATGACTCAATTACTCCAAAAAAAATTTATATCCTTACCTCCTATCCATGCACCCGATCCCAATAAGCCATTACCTCTGTGCTATAACTCCACTACTTATTGCTATTTTCATTGATAGAACGGACATGACACCAAACAATGCAAGTGTCTCAAGCACCTTGTGCAAGACCTAATTGACTTGGGTCGTCTATTCGTTGTTGGTAGCACTGATAAAAACAATGAGTCTATGGCATGCCCTAACCAAAATCTAGAAATTTTCACGAACCCTTTGCCTAAACACAATGTTTCATTTGTAAAATTTGGTGAAACTTCAAAAACTGATGTTATGAATGTTGACACACAACATGAAAATTTTGATCCTTTTTGGAAGGCCACCCATGTCAAACCTATGGATGAGATGTTGGGTGAGATAGACGTCACCCATTGTAAGGGCCAAACAAAAAAATCTTCTAATATCACTTTTACATCTCAAGATTTACTTAAAAACTTTCTCGACAATCTTATCTACATATCCGACAAAATCTATGATAAGCCCACTAATGGGATACTCATAGATCCCGCCTTTTGTGAGAACATGATCACCAAAGAGTTTTTGGTATTACATGACATTTCTCAAGATGTTTATAATAGACTGACTACATGGATTAAAAAACATAACAGTTTCACATGCCCTATGATCAGATTGATCGCTCTCCCATTACAGATAGGTTCTAAGACATTGGATGTAGCATTCTCCATCATTCCATAATTGAAAATTTTTTGTTTGTGACTAGGCCAGTGGTGGCTTCGTTCAATGAAAGTGGTCCCATTTGTTATTCACAAATGTGTGAAGTTTCCTATTGATAATAAAATATTCACTGTTCACCATAGTGGCTTCAATCCTTTATCCTCCAAAGGCAACTTTTCTTTGGAAGCCTTCTAGCCTGAGCCCATGGAACCTATCACCCCTAGATGAGATTTATTTTTCATTTCCTATCAAAAGTTTAAAGAAAAGAAAATATCTAAACTCTCTCTCCGCAACATACCCCCTTCTACCTCAAAATCATCTATCCATGATGAAGCTATGTTACAAGCCAACTCTAACATGCCTAATCATCCCACACCTGAAACCTCCTACACATCATCCAGGAGGCCTAGGGATCATGACATCAATTCTATCCTCCCCTATTGCATCAAACAAGTGTGTAAAGCTAAGGAGAAATTGGATGAGCCACATATAGATCCCATTGTTCCTCCCCTTAGGCATGATTAAAAACCTATGGTGGAACAACCCACTCCTTCCCCGATACCACTTGAAAAACGAAAAAAATGGAATATATAAGCTAGAGAATGTAGGCATCATGTCATGATCTTTCTCGCCAATCACGTGATGAGGCAAATATTGAAAACCATGATCCACCTTTACCTAAAATAGTGCCTGATGACACTCGTCCCCCACCACCACAACCTGATCCTATACCTCACTCACCACCATTCCTGCATGCTACCATTGATATTGTCATTAGACCTACCATTTTCATCAACTTAGATGATGATGATGAGAATGATAGGATAGATGAAGAGGTACACCAAACTTTGAATTCATTATTTTCCTCTTCCATGAGCATACATGATAACACTCCTAAGATAAGAATTGACCTTGACGCTAGTTCAGAAATTTTTGTTGTTCCACTAGCTCATCGCCCACTCGAATTCTATATAATGAGAAAGATTGGGAGGTGGATGAATTTCTCGTTGAGTGACACACATGTTCATTACTAGTCGTTTCTTTCCTTTTTTCATTTATATGGCATTTTTTCCCCGCATTGTCATGTTTGATGTTTCCCTTCTATTTAAAATTCTTCTGTATGTATCTCCATTCTTCTCTATCTCATGCATCCGTTTCTCTTTTCTCTTTCATCTTTCTCTTCCATTTGGGGATGATGCAAGGCATTGAGACCATAGTGGCTCCCTCATGTTGACCCAAATGGACCCCTCTCCTTCTTCCTTCCATTTGGGGATGATGCAAGGCATTGGGACCACAATGTCTCCTTCATGTTGACACAAATGGACACCTCTCCTTTTTATTTTGTTCTTTTTTCCTTCCATTTGAGGATGATGCAAGGCATTGAGACTATAATGTCTCCTTCATGTTGACTCAAAAGAATGGCTCTTTTTCTTTGTCCTTTTTCTTTTTTTGTCCTTTTGGGGACAATGCAAAGCATCGAGACACCATATGTCTCTTCCATGTTGACCCAAAATGACTCTTTATTTTCATTTGCTTTTGATCTCTTTGTGTCCTTTTTCCAGTTCTCTCTATTTGGGGAGCTGATGACAGTTTTGAGCTCTCTACAATACTACTACAACAATGAACATACTGAGCCCAAATCCATAGATCCCTTATGTGTTTGTGGTTTTCCATTCTGGGGGAAACCCCCTTCCCTTTTCCTTTCTCTTTCTTTCTCTTCACATGACGCAACCTTTCTTGGACACCTATCACTTGACATAGGGCTTTCCAAGTAGGATCTCACGTCCTTTTCTTTCTTTTTGCAATTTTTCTTTCTCTACTTTAAAGAAATTGCTCACAAAATGGTGTGTGGCAATCCCTTTAAAGTAGGGGCATACATTGGCATTATTTATTTTTTCATTTGCATATGTTTATCTTTGTCCTCAGTTCCTAGTGTAGCCTTATCACTTCATATGATATGTTTCTCACTTTGTGGATGACACTGGGAATAATGTCCTTCATAAGTGTGACCTATATTAGCATATTACATTCCTCTTAGTGACCCGATGTTTTGCACTACATGCCCTAAGTTGTGAATTTCCTACCCTTTGATTGGTCCTCTCTTGGAGAAATTAGAAATAATGTTCCCTAAGTTAAAGACCTAGCATGAACTAAATAAGACTCCTTCAAACATATTTTTTGCATTTTTACATGTTGCATTTTTGCATTGTGCATACATGGCCACCTTGCATAACACAAATTGCATGACTGTGGTGCCATCCTACACTTTTGCATGAGTTCTAAGCATCCAAGGATTTTCTTGTCTCATGAACCACACCCTTGTCTTTTGTGGCACCTTATCAAAGTTATCCGGAGGTCTAACTTTGGTATGGTTGAGTGGGAAGCCCAACTAGCAGAACAAATTTCCCCATAGCTAGCTTTGTGTGTGTGAGTGCATACCAACGGTGTGTATGTATCTCACCCCCTTTTTGGCATTCTCACCCAACGAACAAGTGAAATTCTCATCAGCCCAGAGTGAGTACACCTTTTCTTTCAGAAAAATATCCTAGATATTATCCACAACTACCTGGAAAAACAGTCGAAGCTTGATCTAATTTTTTTTGTCTCTTCACTCTTTCAAATCACTCCTTGTGTGATCTTTTGTGCTTATGTTTGTTTTTTCATGGGATCTTGATCCTAGGGCTTGATCATCCCTCTCGGTCATAGTTAACTCACCTTACTAGCATGAATACATTGGATCCTGCTTGACATACATGATTCAACTTATTTAGTGTGAGTTTGAAGCAAGTTTATCCTCTCACTAAACTGGAGGCTAAATGTGTCACCAAAAAGTGTAGCCTTTGACACGTTTTCACTCATTTTGGCCTTTTCCCTTGGATTTTGGACTTGTTTTGCCTTGGTCTAGTCTTGAACGCTCGCAAATCAACAACAATCCAATGGTGTTTTACAAAGGTTTTGTGAAGTGTTTTAATACATCTTCCCACTTTTCTAAAACCCTTTCAACACAATTCACCTAAATAATCCCTTTTCATCCATTTCCAAGCCTTGTGCAAAAGTGTTGTAATGTATTTTTAAACTTTCCTAGGCTTTTCATCAATAAACTAACCCTTTTTTAATGATAAATTAGTCCCCTAATGTACTTTTAGGACTGACTTAAGTGTGTTTTAGGAGGCAAGTCTGATAAACATCATTTAAACCCTTTTTATTCCCGACCACCACTTGAATTTGTCCAAGTGGACTAGGTCTCCACCTTGGGCGACCTAGTCCCTTTTGACATAAAATTCAAAATTAAATAGAAAACCTAACAGGAATTTTCCTCGAAAACCCTAGTGTCAGCCTATCATGTGACATTTTCAGGAAATTAGGTCATATTCTGTATAAATAAGGGTTTTCACCTTAATTCCCCCCCCATAAGATCATTTTTCATCTTCACAAGCACTCTTGCACTCAAGCTTCTCAAGAAATCATTCAACCACAAGGAACTTCAAGCAACCTCCATTTGAACTAGTTATTGCATGTTGCAAACTTCAACAACAAAGGATTTGGTGAGTGTTTGTACTTGATTTATAATTCAATCATCTATTCCTTTCATTTCATCTCATTTGGTTTTGATTACCATCAATGGGGTTTGACTAAGGAAAACCCCTATTCTTTAACCCTAACATTTTCCTTGTCTTTGCATGTGTTTTATAGGTTGTATGTAGATTTTTCAAGGAATAATGTTTTGAAAAAGGTTCCATCATTCCATTCAAGTCAACTCAAGTCATCAAACCCTGGGTGGAACAAAAGGAGAACTTGCAGACCATTTTCTTGAGATTCAAATAGAAGCATCTACAGAAAAGGAAAGTGCAAGTGGGGCCCCACAAAATCAGACCTTCAGATTCCCAAAAGTACTAAGAGGACTACGTCACCATCATTGGTGACCTTGTCCCTGTACCAAGCCTAAAAAAGGGTTTTGACATTTCTGGATACCCTTTTTCCCAAAACCCAATCTGGTAGAATTTCCAGACAGAAGGACTAGGTTGCCCATTCTGGGATAAGTGTCCCTTTGCATATTTCAGGAAGATTTAAGAACATTTTGGGGATCCTCTTCTATAAGCTTCATTTCCTAGGTGCACCATCTCTACATTTTTCAATATATTTTGAGATTACATACATTTAGGTCACTTAACTTAGCTTGCATATAGTCTACATTTTCTTTCATTTACATTGCTTATATTAGTTTCATTTCATTTCGAGCATTCAACCACACTTCTCACACACAAAACAACCCTATTCAACCCATACCCTTTGAATGCAATGACCAAAAAGCCTATCAACAAGGTGAAAGAGTGTCATTCCTAAACCAAGTGCACTTAGGTGAAAAACCCTAGGGTTCTAGTAAAGGGGAATCCTCTTTCCCTTTTTAGCATTATAATATTTTTTGTGGTTCACTCAATAACACTAAATCACCACAAAAAATTTCTATAAAATCCAGTTTGTATTGTATCTAAAAGGTATTTTGGATGAGGAACACGAACTTTGGACCCCACTCTTAGTTTTAAAACATCTCTAGCATTAGATGATACCCTAGTATTATGATGCCAATATTTTTCAATCAAAGATATAATTTTAACATTCAATTTCATGTCAGACCTTAAGAGTCGACCACTAAAAATCCAACATTGATTAATTGGATCATTTTCTATACTTTCTCTTCTTTTTTTTGCTCTTAGCAATGTTTTATGATGTATTTTTAGAACTTCACTAATATTACTTACCATTATTTTATTCAAAGTTTCTTTATTAACTATAGTAGTTGTTATTGTAGATGCCTTTTCTTCACCTGCTAAAAAATAAACAAACATTATTATTGTTAGTCAAATTATGCCTTTTCTGTACTTGCTAAAAAAAAAAACATTAGTAGTGTTAGTCAAATTAAGCAAACCAAATAGAGCATCCCCATGAAATACTTAATCATGCTAGATATGCAAGCAAGATAAATAGAACCAAAGAAACTAAATGCAAGAAAATGAAAAAAAAGATCAAATTCTATCCCATAGTGGGTGTGGTGCTCCTTTGATGTGAAAAGGATGCCCTCTCCCATGCCATTGATAAGCTAGATTATAATTTAAATGTCTTGAAAATGTGATGAAATGCAAGATGATGGATATGCCTATAGTGCAAATTCTAAGATTGTTGATCAAGTTGTGGATTTGGAGTAGAAGTGCGTTGTATTTATAGGTTGAAGGTTTGAAATATGGAGAGATGGGAGGAATGTGGGACTAAACATGAGCCAATGGCAAGGTGCCACTTGTCAACATGCCAGTGGAGGAGGAATGAGCACATTTTGGAGAATGTGCAAGTGGTTGAAGATTTGAGAGGTGTAACAGAGATTAATGTCTTTGTAAGAGTCATTAAATGAATGTGGTTGAGACATTTTGGAGGGAAATGGGTTGGGTAAGAAAGTCAAATAAGTGGAGTAAATGAAGGAATATTCCTTGGGAATATGCCTTCTGGGGGAAAATAGAGGTGATTAGATAATTAAATAAAATTAATTTCATGTGCAAGTGGGTAGGTTAGTCAAGGGGTTAGGTTTGACCTACGTTGAGTCAAAACCTAAAGGATGGGTAATTAGGATTATGGGTTAGTTAATTCAAATTAATTAACTTGGAGGAATTTTAGGGATATGACATTTGATTTAAATCATTTTGATTTATTAAATCGGATTAGAGGAATTTTAGGACTTTAATTAAATAAAATGATTTATTTAATCAAATATGATGGATATTACTTAATTAATCAATAAGCTACTTTAATTGATTAACATAAGAAATGATGTTAATTCGAGCATCTATAGTTATAACTCTTCTTGCTGCATTTTTATCTTTAGATCAACTATTTTTCCCAATAGATTGAATGGAGCTAGCAATAGTAGACATAACATGTTTTAATGTTGATCAACAAAAAATCCTAACTTTTTCATGATTTTTCTCATTTTTAGCATTATCATCAATTGCATCATTAGTTGACATTGAAATGCAAGTTTTTTACGATAAAATAATTTTTTGTATATTCTATTCACATGTGTTCTTATTTTCCTCCAAGAAATCTTACCAAGAAGATTATCTAAAATATCACTTTCAATTTTTTAAAAAATATTTTCATCAAATTCAACATCACATTTTAGATTTTAATTTTAATTTTCATCTTCATTTTCACAAACAAAACGGTTTTTATTTTCATTTTAATCTTCATTTTCATCAAAAAAATGGTTTTCATTTTAATTTTCAACAAAAGGATCATTCTCATTTTCATTTTCAAAAAAATATTTTTCATTTTCATTTTCAACAACATTTAAAAAATTTCATTTTCATTATCTAATGTATTTTCAACTAATTCTATAAAAAAATCATCTCTCTGAATATTATCAATGTCAACATCGTTAAGTACATCATCTAGTAAAACTTCTACAAATGAATTTTCCATTTCACTAAAATATGGATTTTAAGACATACCTGGATTTGTGCCTATTGAAACATTCTCCATACCATTAAAAGAGTGATTTGATGACATACTAGGAATTTTTTGTATAATCATATTATTTTCTAAATTGACATCTTACAAATTAGCTTCATCTACAACCATGGTCTCCTCAATTTTTTCATCTTCAATAGTTGCTGAATTGGATGCTCCACCATCATTCATTGATTTAATTCTCATTCTTCTTTCTCTTTTTCTTTGTTTCTCATTTTCTCTCTTTGATTAAATTTCTTTAGATGTCAATGTTTTCCAGTCTTTCCTCTTATTATGAGCTTGTGAACCCATGATTATAAAATTCTCAAGCAGAAATGAATGTCAATAGTGAAATTCTTCAAAAAAATTAATCCAAATTGCAAGTCGAAGACCTATAAGGACAAAATTATTCCTCATTTCTTCCTCTTTAAACAAGTAGAAAATAGCACAATTCCACTTAAAAAATTATTTACATGATGCCTCCTTTCAAAAATTCAATCTGATTTGCAAGTTGAAGACTTGTAAAAAAAATTGTCTTCCTCTTTTGTTCCTACAAACAAGTAGAAAACTAATACATTTCCACTTCAATAATTGATTACATGATACATCCTTTGAAAAATTCAATCCAAAATGCAAGTTGAACACCTGTAAAGATAAATGTTGATAGAAAATAGCCCAATATGTCACAATCGGTCGTACATGTGAAATTGTAGACTTCACAGTAAAACTTTTCTAGTAATTAGAAAAAGAACGGTACAAAAAGAAACGCGATCCCATTTCTAAAATGGGATCCTATTTCCCGATATTAAATGTGGGGACCATTGACAAGGAAACATGATCATGTTTCCTTGTCAATGGTCCCCACATTTAATATTGAAAAATCAAATCCTGATTTACAAAATGGAATCCCGTTTTGTAAACGAGATCCCTTTTCTAAAAAATTGAAATCCCCCTTGGTTTGTGGTCGGGTATTTGGCTTGGATTCTGGTTTGGGAAAAGAATTGGGAATCTGAACCTAGGCCTTCAAGCTGGTTTGCTCTGCAAGTTGAAGGTCCTAACAATGTCAGAGAAAAATAGTGAGTTTGGACATATGGCTTATGAGCTTTTTGCAGAATTTTTTAACAAAATTAAAACCCATTATAGATGAGATAGTTTAGATTCCAAATATGTAATATTTTTTACAATTGGATTACTTTTTCTATTTTTTAATTAATTTATGATGAAATAGGTCCATAAAATTGAATTATCAGGGTTTTTTAATATTTTAATAAATTTTTATTAACATAACTTTTTGAAGAACATATTGCATGAGAATGTACTTCAGACAATTCTTTTCAATTTAAAAAAAATCAAAAAATGATAATTTTAGGTCATCTTATGCGTGACGTACACAATGATTTTTCAAAACACCAAATATGGCCAATAAAAAAATAACAAAAAAAATATTCAATAAAAAATTACAAAACAATATCGAAAATGTCCTTTAGTGAGTTACAAATCTTTTCCCAAAAGGATTTATAAAAATATGATATTTTAGGTCAAAATATGGATGACATACACGTGCATGGTATGGTAAAAAGGAGTGACTTTTAAATAGTGGTTTCTAGAAATTCCTATTGAAATCAATTTGTACCATCTGGGTATTGAAATAAATTATAGATTTGGAAACTAGACTCTAAGTACTACATTTTATGATTAGTGAATTTTTGAAAGATTCCATCTCTAAGTGCTTCAAATGTTAAGGTCAAATGTCTCTGTAGGATGGTGAAATCTTACACATGGATTGTATAGATTCAGCCATCCTCATAGAATAATATGATTCATTCCTTCAAACAATTGATAAAACCAACTCAAGCATGCAAAGAAGAAATGAAATACAACCTATTCTATGGTGGATTGGTGCCCTCCATGAAAATGTGAGAGAGCCCTTTCCCAATCCTTGATAAGCTTAGTGATATCATAGACAATGAGATGCTTGAACTCAAGTTGCTTATAGTTTTGATACCTTCAAAGTGTGTTCTAGAAATGAGAGAAGATGGCTTGCATTTATAGGAAAAGTTGATAGAAGAGAGGCCAAAATTAGGCAATGTGGGACTAAATCCCATCCAATAGGATAGAGACACTTGTCATAATGGGATTGGTCAAAGCTTGTGCAAGTTTTGGCCAATGTGCCCATTCAAATTTGAAAAATGTTAATAAATGCATGTTGTTGAGAGTTTTGGGGGGAATAATCTTTGTCCAAAAAAGTCAAAGATGAGAGTTATTGAGGGAAAATAACTCTTTTTAATAAATCAATAAATTGATTTATTGATGCAAGTGGGTGGGTTAGTTAGGAGTTTAGATTTGACTCTAGTTGACTCAAAAGCTAGAGAATGATAATCATGATTAGAAGTTAATAAATGTAGATTAATTAACTTGGATGATATTAGGAGGTGACATTTGATTAAATCAATTTGATTTATTAAATCAAATGAGAAGAACATAAGGATTAAATAATTTGATTTATTTAATGAACCTTAGGAAATTAATCAATAAATTGTCTAAATTGATTAATAGGAGAATTCGATGCACGATGTTAGTTTTGCATGTCTACATTTTGCCCCTCTTTGAAGCAATGTACTTGTTGCATTGGTTCAAAGAATGATTCTGCCGACATCGAAATTAAAAAATTTCTGATTTTTTGGATGCCCCAGCGAAAAGAAATATGCTAGTACATTGCCCCCTCGAGAGATTGAGCGAAAAGATTCGATTTGAGGTGGATCTCACGATAAAGAGGTTCAAAATGGATGTATGGATGATGAGACTGTATGATAATGGTGATGTAGATGAGATGTTTGGAAGATGCTTAGAATAACAAATTTATATTATCGTAAACAACTTTAAATGATTATGCAATGCATGTGAGATGGATGAGATGGATGATGTTGTCTTGATATGATGGTATGACATGATTATGCGAAATGAGAATACGGATGCAAGATGGATGCATTGTTAGCGTGACAGAAGATAGAAGAACGAGAGGGATAAACCCTTAAATATAAGAAGAATGTAGAAGTCCAATAAGTCTCCTAGTCATCAAGACTTTATTGGATATGATGATGAATGATGATGATGTGTTGCTTATCTAGGGATGGGAAAAGAGCATACCTTTCTTTATGTTTGATAACACACGTAGGTGCGATGCATCAAGGTATTAAGAACCAGGATGGCGTTGCGCCTAGTGTGATGGACTTTGAATCGACAATCAGATAGGAGTACTCTTGTTCACACTTGAAAAACATAACCTTATTCGGAATGCAGTTCAGATATCATAAACATCTCGGACCAAAACATAAAAAGGCAAGCCTTCTTATGTGGTCAACAAGATACCTAAAACATCCTTCCTACAAACAAAACAATGTATGCATGACGAAGTTATTTTACAAGAATATCCAACAAGCACAATAGATAAAAAGATAATGATCGTTGCCCCATTCCTTTCTCTCTAAACCTGTTTTGTTTAGGAATCATTGAGAGGTCCTTGGAATGAGCGCAAAATAAGATAAGTCAAAAAGACCAAAATAAAGTAAACAAACAAGTTGATGTTCTTTGTATCGTTTGCCAAGGCTAAACTACTGTGGGGTACCTGATGCTTATGTCCATCGTAGGAAAGCTTCATCCTAGGACATGTAGTGATCAGGGTTTTGGTGAGATTGATTGCGTGATAAGCTATTGATACTCTTAAGTTGACCAACTTGCTGACTTACAGATCTAGACTTGAGACTCTGACGATTAGGTGTTCACTTTAGAACCTGCTAAACTTGCTTCTGACTAACTCACCAAAGGGTGAAAGCGACGATGATTTTATTATGAGTGATGACAATCAAGGGTGAAAGCGAGATGAAATGGATGCACCATTTTGGTTTTTTCAAATGTTTTGAGGCTATTTTTGGAATTTTTAGATGTTTTACAAATGTTTTTGGTATTTTCAAGATTTTCCAATGTTTTTGGTATTTTCAAGATTTTACGACGAACAGACTAACTTAAAGACCTATCCTAGGGGTCTCGGGAGCTGATCCATAGATTAGCCTTGCCTACATTATATATGCAGAGACCATGTAGTTCGACTGGTGGTAGATTGACTTGATGATAATATGGACAAATGGATTGCCATTTTATTGCCTAAAGGACTGACTTAAGATGCAGACTAGATGGGAAAACGGATTGCCAATGCGATGGACGCCTAAAGGACTGACCCAACCATCTCGGGGGATGATCAAAGATCAGCCTTTCCTACGTTCAAGCTCAGAGACGACGTAGTTCGACAAGGTGACTCTATTTTTGATTTTTTGACTTTTGACATGTTTTTGGATTTTTGATGATTTTTCCAGATGTTTTTGAAATTTTTGATGGATTTTTTGAATGTTTTTGGAATTTTTGATGAATTTGGATATTTTTGAAATTTTTGGAATTTTTGAATGAGTTTTCTGAATGTTTTTGGCTTTTCGCATGATTTTGATGATTCGGATATGGACATGATATGATATCAGTGCTTTGTTTTTGGATTTTGTTGAAAACCAAGCTTAATGTTGATCAATCGGACTGATGGATTGATAGTTTGACTAAGTGTGTTAAGTCAAACAAAAGTGATAATGCACTCGTAAGTTCCAGGAAGTTGTGTTATCCCAGAGTAAACTCATACAAAAAGGATAATTTGGCTAGGTGTGTTAAGCCAAACAAGGTGATTATGGTTTTGATAATTTGGCTAAGTGTGTTAAGCCAAACAAAGTGATGATAATGAACTTGTAAACCCAAGGAAGTTGTGTTATCCTAGAGTAAACTCGTGCACAAGATGATAGTTTGACTAAGTGTGTTAAGTCAAACAAGGTGATGGTTGATTGGATTCGATTGATCAAGATCGATGAAGCTTGAGTTAGAACAAAATTGCTTTGATGATTTGATGTGACATTGAAGTACACATTAGATGCAACTGATATGGATTGTTCAAATTGATGTTCGATGAAATATAAAGCTTGATGAGGAATGTCTTCTTGTCAAAATATGCCATGGGCTAGTGACTTGGATTTGTGTTCACAAATGATTTGACCAAGTTGATTTCATGTTTTCCAATGTTCGGATCACCACATAAGTTGGAGGATATATATCAAGATTTATTCCCGAAGCGAGATGTAAATATTTGCCCCCAGTGTCTAGCAATGTTTGAACGACCATGGGTAGATTCTTGGATACGAATGGATATGGATTATCTTGCGATAAGATAAGGGGTTTTAATAGAGGAATGCTCATTCAGATAATGCTTCAAGGCTCAGATAGCATTGGATAGGATGGGATCAGTGAAAATGACCCATGTCAAGATGTCTACCATAAACAAGTGTAAAGTGTGCTCCAAAATTTTATCAAGATCAAGGTAACTTGGACCTTGGATGCAGATGGAAAATGGATTGGATAAATGGTTCATGGATGAACAGATGATATGGATGGAATGTTGGCTTCATTATGGATGCAATAAGATGCTTTCTTCTGAACTGGTGCACATAGATGCTTGATTCTACACATGATGCCTATTTACCAGGTTTTCATCATGGTACTTGTCCAAAGCGCCATTGAAGTGGTTTTCGCTGGAGGACATTTTTTTTTCTTTACTATTTTCAATTCTTTTTCTGATTTTTTTGGATTTTTTGTATTATTTTGATTTTTTTGTTGTCGCGAAGACGCCTGTTTGCCAGGTTTTCGTCAAGGTAACCATTTTTTCAAGACATTTTCTGATTTTTTTTGTATTTTCTGAGAGATTTTAAGCTGATGCTGAACCACTTGGTGGTGATGATGTTGATGCTTCTATCATAATGTGCCATCGATATCCTGCTTGAAGAAGTTGCTTTGCCAAGATATGTGCACTTGAATGCAGCTTTTGAGAAATTTGTTCTGCTTTACTGATACTGGAGTTAACTCTGTCTTTGTGCGCACATCGCGATAGAGTGCCTTTTGAATCCTTATGATGAAGGGTCGCTGCCAATACATGGTCAATGTGAGAATTGGATATCATGCGTGGAGGCATGGATGGAGTGTGTTTAGGAGTAACAGATGGATTGGTCGATGGTTTGGAACCTTTGACTCTCCAAACTTGGGAAGATGAGCAATAATGGGTGGATATGGAAGTGTGCATGGAATTTGGACCAACTGCTTGATACACTTTGTACGTCACTTTAGAAGCATGTTTTCGCTTTTCTGGACATCTTTGATGGATACTTTTCCCTTTTTGATTTTGCCCCATAGTTTCTGTGACTAGTGGAGTTTGATAGGTATAATTATTCTTTGTATTCTTTGGTATCCACTTGTATTTTATTTGTCCTTCGTGCTTCATCATTTGATTCGAATCTTTCTTTTGATGTTGGTCCCAATTTGTGGATGGGGTGATGGGTGGATGAAGATTCATGATATGGCAGGTTGTAGTATTGGCATCAGTTTCATCATAGGGATTCTTCGTGCTCCCTATGTTGATGTTTGCTTGAGACGAAGTTGCCCCCAGTATGGTGATAATATTATTGATATGTTGAGATCCCTTGATTTTTGAATAACCAAGGCCTTAACGCTTAGGATTTCCAAAAATATGCACTGGTTCCAAGATACCCTGTTCATGTAGGCCTAATCCTCTGCCTTGATAATTCATTTGCTGAAACATTTGATTTGCAAAAGGATATGATTTCCCTTGGAAACAAGTTGTTGCTCCTTCTCTACTCTGTCGTGGACCTTCAAAAGTGTCAGCTTCTTTATTGATGAGATAGCTTGCTCTAAGAAAGGTAAGTGATCCAAGTTTATAAGTGATAGGATCTTCAATAAGTGGGATGAATGCCTGATTGATATCTTCAACTTGATCTTGTGACATATCAGATTGTAGTGCTTCTTCAAGAAGTGTTGATGCTTCACTGTACAAGCCTTCTTCATGATTCATTTCTAATATGTCTCTGGATTTCTCTATATCTTGACCATATGTACCAATGTTAAGAGTAGGAGACTCTTGTTTCCCAGTAATGATTTCAAGAGTATGAGACTCTTGTTTTGAATGAAGATCATCTATGTGTCCATCCAAAGAAAGCATCTCATTGGTAGATGGAGGAGTATGTCCTATGTGGATATGATCATCATTTGTGGCATCTTGTATAGATAATAGAGTGCCCATTAGATCATTGTAGTATCTTGGAGATACAAATTCTTGATTTTGACTAATTCTGGAATTGCTTTTGCCATGCTTTTGATCACGTTCTTGACATGGGTCAATTTCAAAGGATGGACATCTTTCTTGGATATCTTCATTAGGAAGTGGCTCAATATTCTCTTGAACTTTGAGAGGATTTGAATCAAATGTTGAGATAGGGATTCCTTCAATATCTTTAACCATGGGGTCAAAGGATGTCAATATGTTGTTGGAAGGGCCATTGCTAGACTTTGATGGAAGATTTTGATCATGCTTTAGAATAAGTTCTTGAAATATGTCCTTTGACTCGTTAGGTGATGTAGAGACATTGTCAACATGATCATTGGTGGATGGATCTTGGTTTATTTCAATGGGATCAAATAATGTTAACACATCTTGAAATAGATCGCTAAAAAGTGGTTCTTGATGAACGACGATTTGATCAATGGATGGGGTAGACATATCTTCAATGTGCTCATTGATGGATTGATTTTGATCATTGTTTTCAACAATTTTGGTGGAGGGATTGTCAATGTTCTCCAACATAGGATCAAATGATGTTAATGTTTCTTGGATTGGATCATTGTTGGGTATCGTTAGTGAGTTTTGATCGTGATTGAAAAGTGACTCTTGGTGTGTGATGATTTGATCATTGGTCAAGGTTGAAACATCTTCAAAGTGCTTATTGATAGATTGATCTTGATTTTTGTTTTCAACAATTACGGTGGGAATCTGTTGCAAGCTTTGTTGTGGGAGTAAGGCCTGTGTTTTCTACTGAGCCAACAACGCTTGTTGTTCGTCATGTTGTTTTTGTGCCAACAAAGCTTTTTGTTGGGCTCTTTGTTGTGCTACTTCTTCTTGGATTGCTTTCAATAGTGCATAGAATTCTGCTTGCGCTTGCACTTGTTGGGCTACTTGAGCCACTTGTGCTTGCTGAGCAACTAGCTGTGTAGCTTGTTGGGCTTGGAGTGCCTTTTTACGGGAAGCTTCTTGAGTGGCTTGCAACATGATGGAGAATGAATTGGTCGTGTTGTGTTTTGGCGGTGGTGGTGGTGGTGGTGGAATGGGAATGGTTTTGATTGTTGGGGTTGCTTGGATGGTTTCCATTTGTTGTTGTGATATCGATGGAAAAATGGGATGATTTGGTATGATGTTTTGATTTGGCATGATAGATTGAAATTGAACATTGTTGTGGTTGGGAATCATATTGCCTTGATTTAGGTAACTTTGATTTTGCATGGTGTTACCTTGACTTGAATCAACATATGGAGTTGCCAATATATTGCTAGGATTTTGAACAACATTAGGGGGATTTGCAAACATGTCTACCCCAAAGTTTACCAAGTGTGGATTTGAAATGGTCATGTTTGGTAAAGTTGCACTTGGTATGTATGGATTTGGTGGGATGATGTTGTTTGGAAAACTCATGCATTGAGTGTTTGGTTGATAGATTTTCAGATTTGGACTTGGTTTTAAATCTATCATTGGGAAAGGTGTTCCAAAATTTGGATTGGGTATGCTCATATTTGTTGTACCATTGATGTTTGTATGAGATAATGCTCCCATGTATGCATTGTACAAGCTTTGGAAATCAAATGGTATTGCAAGGCTTGGATAGTTTGGTTGAATCAAATTGCTCATGATGGATGGATCAAATTTATATTCCATGTCCCTCTTGTGTTGAGATCGAGTTTGAACCATAAAATGAAGATCAATTTTCAAGAATGTAAGAGATGAACCTCTAATCCTTTAGATCGGTTTAAACCTTAAGTTCAAAGAAGCGAAGAACTAGGATAATTGGAGGATCAAAGCGATAATGAGGATGAGATAAATGTAAGATGAGTGATATGGATGAATGGAACTCTTAAAGAAACTTTGAAGGAAATGCTAAAATTTTTAGGACTTTGATTGATCGTGATTGGATTGATGGTTTGACTAGATGCGTTAAGTCAAACAAAATGTGATAAATGTAATCGTAAAGCTCTAGGAAGTTGTGTTACCCAAGAGTGAACTCCTACAAGATGGTAGTTTGACTAAGTGCATCAAGTCAAACGAGGCGATGATTTGATAATTTGGCTAGGTGTGTTAAGCCAAACAAGATGAACTCGTAAACCCTAGGAAGTTGTATTATCCAAGAGAGAACTCGTGTATAGGATGATGGTTTGACTAGCTGTGTTAAGTCAAACAAAGTGATTTGATTTCTCCTAAAAGTTTAGCATAACAGATGATGACAAAGTTTCCAAGAATTGTTGGTGAGGTGGAAATTTGATTGATTTTGATGGTTGAAAGATGGATGAAAGTGATTGGATTTGATCCTAGACTTGACCTAGATGACACTTCTGCTTACAAGACCTCGGTGTTGAAGAACATGCTATATTTCCTATGAGAGGAAAGTAAACCTTTCAAACAATTCAAGATCTCAAGATGCTCCTCACTAGCTTTCACACTAAGCTTTTTGAACTTCGGTTTTGGGATTTTGATCATGTTAGAAAACACATGTGTAATCAAATTTGTCTTTTATCTTGTCTTAGTGAATCCCTTTTACCAAAATCACTTGCTTGATTATGTTTTCAAATTGAATGTCTAATTCCTGCTTTCGTTTTCATCCCACAATGTCCATTATGTGGAAACCAAAGAAATTAGGGCAAAAGTTTCCTAGGTTTATCCTTAGTGAAAACAAATGACGATAGAATTCAAACACTTAGAAACGTCTAGGGATATGATCCCTAGGGAAAGCAAGAGTACTCAAATTCGTCAAAGGTATTTGTTTCCTCCAAGGTGTTTGAAATTTGAGGCTCTTGTGAATGTTCATTTTTCAATGTTTTGAATCCAAGCAAAGTGTTTTTGATTCCAAGCACTTTCACACTCCTAGGTTGATGAGGCAATATCTTGTTGTGTTCCCACTTGGATAAATCCAACTGCGCATATCTTGTGCGAATGGCTAAATGCTTGACCACACTGGCTCCCCTCCATGACACTCACTTATTCGGGTCAGCCAAGCATTAGTACCCATGAATCTCCCATGGCATACTTTCCATTTCCACAACAAGACCGCATGTTATGTGGGGCGGCTTCAAAGGACATGACCTTTTGCACCAACAAGATAGATAAGGTTTTGGCCAATTTCTAAACAAGGGGTTCTAATTCGGGCATTCCGTTCGTGGGGGATTATCCAATGTCGGTGAGAGTCCATTGCTGTCCATCTCGTTGGAATAATCCTCGTGATATTGGCCTTTGTTCCAATATCCACACTTATATCCCGGGTGGAAGTCGCTTGGCTTTAGCGTGTTCCCGGTTGGGTCGTTCCCTTGGGTGATTGCTTTTTCCCACAAGGCAGGCCCTCTAAGATAAACAATAGCGAGCTAACATATCCCGTCGTTCACACAACCTTCATTGAAAAACAAAGGGGAGAACCTCCGCAATATATCGTGCTCACACTCGCATGTTTTGTTCAGTTTTAAATGCCCAAATTGAAGTGTGGAGGTAATCTTTTTGACAACTTAATATCATGAAAAAAAACTTTTGATTCTCAAGATCGCCATGAGGTGCGAGAGAAGCGCATACGTCTTTTTGATGATATTACTTTGTGAAAAAGATTACAAAGCATGAAAAACACTTGTTCATTTTATACCTCAAAGCAGTGATGAGTTCGTTTTAAAAGCACCAATTGAAATGTGAAGTTGCCTTGTTCAATTTTAAGTCCAAATTAAAACTCTAGTAAATGTCTAAGGTTCAGTTTTAACCAACTCTGAAAAAGAAATCAATCACTGATTAATTTTAAATCCAAATTGTTCTAGTTGGTTTAAAATAGAAAACAAAAATAGGAAATGGACACTTCAAGCTCTTACAATAGCATTGAAAAATGCTTTTGTTAAGTTCAAATTTGGCGCTCAATTCTTCAACTCCAATATTCTCCCAAGATCGTTTCCTTCGCTTCAATATTTGAAAATTCCTTGTGCAAACAAAATCCTTGCAAGACAAAAGAGACAAATTACATGAAGACCAAGTCATTAATTAAACTCATCTTAAGCATTAAATTCAAATAATAGAATGATTTTAAAGACCAATGAACTAAAAACAATAATAGGAACCCTTATTTTGCCATAGCTTTCCCACAACATTTATAAACATGGCTCTATTTTAGCAGCAAGAATGAATTTTAGACAACTCAAATTATTCAAGTGTGATCCCAAACATAAACCCAATTTGCATCCTCTGGTTCACATGCTTCTAGATCTGCTCACACCTATAAAAAAAAAAAAATATTGCCATGTTCAAAATAGATTAAGCATAGGAATTTGCATATTTGATTGACTGAAAATTGACTGTTCAACTAGAAATTTAATGGTAAACTCAAATGTCTTCAATAATAAGAAAACTCTCCACCGTCAATCACATTAAATACTTCAAAACTTGTACCTCACGCTGTCAGTCGCACTATTTGGATGTGATAGAGTTGTAGACTGAAACAAGATATGCTACATACGTTTTTGGCACTCAATGGATGTCATTGGAGTTTGAAGTTTAATCAAATAGAAAATAGAGGCGGTAAAATTGTACTAGTTACTACATTCAATCGCAGTCAATAGAAATACCAAATGGAGGCTTCACTGGTATTAAAGTATATAAATGCTATGGATTACCTAAATTCTTAATCAAATCAATTCAACCAAGCATCCAAATAATACCCATAGCACTGCATAAGCCTCTTTTTTAGCTCTAAGATATTATGATGACTGCAAAATAAATTTGTATTTAGCAGGGATGTAACTCAAACAGTGGAGTGCTTGCTTTTCCTGTGAGAGGTACGAGATTCAATACCCAACATCTCCTATTTCATTTTCCTGTTTATTGTGGCGGTATCTTGCAGCTTTGAATTTATTCATTTTTTTTCACCAATTTCAAAGTAATGCATACATAAAACAAATAGCCACCGACTACAGATTGTAGTTAAAGGAAATGGGACGAGCGGTTTAAATACTTAGGCCCGTACAGATCTAACAAGTTGTAACCAGGCTGTAAGTGTTTTGACAGGCACGTTATCTATTTGATGGGACGCCTCAAGAAGTTATCAATAGTTTTAAAGTTTTACCGGCCAATGATCAAAATAGCAAATGCTAAGATGGTAAGTGAGGATAAAGGCAAACTAAGTTACAGATTAGTGTCCTATGCAACACGAGGCTTCGAGCAGCTTTGATGTGTATCTGTCATAATTTCATTGGCACCCACAAGGCTATGACAATGAACCAGGCTCTTATATAGGTAAAAAAAATTCACCCTACGAAACCAAAGGGAAATAACCAGTTTTCGTAGCCTGCAAAGGATTAATCTCAACTACATCAAAGGCTTCCTTAGAAACTCCCTCACCTTGAAGGCTGATTAGAACCTCTGGTAGAAGATAACGACAGCAATTTAATAACGTATCTGACAAAGGCGGCCAATAGTAGCAGGCTACGAGGTAACGTATCTGACAAAGGCAGCCAATAGTAGTAGGCTCGCAAGCAGGCAAACTAATATGATGTAACTACGTTTGACAAGATGAAGGTGCATTTTATGACAGGCAGACTTTATATTAGCAGGGGATAATGTAGAAGCGGTGACAAGACAATGATCTGTATGGCACTAGACTGTTTGACATGGTGTCTGTACTAGATGCTTTAAAACAGAAAAAGTAAATGTATCAACCATCGCTAGTTGAATGCTCAGTAACCAACACAAGCTATTTATTCAAAGTGCTTGACTGTTGCCCCCAAGAATGGCGAAGATATGATGGGAGCTTAGAGATTCTCGATAACACTGCGGAGGGAAAGACTTATATAGGCAATGCCTTAATTATAGTCAGTGTCATAACTTTTAAGAGATCAAATGTCAATACCAAGATCTGGTTTGTCGACAGGAAGCAATCCTAGAGTTCTCACTATCCAATCACGTAGGGTGTGATCACACCATTAATATAGATCAGGACGGTGGGTTTAAGCATTAGTAACACAAATTTGACAAGTAACTTCATGATGATGCTGGCCTTTCACGAAATTACAGACCCTGCCACGAACTAATAGCTTGGAACTAGCAATGGAGCCATTGAGCATAGAGGAGAAAGATAATATCAAAAGCAACTGTCGACTTTCTTATAGAAGAATCACCTAACAGCAAATGAATTTATTTAATGCTGCAATGGTGGAATTTACGAAATTGACAAGTAAGCACCATTTACTTTCCCTATTAGCTTGAAAATCAGGCCCACCAAGACAAAATGACAATAGTCCTTAACCCTTTCATTTCACTTGGTTGAAGTTAGGGGATTGCTCGTGATTCCTAAAAATAGGCTTTAATGAAGACAAAGGCGCGGTTAGGACAATAAACAGTGACAGTAACCAAAGATAATGGGCAGACCCTCCCCCCATTAGCGCTTAAACTAGCATATCGGCCCACCCCAAAAGAGGTGGAGAAGAAGCAAATCGTGGCCAGGAGGGAAGCGGTAGTGGAATGGAGATAAATAACCTACCATGCACAGCTTGATAAGGATATTTCAATATACTTTATCTTAAACAGGCCTACTACCTTTGAAAGGCTAGAAGGCTTGGATTTATATGTAGGTGTGGAATCTATCTAAAAATGAGGCATTGCACATAAGAAGAATAAAGGTAATTTCTTTTCTATGTACACAAGAAGCTCCTGAAAGACAGCCATTATTCTAAAATATGTAACATCGCACAACCATACCAAAATAAAAGTAATGAAGTAAAGTGCATTTAGGCAGTATTGAACAGCAAATTGTATTTTCCTTTGAAAATAACCTGCAATAAAAACATGCTTTCCATACAAATGGTCTCACATGATGTAGATTGCAAATACGCAGAGCAGAGGAAAATAAAACAAAACAAAACAATCACTACACCCCTTTCTGCTTGTTTTATGTAATATTCAACATGTGGACAAAAGATAACAAGAAGCTGGTGTTAGATGGAAAGTAATATTAGCCTGTTATGTGTTCTACGTGATATCAATATTGAACAATAATGAAATAAAACAAGTTTTCCCTCCTTCTAGTGCCATTTGTAGGATGGTGAAATCTTACACATGGATTGTATAGATTCAGCCATCCTCATAGAATAATATGATTCATTACTTCAAACAATTGATAAAACCAACTCAAGCATGCAAAGAAGAAATGAAATACAACCTATTCTATGGTGGATTGGTGCCCTCCATGAAAATGTGAGAGAGCCCTTTCCCAATCCTTGATAAGCTTAGTGATATCATAGACAATGAGATGCTTGAACTCAAGTTGCCTATAGTTTTGATACCTTCAAAGTGTGTTCTAGAAATGAGAGAAGATGGCTTGCATTTATAGGAAAAGTTGATAGAAGAGAGGCCAAAATTAGGCAATGTGGGACTAAATCCCATCCAATAGGATAGAGACACTTGTCATAATGGGATTGGTCAAAGCTTGTGCAAGTTTTGGCCAATGTGCCCATTCAAATTTGAAAAATGTTAATAAATGCATGTTGTTGAGAGTTTTGGGGGGAATAATCTTTGTCCAAAAAAATCATAGATGAGAGTTATTGAGGGAAAATAACTCTTTTTAATAAATCAATAAATTGATTTATTGATGCAAGTGGGTGGGTTAGTTAGGAGTTTAGATTTGACTCTAGTTGACTCAAAAGCTAGAGAATGATAATCATGATTAGAAGTTAATAAATGTAGATTAATTAACTTGGATGATATTAGGAGGTGACATTTGATTAAATCAATTTGATTTATTAAATCAAATGAGAAGAACATAAGGATTAAATAATTTGATTTATTTAATGAACCTTAGGAAATTAATCAATAAATTGTCTAAATTGATTAATAGGAGAATTCGATGCACGATGTTAGTTTTGCAAGTCTACAGTGTCAAATTCTGAAAATCAAGGAAAACACTTCCACTTTTTGGCCAAAAGTGGACTCAACTTCTTGCCAGCACCCGACTCCTCTCCTTTGTGATGTTATTCAAAATATAATATTTATTTTCCCTCCAAGTAATTTCCATTAAGTCCTTAGACATTACAAAAGAATCATCATCCATGAATTTTGAGCAACCCTTCTCTCTAACATCATCTTGGTTGTTTAGGCCAATGAGGTTAGCCTTGCTCAATCTTAGACCAAGTTGTTATGGAACTATCTCTGTGGGTGGAGAGAGAATTCCTTTCTACATGTATTCCCTAGTAATTAGGATTTCATCATTTGAATCATCATCTTAAGCCACCAAGCTATTTGATTGAACCTTTTGCATCTTTAGAGGTGGTTCCCTTGGTGGTGATTGTCTAGGTGGAAAATCTATTTCAATAATTGTAGGTCTAGTGGACCTTGGAGGAGATGGTGGTGGAACCTATTGCACATGGGAGGGGACTCTTTATTCCTCTTGTTGGGAAGAGGCAACAATTGTGTCCTTTCTCTTCACCTTATTCTTCCTCCTAAAAATAATAACTTTCTTTTGGGCTTGGGTGGTTGGGCTCTCTTCCATTACAGGGGTTTCCCATTCTCCTTGTTCTTCTACTACCAAAACTTTCCCCTTTTCTTGGATTAATATCTCACCCTTTAGGTGCCCAACTAGTGTCTCAAAATTTTGGAATACATACTCTATTCTTTGCATTTCATTTGGGATTTCAGCAAAAGCCAAGAATTGAGGGTCCTTTTCCATTATTTCCTTTTCTAATTTATTGTAAGCAATCTATTTCATATTTCTATCATCCCACTTCTAAAAATCCAAGATGTTTCTATAGAAGTTGTCAAAACCAACTTCAGACTCCAAGATCACTTGCATGCAAATGGATTCTAGTCACAAGGAAGAGAATTGATGGAGAAAACAAACAAGGGTTTGAAGAAATATTCAACCACAAATAAAGTATTGATTGATTGATATGTAAATGAATTACAAAGAGTACATATGCCTAATTATATAGGAAAGTGCTAAACCTAGAATGAAAAGGATGTTGCCAAGTGTTCAAATCACACTTCATGTGACAACAAGAAACCCTAACCAACTACTTAGGGAATAATAACAAGATGGAGATAAGTTCTAGAAAAGACAACTCATCTTCTAGAAGGGAATATTATCTCAACAGCTTTATTAATAGATTAAATGCAACTTAGGATTAATATGATTAATTAAAACCTAAGTTAACTTATGCTAGTGTAATAGTTAATTTAATTAATTAATTACACTAACACCCCCCCATAAGTGCAACTTAGGGAGACAAAATAAGCATGCACCTAAAACTAAGATGAATGCAAGAAAGCATGAATGGGTCCCAACAATAAGGCCTGATCAGGTACCCATGTACAAATGCAATAATGAGGTAGAGAAGGAAAACCCAGTGGGACAAACCCCCCCTACAATGAGATGACTGCTACAAAAAACACTGGAAGAACACTGTGGAGTAACACTGGAACCGCAATTTGACAAGCGAGGAAAGATACTTATGTCTATTAAAAACCATATCGAAATCATAATAATGCAACAGTAGACCCAATGCCATGGAACACTCAAAAAAACCAACCTAGAATAACCCTGGAATCCATAAAGCAATAGTAGATGAAAAGATGATGATAGAATCTGGAAGCCGTGAATCTCGATGCCGATGTCAAACTGAGACTAAAAATTTTCCATGGGAACAAGTACCATAAAGACTCAGGAACATTAACCACTAATTTAGTGGCCCTCAAACTAAGATATATCCAATGTGGATCATTAACCAGAGGCTCTCAATCGAAAGTATGAACCAAAAATTAATCTGATATGTGTCAAGCTAAGACAAAAAAGTGGCCAAAAGAAACTAAGAAACCAAATTACAACCCATGCGAGTTGTCATCAAAACATAATGAAGATCAAAGTGCATGCACACTCTAATCAAATTATTATGCAAGAAACCTCTTGAGATGGAACTTTATATTAGTTCATTTATTACAATACCCAATGATTGCAAAAGGAGAGAATGCCTAAATATGCATAAACAAAAAATTAAAAAGAGTGCATGCACAAATCAATGTTCACATCTGTCTCCATGATGAAAAATAACCTCAAATTTGTGTAGATGACCAAATCTGAAAAAATGGCCTACACCACTATGAAGTGCTTGAAAGAAGCTTTCCGTCAATATCTTGTTTGCCAAAAATGGACATCGTGGCCAAAAGTTATGAATTTTTTTAAAAATTTGAGTTTAGCCTGCAGGAAACGGGTTTTCTAGAAAAAACGTTTATTTCTAATTTGATTTCTAGAAAATCTACTTACTGTTTGTAGACAAAAATAAAAACTCAAAAATATTTTGATGCTATAAATAAAACCCATAAATTGTTTCTTGATCCAACAAGCACAAGATGAAAAATTGATTTTATTTTTTAACCTTCAGCTTCGAGAAAAATGACCGCGCGCCATTTTTTCAATAGTGATTTTCTCTAGATCTGTGCAAGATATGCAAAATCTAAAAGATACCTTGTTCAGAATTTTGACGCTGGCTACAAAACCCAAAAATCGTTTTCCCTGCAAATGAACGAAAACCAGATTTTGGAAGCAAATATGATGACGACTCCAATAAAAAATGGCATGCAACAAACCCTTGTAGCTCCAAATAGCTCCAAAATCTTCAAACAAGAATAGGCATGTAGCAGGAAAACTCTGATACCATGTAGAAGTTGTCAAAACCAACTTCAGACTCCAAGATCACCTGCATGCAAATGGATACCTGTCACAAAGAAGAGAATTGATGGAAAAAACAAACAAGGGTTTGAAGAAATATTCAACCACAAATAAAGTATTGATTGATTGATATGTAGATGAATTACAAAGAGTACATATGCCTGATTATATAGGAAAGTGTTAAACCTAGAATGAAAAGGATGTTGCCAAGTGTTCAACTCACACTTCATGTGACAACAAGAAACTCTAACTAACTACCTAGGGAACGATAACAAGATGGAGATAAGTTCTAGAAAGGCAACTCATCTTCTAGGAGGGAATCTTATCTCAACAACTTTATTAAATGATTAAATGCAACTTAGGATTAATATGATTAATTAAAACCTAAGTTAACTTATGCTAGTGTAATAATTCATTTAATTAATTAATTACACTAATAGTTTATGATCGCATACTTTGGGAAATAGAAGTTCTGAGTAAACTTTGAGCTTCTGATCCTCACTTTGAACCATACCATGAATCCTTCAGGATCATGGTTTCTTGCTGCTACTCTTTTCATTCCCAGAGGTTTGAGGATATCACTAATCTTATCCCATCCTTCTTTGATCATAAAAAAATAAAAAAACACAAGTATATGAGGGGAAAAATATTCCCTTGCCTTGATCTTTTAAGTTGTTATTCTCCACATTTCCAAGTTGCCACATCACCTCTAGAAAACCAATTCTCTCTGGTACATCCTTGGACAACATATGGAATTAAATAGTTGTGCCATAAACTCTCAAAAACATATAGCCAGGGTAAGGGATAACATCCCCCCAATTATGATCAATAGCTAAATCATGCAAGGTTGTAGGAATCTTTCACATGTTCACAATTAATACTCTCCTCAACTTCAAGGAAAGTTTTTTTTGAAACATGATATAGTCAATTTCTTGTCATCTTTATCAAGGACCGTAGTTTAGCATTGAACATGCAACTCTAGGTTACCTTCCTTCTTTTCAAGTGTCATATCCTGACCAAAATATGGGGCTCCTCTATACAAAAGAATGTGCATGACCAATGAGTACCAATAGAACCTGACCCCATCTTTACCTTCTTTCAATTTTACTAGGCCTTGATGAATCCTCTCTATGAGGTACTCTCCATAATCATACAATGTGCATCAAGTAGGATTTTGGATATGTCTTGGGTATGTGTCAGATCATGATGGGCCAAAAAGTGGCGATTTGTAAGTGATATAATGGCCCATGTGGCTGATGAATTTTTTCTGTCTAAAATTGATGAAATGAAAAGGGTTTTTAAAGGAGATTCTAAGCTTTCCACCAATATAAATTATGCTTTACTTTCAATTTAATAAATAATTATTATTCATTTTCTATTTGAATTTTGACTATAGTCCTAATTGATAGGCTGATTGAAAAACATCTATAGCTTTCAAATGGTATCACATTGTTTGAATCAAAAAAATGCATCAGATTCTATGTTTTGCATACTATAGGATTAAAAAAAATTGAATTTCATGAAGTTTTGACCAAGTTAAGGTGGTCAGACATACGGGTTTTTATATTTTTTAAAATTTGTAATAAAAAATTCATAATTAATTATTTACTTGGAAAAAATTACAAAAAAATATGCATCACATCAAGACATGAGTGCTATACTTATATAAAAAATATTATAAAAGAATATTATCATTTTATTGTGGTTAGGGTGGTCAGACACACACCCACTTCTTATTTTTCCCTAAAATTCAAGTACTACTGCATTGAAATTTCAATTTTTCACCATATAGAATTTTATTTTTTAAAAATAAACCTAGTAGTTTAGAAAATATGTTAAGTTTTCTATAGATTCTATTCTTACATAATTTTGAAATAATATAGATAAATTATTCAAATTTTTACGTCAAGTTGTCTAACTCTGATTTTTGAAATTTTCATTGCCACTTAAGGGCCTGTTTTTCCATGATGATCCTACACATACCATCTTTCCATGTACATCCAAGGCATGGGAATGCCTATAAAAGAGTCATAGTTAATAATCTAACACAAATAATAGAAATTTATTTGGAATTAGGATAGAAAATAATTGATCGGGTAGGGCTCCTTGTCTCAAAGGCCCAAGATGATCCTTCTAGTATCCATAGATGCCAGATAGTGTTGTAGCACTAAATTTTTGAAAGTGTGCCTCATCGTCTCATACTCTACCTGTAATTCCTTTTCATTAATCAACACCATATCCTCACTCCATTTTGTGAGCTTGAAAACTTCAATAATTTCATCCCTTATGACCTTGACCATTTCAATTCCATCAAAGGTCCTCATAGTTCTTGTGACTAGATTATGGCTTGTAGCCACTACCTTCAACAAGTACACATCCATGTAAACATTTGGGACTATCACTTTTCCTGTCTATATTCCAAGGGTTTCCCACAATAATGTCACAATTTATATTCCCAAACGAACAACTAAATATCACCCATCCAATGTAGGGCAATGTGGCATCCTTAATTGTAGATTGTTTTTCAATAATTCCCTCTACAGTTTGTGTACCGAAAAACTATAGTTGACCTTTGGATTTCTCAGCAGTTGAAGGCTTCAATTGATTAGTTAGGTCCTAGACTAGCGGTCTAATAGGAGGTTTTGAACAAGAATCCTCTACCTTAGACTTAGATTATTTAACTTTCAGTGGCATGACTCTAGGGTTTACATAGACTAGGGTTTCTTTCAACAAGATAGGAGATTACAATTTGGGAAAGGATTTGACATGAAACAACAATAGGACTAAATAAGAAAATGTTTCAAAATGGATGTCAAAAATTAAAAGAAATACTTTAGACACAAAAACCTAACGACAAAATGATAGAGAAAGCACAAGATAGAAAGTTCTAAAAAATTTTAGAAGCAAGAGATCGATTTTACTTATTGGTCATACAAATGCTTGAAAACCCTAAATTTGTCATCAAACAAGCCTGAAAATTATAGTACAGACTCCTTGAATGCATAGAATGATTTTAACAATCTACAATTGTGCTTTAAGGTAAGTTTTTATGGCTTTAAAAATCTCCAATTTGGTAGCTCTATATCTTATCTACCATTATGGTTCACTTGCATCAACTAGAATGACTCATTTTCCTTCAAACTCAACTTTGAATATCAATCGTTGATCACATAGTGAGATGGCCTGATGGACGATCTAGATTTAGTCAAATAATTTTGAAAAATTTGATTGTAGACCTCTACTCCCATCGACCAATCCAAAATAAATCATGTGGACCCCACTTGGGTGATGCCATAATAGTGGTTTACACTTTCTAGGAGATCATGATTTTTGTTGAAATCACATATTTTTAGAAAATATAATGATTTAAGCCTTGAAAAGTTCTATTTAAAGTGTTCCAATTGAAGAGGGTTTGATCAAACCACCTTAGACCAATCCCCCTTGGATATAACCCCACTTTTTTTAAACCATACCTATAACAGAGTCTCCTTTACACCTGTCAAAATGCTGATAAAAAACCACTTTTGATTTACCTTTTGGGGGATCAAATCAGTTCATTTAAAATTTATTTTTTGTAAGTATATAGTCCTTACTATAAGCCTCCAAAAAAGTATGATTTTATTTAAATTTAATTTCATTATTATATTTATTTTTTGTTTTTTGTGAATGTAGGCTTTTCACCAAAAATCAAGCTCTATGTTTTGCAAATGTGGAAAAATAGTAGATTATCAAAATAAAGTTTTGAAAAATATTTTCAAGCTGGGAATTGGTGTCTTTGATCCATTAAAAATAAAAAATTGAATTTGGATACATATAGAAAAAGTTATGTTGTATATAGTCCGCCTATGTCTGAATTGTAATTGGTTTGACTTCAAAACTTTATTAAGGAAAAAATATTTAATAAAACACTATGAAACCAAATGAATTGGTTAGATAGCATAGTTACAAATCTAAATTCAAAAAAAAAAGAATTTTATCCTTCATACAGAAATATTTATGTTGTATACGGTGAGCATCAATCCTTAAAAATTATGTTTACTGATAAAAACTAGTTTTCGAAGGAGATGAAAAAAAAAGTGCAATCTAATTCCAAATTTTTTGAAAAAAATATATTTAGAATCTATAGAGAAAACTTTACAAATCACTAGTTTGCATCATCTTCAAATTATTCACGGTTTAGCCACTATAGGAGCCTGAAAGTGAAGATTTAGTTTAAAAAAATCAGTTTAGTGTCCAGTTTGCCCAAAATTTGTAAACCAATATTGTGTGATCACCCACCTCCAAGTCATCTGTGGGCTCCACGATCTTCTTAAGCACTGAGGAAATCCATGTGTCAGCATCCCCACTTCCTTGTTGGTCTTAACCCATATGTAATTCTTAGCAACAGGGAGGTGCGAAAGGGCTCAAATTTAATCAAAAGTCTTCAATATGTGTGTGCTTTACCTTAAGACTACTTACCTATGCACATAATCTTCAGAAATGATGGACAACCAAGATTAAAATATTTTACTTTCTTTTAAAACATGTGTGAAAAAATTTCCTTTAATAGCTTGAAAATTTAGGTCTTTAACCTAATGGAAAAATATTTCATTAATATTTCCTTCCTCCATATAGTTCTTTGATGCTACAAATATTTCCATGTGGCACCTCCCAACTTCCCCATTGAGAGACGAGAGATATAGGTGGGTCCCTCGTAGGTGGGTGGGGAATGACCAAAATCAACCTACATCACCCCATCTCAACCGTTGATCTCATTTAACATAGAGTTCATAGCCTTTGGAGTTCGTTGGGCTTCATTGACAAAGGGGACACATGTCATCCGCTCGCCAACTCGTGATATTATTTTAATGAATATTAAAATGAAGCAGGGGTGTGGTAAATGTTCTAGATGTATCCACATGAATTCCATATCCACGATTGATCTCACCAAAGCTTAATATATGTTTCCTTTGAAGAAAATAGGGCCCACTAATAGATATGACATGCAGTGCTCACCTACCAGCATGCCCGAATATTTTAATAGAAAATAAAACCAAATGGGATTGCAAGGAGTGGTTAGGATGATGCCTTCTAGATCTGATGGTCTACATCACATGGTGATATCAGCATATGAAAATTGTTAGCATTTAAAAGGGGGTTGACTAGGTTAATGAGATGTGGGGACATAATAATTAAGACCAAAACACTAGGAAAATGACCAAATATTAATTCCTAGACTTAGAACCTTTGGCCAATAACAAAATATTACAAACCCGCATTGTAAAAGGCAATATTTTAATAAATCAACAGGTAATCACTCAGAACCATTAAGATTTGAGGGGTCGATAAATGAATGAGTGAAAAGAAACAAGTCCCAACATAAATACCGAGAACTGGTGATAGGAGGTGTAGACACTCAAATTAACATAAATTCCTCTATTAATAAAATAAAGTAATTTATTGATTGATTTAGTAATATTCATCATGTCTGATTAAATAAATCAAATTATTTAATTATATCCTTAAGGTCCTCTTATTTGATTCAATAAATTAAAATAATTTAAATCAAAATATCATAATTCCAGGTAACCCATCCAAGTTAATTAATTTTGAATTAATTAACCTTTAATCCTAATTACCCATCCTCTAGCTTTTGACTCAACCTGGATCAAACCTAAATCCTTGACTAACCCACCCACTTACACATGAAATTCATTTTTTTCAATTATCTAATTACCCCTTTTTCCTCACAAAGGCATATTATAAGGGAATTTTCCTTCATTAACTCCATTTTTTTTAATTTCTTGCCCAAACAATTTCTCTCCAAAATCTCCAACCATATTCATTTAATGCATCTTACACATGCATTAACCTCTCTTACACCTCTCAAATCCTCAACCACATGCATTAATCATGCACATTCTCCAAAAAATTCTATACCTCCCTCCACTAACCATGTGACAAGTGTCACAATATCATTGGCTCTTCTTTAGTCCTACATTCCTCCCATCTCTCCATTCTTTAAACATTCAAACTATTTATCGAGGCCTTCTCTTTTGAAGATCTACAACTTGATCCACAATCTTACCATTTCTACTATAGGCACTTTCATCTCCGTCACTTGCATCTTTGCATCTTCATCATTGGAAGCTTATCAAGGGGGTGGGAAAGGGAATCCTTTCCACATCAAAGGAGAACCACTCCCACTATGGGATAGAGTTTGACGTTTCTTTCATATAATTTCATCTAGTTTATTTGGTTATTTTTATCTTGTTTACATAAGTATCATGATCAATTATTTCATAGAGATGTTCAGTTTGCTTTTTTTAGTTTGACTAACAATATAAATGATTGTTTATCTTGAGCAAGTGCAAAAAAAGCATCCACATTTGGTGCTAGAAAGAGGGCATCTCTATTCCTATCTATTTATGTTAAATGCATTGCACATAAATATAAAGTATTTATTTATGTCCTATATCAGTTTGAATGCATTAAAACGAAATAGAAAGTCTTTATTTTTTTATCATAATAGATTTGCGGAATACATTTTTTAATATCAATCCATATCATAGATAGGAAAGCACAGTCTTTATTTTTGTCCATTGTCAATTAATGCATTGCTCAAATTTTTTTGAGGTCTCTTCTATAAATCTGTCAAATATTGCATTCACTGAGACTGCATTTAGGTGTCCTGACAAATAGTTCATAGGATTAATCAATGTATTTACATTTTATTTTTATGTAGGGATTATTCTAACACAACCGTGTAAAATCTCGAAGAATAATGAAAATAATTGAGTATCAAATATCTTCTATTTGAATCTTCTATGTGTTTCTTTAGGTTGCATCATTGTTTACATGCTTTCTTTCTGCTAGCACCGTTGTGTCCCTACTAGTTGATTTTTTGTTCATATGTAAATGATGTAGGGTACAATAACATTTTATTTTGACACTCTAGCAAATAAATTTTTCAAAAAAATATGTATTATCATTGCAAGCCAATTTCTTATCTAAAATGGCAAGATAATTGCTTCCACTACTAGCCCTCGTGTTTCTCTGCATTTCTTATATTCCTCATCTTGCATTTGTTCCCTCTTCTGGTCCAAATGGTTTTTCTGATAAATTGTGCATATGAGCTTACCTTGTTATTTCATTAACTTGTACTTTCTCACTAGAGTGGAATGTAGGCAATGGAACACCATGATTCACCATTTTTCCTTCCATCATCTTCTTAAAAGGAGTACAATTTTTGACAACCCTGAAAATATGGACTCTAATTTTGTTTTTTCTATTGTTTTCAAGCTTAAAGAAACAAACGTCACCTTCCTAATTCTACAGTCGAGAACACATATTCAAGTATTTATGTAGCTTGACTTGACTTCATTTATGTGGAGGCAATAGAATATTGCTAGATCTGTTATATCAACAGTTGAATGATGGTGTAGAGGTGCATTTGTCTCATTATTCTCGCTGGTCTATACTTCCAAACTTTGAATACATTAGTCTACCTTAAGATGTTTGTTTCATTATGCTTCCTTGTCTATGCTTCCAAACTTTGAATACATTGAGGCATATATAGATAACACGCCTTCTCTATGATTTAAAAATTTAAATCCATTGAGGCATCTTGTCAAATAGATAGCTTATCTTGTACATTATCAAGTTTTTGTTAGATAACATGCCTTTTGTATGATCAGTCTCCTTTTTCTAAATAATTCTTTTATCTTTCTTTGGCATCAAACTTATGTTGATTTTTCACTGTGAACTTTTCTTGGGCAATAAACTTTATTGATCTCTTTGGTAGTGAACTGGTGTTGTCCATACTTGTATCTGACTTGAGTTTTAATGATTCATTGAAAATATGTGTTGCAATCATTCCTAATTTGGTTTTCCAGGTGGATTCCTCATTCCCCACACAAAATCATTAATTTCATTTGAGGCCTCCATTTCAAATCGTATTTTTCATTGATCATTCTTTAGAAAGTTATCATGCCCAAGCTATACACATAGAATGATGTAGATCTTCCTAATTGCAATGAAAAAATATTGTAGTTATGTTTGTATCTGCATCACCCATATTAGATTTGAAATTTTAGTTTTGGTTTCGTCATCATTTAAGTCTTAACAACACAACTGTGTTGGCGATCTCTTGATATCCTTCGTTATTAATTTTATACACATGAAAATTCTTTGAAATATTTTTCAACACATTCGCTGAAATTGTAGCTTTTGGTGGGATGACTTCCTTTTGGGGTGTTCTATTAAGTAGGAAATAGTGTCAGTGTTTCTAGGTCATCCACAAGGTTTGCAGCACCAGGCCTGCCTTCATGTCTTAGCACTTTTTGCAGCACATTTAACACTTATTGTTGTGCATTTAAATTCTTGTTGCACACTTGGTTATTTTGGTTATGCATATGCTAGTGCTTTTAATCATTTTTGTTGCACATATGAGATCTCTTCCTCCACATTCATTTCCTATCAAGTTTTAGTATTAGATTTTTTGATAATTTTTCATTCTAGGTAACTCTTTTTTGTAGTTGTCATCGATCATCAAAGAAGGATAATCAAACTACAGACATTTTTTTTTTGTAGGATTAGGGATCTAGCTAAGTGCAAATATCAAGCAACATTACTGAGTGGATTGTCATTTTATCTTGGGTGTTTTTTCTTTTTACCACGACAAAGATTTAAAAGGCGTGCTTGTCATGTATAGATTTTATTGATTATGAAATGCAATTATTTATCATGATATTGTTAATAAATTAAAGTTAAACGATTATTCAAATTGAAGTTAAATTGAAATTTAAATTGAAATGAAATGGAAATTGAAATTGAAACGCAATTGCAATAATTTGAAATGCATTATATTTAAATTTGGGGTTTGTGATTGCTGATGAAAACACGAGTGCAAGTGAACACAAGAACAGGTGAACGTGAATGAAGGGGAGAACAACAATCACGTAGAGTCGTTTTAGCCATTAGATTTTTATGAGGATGATGGAATCACACACACTCACTTAGTTGATATTTCAATGCATTTTTGTGATTATTGTGTTTGCAAATTTAAAATTGAGTTTAATTGATTTCTTAAAATTCGTGATAAGAATATGTCGTTTTAAATGACAATTTGGTTAATTTTTGAGGTAATTTATTTAACTTAATTGAATTGGATTCCTTGTTTAGATATTTTATTAATATTTAAAAATAATGATGCTTGTATTTTGAAATTTAATAAAATGTAATAAAATTTGTGTTTTAAAATTATTTGCTTTTATTTGAAAATTATGAAAGAGGAAAATATTTAAATGAAGAAATTAAACAAAGACCTAAAATTGAGTTATTGAAAACAAATTAGAAAACAATTCAGATGCAAATTGAAATTGAATTCAAACTATAGTTAAACAAATTGAAGAAAAATATCTTTAATCATTTAGAGGCAATCAAATTTAGAACTTGTAGTTAGAAAAATTGAATTGGAGATCAACCTCAAATTGTGGATCTTGCTTTGGGGATAACTCCACCAATGCATGAGAAAACAAGGAGTCAGAAAAAAAGAAAATTCGAACTGGAGAGAACAGTGAAATCAAAAATCCGTTTTGATTTCTAAGGAGAAAAAAAAAAAAGAATTAAGGGTCTTGACAGGGAATTTGTTTGATTTTGGGGAAGGTAGAGGGAGATTGATTTCCTTTTGAATTAGCTTACTATTCATCCCCCCACACAGTCTAGATTGGAGACCAGAAATTCTATCCCACTCACCATATGTGGCCAGGCAGAGGATAATTTCATTTCTTATACAACCATCAAGCCTCCCATTTTCCACGCAGCAACTAAGAGGTTGCCCATCTCACCCACCTAGATAAATGAATAGGACTGGAGAAGGCATGACCGAAGGGAGAGGGAAGATAAGTGCAAGGAAAGGAAGGGAAGGAGAGAAGAAGGTGTGGGGAGAAGAAAGTGTAGAGGTCGCAGTGTTGGGAGATGTAGAGTGCGTCCAAGGCAGCAAGGAAATACTTCACAGGAGATAGGGAGGTAAAAGCAACAGGAAGAAAGAAGTAAAAACAGTAGTGGGAGAATAATTTTCATACACAACAGAACAACAATCAAGAATAGAGGACAGGAGTTAAGGAAAGAACAAAGGAAATTCACAATCCATTTCTAGAATTTACCAGGTAGGATCTTGAAATTATTAAACAAAACATGAATAGAGTAAATTTGAATGAAATAGTTATTTTATTGTGTTGATTTTTAAAACTATTCAAAAGTATTTTTATTACTTCGAATTCTGTCTGAATTCTTAAATATCAAACGGTGATTTTTCCAGAAAACTACTCAATTTGGAAACATAAAATTTTAGGAAGAATTTGATTTGAAAACATTGAAAAGCAACTAATTAGATTTAGGAAGAGATTCAAAACATAAAAACATCATTTAAATTTAGATTTAAGAAGATCTTAAACATAAAACATTTGTTTTATTATGATTTAGAAGAACTTTAAAAATAAACCAAACAAAAAATATTTTGATAAAATATCCTTAAAATTTTAAACGTGATTTCAAGATAGAAGTTAAATTTAGCAAAAATTAAAAATAAAACTCAAAAAAATCAAGACAAAAACAAAAATGATTTATTTTAATTTTGTTTGAAAAAGTAATTATTTATTTTCTGAAGGTAATCAAAATAGAAATTAAATCAATTAAGTTAAAATATGATCTACTTTGAAACCAAATGAACGTGAACATGATTAAATTGAGGACTAATAGAACAAAAGAACGTGTGCTCTTTTATGCTTTTTTTAACATATGTTTTTGATTTACATACTGGAGATACACCTTCTTACTTTTTGATTATTTAATTTATTCGGTTTAAATATGAATTTAATATTTATGGTTAAAAATGATGATAAATCAACATTTAAACTATTTTTGATTGAAACAAGATTTTCGATAAACTGTTTTTGAAATATTGTATTTAATTGATTGGAACCATGCATGCTTGATAAATGAATGTGCATGTCATGTTTTTGGAAAGTTACCTTCCGGGACAAGTGCTAAATATGTGTTATTAGAGAGGGTAGTTTTTCTTTTCCAAAACTGCTTTATTTTTCATGCATAACATTTTACTTGGCCAAGTAACTTAAGGACCATTGAAATAGATGGAATTAATGAACTCTCTACCATATCCTTGTATCGAACTTTCTTGTTTCTTAAATGCATTAGAAAAATGAAAATGCTTGTGGTTTTACAAGTTATACTAGACACACACTAGATTCCATCTTTCTTGTCGACTACTTTTTGCTAAGTAATTCGTGTAGGGTCAGGTATTCTTTGAATGATTTAAGAATTCCAGGGAAGCCTAAGCTTCGAGGTTGGGCGGAAAAAGCACCAGATCCTTGTTCTTGTCTTTATTATGTAGATATGCTATTTGATTGAAGATCAAAGGATGTCATCTTCATTTATGTTTTATGTATTCTTGAATATGTATTGAAGAGCTTAAGGCGACTGAATGCCTAGGTCTCAAATTGTAACTTATATTACAACTTCTTTGTATTATTATCAATGTTGTGTATTATGACATGTTTATGTATTTAAACTAGAATTGTATATTGAATCTATCTTATCAACTTTAAGTCATTGTTTGTTTGGGATCGACTGGTTTTTATGATGTCTAAATGAATGAATTGTCGACTTTATTTTGAATATAAATGAAATTATCTAAATTTTTTTTGATGTTTGATTTAAAGAGTTCTACTCTTTACATTTGGTATTAGATCCCTAGGTTTGAACACTAGTTTTCTTTTTCCATTACGCTAAAGAAACATTCCTTGATGTAGAAATTGTTGACACATAATGGGTACAAGAGGAAAAGGAGTTGTTGCAAGTAATGAGAATGACAGGTTGGATCAGATTCTCAGTCTCTTGAATCAACAAGGTTCTAGAATGGATAATTTGGAACATTAAGTTCGAGGTGTCAGAGAAGGACAAAACCCTCGAGTTGAAATTCTCCAAAATGAGGAGCAACCCAATAATGATAATCCAAGGGTTGAAGTACCAAATCCTCAAGCTAGGATTGAAGGGGAATTGGCAAAATATTTGAAAAGGGTAGCACTGCCCATGTTTGATGGTAAGACTATAGGTGATGGAGCTAAAGCCTAGGTTATTGAGATGGATAATTACTTTGAGCTCAGGAATATGCCCAATGAGACCAAGGCAGTTTGGGCTGTATACCATCTTACTAGAGAAGTTGCTACTTGGTGGGATAACGAGAAGACTGAGAAGAAGTTACTACCAAGTGGGACTACTTGGGAAGTGTTCTTGCAACTTATCAGGAAGAGGTCTCTTCCATAGTTGTTCTTTGATAAGAAGATGACAGAGTTCCAGAATATTAATCAGTGTGGTCTAATAGTTACTTAGTACTGGGAGAGGTTCACTAATCTCTTGAATTATGCACCACAGTATCAGATGGATGATAGGTTTCGTATTTAGAAAATTATCCTAGGATTGATGCCACAGATTAGAGCTAATGTGGATATTCATAATCCATTGACTATGGATGAGGTCTTTGAGAAGGCCATAAAATAGGAACAAAAGCTGCAACAGGTGGAAAACTATAGGAAGAGTGTGAATGCTAAATCTAGTTTTGGAAATAGGAAGTTCCAAAACAATAACAACAATAACCAAAAGGGTAATAATAACAATCAGCAGATAAGGAATCTGAAAAGAGGAACAAACACCAAGGATAAAGGAGAAGGGAGCTTTGGGTTGAAACAAGAAATTTAACAATAATAACACCAACTTCTCCAATATCAGGAACAAGACAGGTGTTCACCTTGGGCCATGAGGTGGATGCTATAATTGTGGAAGAGATCAATATGCCTCCAATTGCACTTAGCGTACAGGAGGTTGGCAAGGTGGTAATGATCGGTGAGCATCACAACACTAGATTCATGCAACGGTTGACAACCGTCAAGCAGAATTTTAGGCTTCACCTATTCAGATGTCAAGTAAGCTTTTTGGTCAATATTTTTCTATTTTGATAGATATAGGAGCTACTGAATTCTTTATTGATCCTAAATTAGTTGTTAAATTACCTATTAGACCTGGTTTTATGTCATATTCATGGATGGTTTAGTATGGAAATCGAGCAGAGAAGAGGGTAGATTCATGTTTATCATTCAGCGATTTAGAGCTACCTAATTTTCAAATCCTAGTTAACCTATATGTAGCACCGTTGGGTTCTTATGATGTGATCTTAGGGATCAATTGGTTAACTGATCATAAAGCCATAGTGAACTATGAGGATAATGTTGTGAGTTGCTTGGATGATTTTGGACATCTAGTTGAGATTTTAAGATCTCGAGAGCCTCTAGAGCTGAGACATATCTCAGCTATGCAACTAAAGAAAGTACATCAGAAAGGATGTTCCATATATGCTATATTGGTGAGTGATATGGATAATGCCTAGCAAAATCCAAAAGGCTATCCAGTTCTCAAAGAGTTCTTGGATATCTTTCCTGAAGAACTTACTGAGTTACCACCGAAGATAGAATTTGATTTCTCGATTGAACTTTTTCTTGGAATGGAACCTCAATCCTAATCTCCATACATAATGACTACTACAGAGTTGTATGAGCTTAAGGTTCAATTATGGGAGTTTCTGAAATAGGGATTTATTAGACCGAGTGTATCTCCATGGGGTGCACTAGGAATCTTCGTTAAGAAGAAAGATGGAACCTTGAGACTGTGTATTGATTGCAGGATGTTGAACAAGGTTACCATTAAGAACAGATATCCTTTACCCATGATAGATGAGTTATTTGATTAGATGAAGGGGGCCACAGTATTTTCTAAGATTGATCTTAGATCAGGTTACCACAAGTTGAGGATTAGGGATGAGGATATTTTGAAGACAACTTTTAGAACTCGGTATGGACACTACAAGTTCACCATGGTACCTTTTGGCGTAACGAATGCTCCAGCGACATTCATGAACCTTATGAACAATATCTTTAGGGATTGTTTAGATGATTTTATGCTTATATTCATTGATGATATTCTGATTTACTCTAAAATAGAAGAGAAACATGAGAAGCACTTGAGAATAGTCTTGCAATGACTAAGAAATCGAAATCTTTTTGGAAAGTTTTCAAAGTGTACTTTCTTTCAGAAGAAGGTTCACTATTTAGGGCATGTCATATCTGTTGAGGGAATCTCAGTTGATCCTGTGAAGATAGAGGCAATTGTAGATTGGCCAACACCTTAGAGTGTTACTAAAGTTTGTAGTTTTATGGGATTTGCAGGATACTACCGGAAATATGTGGAAGGGTTTTCCAGGATTGCATCCCCCATAAATTCTCTTTAGAAGAAGGGAAAGAAATATGAGTGGACTGAGAAGTGCGAGGAAGCATTTAAAATTCTTAAACAGAAGTTGACATTGGCACCAGTGTTGACTATACTAGATCCTAACGAGCACTTCATAGTGATTACAGATGCATCAAACCGTGAAGGTGTAGGAGTTATGCTAATGCAGAAAGGGAAAGTGGTTGCATATGAGTCCAGGAAATTGAAACAGTATGAACTAAATTATGCAACACACAATCTTGGGCTTACAACTATTGTTCATGCATTGGAGATATCAAGACATTATCTCCTAGGGAAACCATTTGAGCTTAAGACAGATCATTTAGGACTTAAGTACATCTTCACACAACTAAACCTCAATGCGAGACAAAGGAGGTGGCTTGAGTTCTTAAGTGAATATGATTTTGGTATTGAGTCTATCAAGGGTAAGGAAAATAGAGTTGTTGATGCTCTTAGCAGGAGAAGACATATCTCTACTATGTTGACCACAAGGTCAAATTTGATATAACAAGTGTTGCAGTATCTTCTAGGAGATGAGCATTATGACAAGGTCAAGCAAGCCTTAGACACAGATCCTTCAAATCATAGATTTGATGGATATGTGATGGAGTATGATGGTATTGTTAGATATCAGGGAATGATGTATATCCTTGAGGGTGGAGACTTGAGGAAGTTGATTCTTAAGGAAGTTCATGATGCACCTTATTCAGGGCATCTAGGAGTTATGAAGATGGTAGAAGAGTTGAAGGCTTTGTATTTTTGGCCTGATCTCAAGAAAGATGTCATGGAGTATGTGGCTAGATGACTGGAATGCTAGTGAGTCAAGGTAGAGCATGTACATCCAGCAAGACTTTTGTATCCCCATGATATACCTCAGTATAAGTGACAAGTAATCGGTATGGATTTCATCGAAGGATTACCTTTGAGAAGGAATAGGCATGATACCATCTTAGTAGTTGTTCATAAGTTGATGAAGGTTTCACATTTCATACCTGGAAATCTGAAGGATGGATCATTGACTCTTGCGAAGAAATTTGTGCAAGAGATATTCAGATTGCATGGTGTACCAGAGACCATTATTTCTGATAGGGATACCAAGATGACATCTAGGTTCTGGACTACACTAAATGCAACTTTGGGAACTAAATTGAATTTTAGTTATGCATATCACCCATAAACTGATGGCCAAACTGAAAGGGTCAATTAGGTTGTTGAGGATTTGCTAAGGATGTACTGCATGGATTAGTAGTATAAGTGGGAGGAAGATTTTCCATTGGTTGAGTTTTCCTACAACAACTCATTTCATGCTTCATTGGGTATGACACATTTTGAGGCACTTTATGGATGGAAATGTCACACACCCATTAGTTGGGACAGGATGGAAGATAGGATCATCATTGGTCTAGATATGCTCAAGCAAATGGATGAGGAAATGAAGTTGATCAAGGGTAGGTTGAAGGAAGCAACCGATACAGAAAAGAGCTATGCTGCAAGAGATAAGGTCTTTTTGAGAGTTAAGCCTCATAAGAGCTCTATCTCATTTGGAAAATCACCAAAGTGTGCCTCAAGATTTGTGGGAACCTTTGATGTACTGGAAGTTATTAATCAAGTTTATTATAGACTAGTGTTACCACCTACTCTAGCTCGACTCCATAATGTTTTCCATGTTTCTTTGTTGAAACCATATCATCAGGATGCATCTCATATTCTTGATTGGCATTCATTACAGGTATAGGATCCAAGGGTGGTGCTAGTGGAGCCCATCTGAATCCTAGATAGGCATAGCATTAAGTTGCGTAATAGAGATAGTACTTAGCACAAGGTCCAATGAGACCAGTTTACTAAGGATAGTGCTACATGGGAGGATTCTGATATGATATACCATCATTTTCCTCATTTTCTTTCATAGATTACTATTTTCTTTATGCGGAGATACTTGATACTCTAGCTTTTGATTCACATGTTGTGAACTTTGATAGCATGGATGCTACTATTATTTGTTTATGCTTATGTTTGAGAACTATGTTACTAGCTATTATTTTATTATGATTGAGATACTATGTTTTTATTGATTGAGATAGTATGTTTTATTGATGATTATGCTATGCTTATTGAATGATTAATAAGACATCAAGACAATTTCTCTTTCAAGAGGGGAAGGATGTCACGTATAGATTTTATTGATTATGAAATACAATTATTAATCATGATATTGTTATTAAATTGAAATTAAATGATTATTCAAATTGAAGTTAAATTGAAATGAAACCGAAATTCAAATTCAAATGCAATTGCAATGATTTGAAATGCATTATATTTAAATTTGGGGTTTGTCATTGTTGTTGAAAACTCGAGTGCACGTGAATGCAGGAATAGGTGAACATGAATGAAGGTGAGAACAATGACTAGGTAGAGTCATTTTAACCATTAGACGTTTATGAGGATGATGGAATCACACACACTCACTTAGTTGATATTTCAATGCATTTTTGTGATTATTGTGTTTGCAAATTTAAAATTGAGTTTAAATGATTTCTCAAAATTCATGAAAAGAATATGTCGTTTTAAATGACAATTTAGTTAATTTTTGAGGAAATTTATTTAATTGAATTGAATTGGATTCCTTGTTTAGATATTTTACTATTATTTAAAAAAAATGATGCTTGTATTTTTAAATTTAAGGAATAGACTTTTATTGCAAAATTTTAAAAAATGTAATAAAAGTTGTGTTTTAAAATTATTTGTTTTTATTTGAAAATTATGAAAGAGGAAAATATTTAAATGAATAAATTAAACAAAGATCTAAAATTGAGTTATTGAAAACAAATTAGAAAATAATTCACGTGAAAATTGAAATTGAATTCAAACTACAATTAAACAAATTGAAGAAAAATATCTTCAATCATTTAGAGGCAATCAAATTTAGAACTTGGAGTTAGAAAAATTGAATTGGAGATCAACCTAAAATTGTGGATCTTGCTTTGAGGATAACTCCACCAATGCATGAGAAAATAGGGAGTCAGAAAAAAAGAAAATTCGAATTGGAGAGAATAGTGAAATCAAAAATCCATTTTGATTTCCGAGAAAAAAAACACAGAATTATGGGTCTTGACAGGGAATTTTTTTTATTTTGGGGAAGGTAGAGGGAGATTGATTTTATTTTGAATTAGCTTATTGTTCATCCCTCCACACACTGTAGATTGGTGACCAGAAATTCTATCCCACTCACCATACATAGCCAAGCAGAGGATAATCTGATTTCCTACGCAGCCATCAAGCCTCCCATTTTCCACATAGCCACTAAGAGGTTGTCCATCTCACCCACTTTGGTAAATGAATAGGACTGGAGAAGGCATGGCCTAAGGGAGAGGGAAGACAATTGAAAGGCAGGGAAGGCAAGGAGAGGAGAAGGTGTGGGGAGAAGAAAGTGTAGAGGGTGTTGTGCTGGGAGATATACAGTGCATCCAAGGCAACAAGGAAATACTTCATAGGAGACAAGGAGGTAAAAGCAATAGGAAGAAAGAAGTAAAAAAAACAGTGGGAGAAGAATTTTTATACACAACAGAACAAAAATCAAGAACAAAGGACATGAGTTAAAGAAAGAACAAAGAAAATTCACAATCCATTTCTAGAATTTACCAAGTAGGATCTTGAAATTATTAACCAAATAATGAATAGAGTAAATTTGAATGAAATAGTTATTTTATTGTGGTGATTTTTAAAACTATTTAAAAGTATCGATTACTTCGGATTCTGTTTGAATTAATAAATATCAAACGGTGATTTTTCCAGAAAACTACTGAATTTGGAAACATAAAATTTTAGGAAGAATTTGATTTGAAAACATTGAAAAGCGGCTGATTAGATTTAGGAAGAGATTTAAAATAGAAAAACATCATTTAAATTTAGATTTAAAAATATCTTAAACATAAAACCTTTTTTTAATTTGTGATTTAGAAGAACTTTAAAAATATTCCAAACATAAAATATTTTGATAAAATATCCTTTAAATTTAAAACATGATTTCAAGATGGTTAAACCCATAATAGTTGTGTATAATTATTATGAGGAAGGAAATTTGATAAAATTCTCACGCATTGAAAATTTCATGTTTTAAAGGGTTCATTTGAACTAGGGGGTTCGCACGAACCGAAAAGAGGGGTTCAATCAAACCCCTAGTTCGAGCGAGCCCCTTTTGCATGGTGGGTTCGCTTGAACCCTGTGATGCCAAATTCCCTTATGGGTAATTAAAAAAAAAGGGGGGTCGCACCCTTTCGAGCGAAGCGAACCCCCCTTTTTAGCCCTTCTCCCCCTCTTCCACCAAATTTTAGCAGAATTCTACCCTTCGAAGCTGGGGTTGAGGATGAAAATGGAGGATAATTCACAAACCTAATTGGAAGATAGTAGTCTTTAGAATGATCTATCCAACGAATTAAATTTTAATATGTTTTGGTTTTATTATGTATGTGTTTTTTTAGGTTTATTAAACATAGGTTTTTCACCGAAACTCAAGCTCTCTCTTTTGCACATGTGAAAAAATAGAAAATTATCAAAATAAATTTTTAAAAATATGTTGAGACTGGGTATTGATATCCTTGATCCATTAAAAAAAATAAAATTGAATTTTGATACATACAGAAAAAGTTATGTTGTATACAGTCCGCCTATGTTTGAATTGCATTTGGTTTGAATTCAAAACTTGATTAAGGAAAAAATATTCAATAAAAAACTATGAGACAAAATGCAAGTGCTAGATATCATAGTTACCAATCTAAATTTGAAAAAATTAGAATTTTATCCTTTATACAAAAAGTGTTATGATGTATACGGTGAGTGTCACTTTTTAAAAATGTTGTTTTCTTAAAAAAACCAGTTTTCATGGGAGATGGAAAAAAAAGTGCAATCTAATTCCAAAAATTTTGAAAAAAATATTTTTAGAATCTACAGACAAAATGTGATAAGACTCTAGTTTTTATAATTTTCAAATTCCTCACGGTTTAGCCGCTATAGGTGCCGAAATATGAATATTTAGTTAAAAATAATAATTGCAGTGTCTAGTTTGGCAAAAAATTGTAAACCACTATTGCAGGATCACCTAGATAGAAGTTAAATTTAGCAAAAATTAAAAATAAAACTCAAAACAATCAAAACAGAAACAAAAATGATTTATTTTAATTATGTTTGAAAAAGTAATTATTTATTTTTTGAAGGTAATCAAAACAGAAAATAAATCAATTAAGTTAAAATATGATTTACTTTGAAACCAAACGAACATGAACATGATTAAATTGAGGAGTAATAGAATGAAAGAACGTGTCCTCTCTTATGCCTGTTTTAAAATATGTTTTTGATTTACATACTAGAGATACACCTTCTTACTTTTTGATTATTTAATTTATTCGGTTTAAATATGAATTTAATATTTATGGTTAAAAATGATGATAGAACAACATTTAAACTATTTTTGATTGAAACAAGATTTTCAATAAACTATTTTTGAAATATTGTATTTAATTGATTGGAACCATGCATGCTTGATAAATAAATGTGCATGTCATGTTTTTGGAAAGTTACCTTCTGGAACGGGTGCCGAATATGGGTTATTAGAGAGTGTAGTTTTGCTTTTCCAAAACTGCTTTATTTTTCGTGCATGATATTTTACTTGGCCAAGTAACTTAAGGACCATTGAAATAGATTGAATTAATGAACTCTCTACCATATCCTAGTATCGAACTTGCTTGTTTCTTAAATGAATTAGAAAAATTAAAATGCTTTTGGTTTTACTAGTTATACTAGGCACACACTAGATTCCATCTTGCTTGTCGACTGCTTTTTTCTAAGCGATTCATGCAGGGTCGGGTATTCTTTGAATGATTTAAGAATTCTGGGAAAGCGTAAGCTTCGAGGTTGGGCGGAAAAAGCACCTAATCTTTGTTCTCGTCTTCATTATGAAGATATGCTATTGGATTGAAGATCAAAGAATGCCATGTTCATTTTTTTTTTATGTATTCTTGAATATGTAGTGAAGAGCTTAAGATGACTGAATGCCTAAGTCTCGAAGTGTAACTTATATTACAACTTCTTTGTATTATTATCAATGTCATGTATTATGACATGTTTATGTATTTAAACTAGAATTGTATATTGAATCTATATTATCGACTTTAAGTCGTTGTTTGTTTGGAATCGACTCATTTTTATGATGTCTAAATGAATGAATTGTCGCCTTTATTTTGAATATAAATGAAATTATTTAAAGTTTTTTTGATGTTTGATTTAAAGAGTTCCTCTCTTTACAGTGCTAAATATCAATTTTATATTATATATGTGTAATTAATAGACAATTGCATGATATGGTGGTTTCTTAAGTCAAGCAAAATATTCATATATTTTTCTAACTTGAAATATCCAGTTCTACGTATTTTTTAATACTTGAACTATTAACCATGTAATGACTTAGAAGAACAATAAGATGTATTTATTAGATTAATGATATCTTTCTTGGAACTTTAAATATAAATCATGCAATAATGATTACATCTACTCAAATATGCTACAGTCTATCATCAGATCTTTCATAACCAATAGAAGTGGCTGGTACAAAATCCAAGTGGTTTCTTAATTTCTATGTGCCACACAAGTTGAAAATGCAATCTAAAAAATCTTTCAACAAATCCATTTTGTGGATATCTTGCAATTATGAGACCACATATTTTGGGGGCATACTGGAAATAGTAAATCCAAAAGTCCTAGGTGCTTTCTCCTAGGCATTTTCTCATGAATAGAAATCTTTTTTGTTTTTTAATCTTTTTGTGGTGTGTAGGTCATCTTTGGCAGCAATAGTAAATGCCATTATTTATTTTGAGTGCTCGATGGGTTCATTAATATCATGTTTATAGAATAAAGGAAAATAGAAAACCTTTGACATGTCCATTGGTGGAAGGGACTCTTTGATTTGAAAACACTTTTCATCTTGCATCGACCGTTCAAATGTTCTTTAATTCTTTGGATGATGATTCTTTTAAATGAAATTAGCCCTCTTTAGTGGAGTAAATTTGATCAACAACAATATTAAATTCTAATGTATTTTATGTTCTATGCTTTCATGTTGTGTATGTGCAAAGGCAATGGAGCACTCTTGGGGACTTCACTTTTGGACTAGCAACATTAGTTTTCTGAATCAATATTTCATATGGTGTATTTTGATCTTAACTCGATAGTAATGATTTTGAAGAAAATATAATTTTTGTTCCCTTTTTTTAACAGATACTTTGCATAATAGGGGTTTTCATCAAGATAAAAAATTGTGGTCTATCTCACATGGGAATTAAGAAAAAGAAAGTAGATTTATGCTAGAAAATTGAGCATTGAACTTGAAATCGAGAAAGCATTCTTAAATGTTTATTGTAATAGCCTACGACTTCCATTTTCGCTTTTGTTTTCTATTTTAGGACAACTCACTTCAGTTTTGGGTTTAAAATTAACCATTGATTTAATCTATTCAAGTTAGTTAAAATTGAACTTAGAAACTTATTATACTTTTCTTTTTGGACTAAAATTGAACAAGCAACTTCACACTTGGTTTTTAGTGCTTAAAATGAACTATCCATTAGTTTGGATTTTAAAACAAACAAGTGTTTGAATTTTGTGATCCTATCTTTGATGCAATCTTGGGTGCAAGAGAAACACTCAAAATGTATTTCTTTGAGTCATGTTTAAGAGAGGGCTTACTATGAGACACACCCCAAAATAGGAAACTCATAGGAAAGTTCTAGCAAGCATATTTATCAATGGGCTATATCAATGGGTGTGAAATCATGAGAAATTAGCATCAATCTTTGCCAACAACAGACTGCACTGAATCTCATTCCTTCAATGGAATGAGAATGGTTGAAGAGCCTTAAGTGGCCAAGTAGATCAGTGTTGGTTTCGATGTTCATGATTTTTTATCATTAAGAAACTTGCTTGTAGTAATCAACCGGTCCATCCAAAAAGTTTATAAAAGTGGTGCATTGGAACTTATATTCCAAGAATTTACTTGCCATGTTTGATCTTGGTTAAAATATAGAGGTTAAGACTTCATTCTTAACATACCTTAATATTTTTTCCTTGGTTGCATGTAAAGTCATCTCTTCTACTATGAAGAGCATGAGGCAAGCCCACCAAGAAAAATGTACCAATTGAGCTAAGATGTTATATTTCTTGTGAGTCAATTTGAAAACACATTGCTTCGATCTAACACATTTAAAACAAACATTCAACAAGTCATCATAATTTCAAACCCTTTGGAAAAATAAAATATCCTTCAAGATTCCACATGTTACTACTTGTCCCTAGGGATTTTTATGGTTAGAGGCTTCTAAAATTTTGGACCCATATCTCAATTTTCTCTCTCTAAAGTCAACCTAGGAAACTATGGCCTTGATTCAATGATTTTCACATAATGGACTTTGTGGAATAAGGAGTTAATACATTGGCATTCAGTTTGAAATTTAAGCAAGAAAAGTGGATGTGGAAAAAGCAATTCATTAATCAATATTAAATCAACTAAACCACACACATGTGCTTGTATATCTTTGGTCTTATGGTCTTCGGAGAAAACATTGATCTGATGATTTGAAGTAATCTTAGGGTAAGCATGTTCTTCCCTACCTTGGTCTTGTAAAAAAGTCCCTCTTAGGTTCATTTAGGATCAAATCAAACACTTCATCCATCCCAAGCATTTATCATCTCCATCCCACAAACAAATTTTAGAGCTTTGGAAAATATCCAAGTTCTATACTACGGTAAAACATAAAACATATCAAAATCACCATGTTTAGTTAGGAGTGTGAGAATGTATCCTTTCTCCTACCTATATTTAAATTAGCACCCTTTCTAGATGAGTTCATCCTAAGGTCACAACTAACATCTTAGGGTTTACAAAGTTTATTATCCAAATCAATCAATCAAAATCAAATCCCTAAGTTGAGTATTCCTCAAAAGTTCCTAAAAGTTCCAACACCCATATCACCCACCCTTTCATCTTTCATCTCATCATTGGTCCTAAATCCATTAGAGGTCCATAAACTTGATTCATACATCTGAACCACATATTTTAGGGGGAATGATACTCTCTTACACTTCTAGGGTTTTGCACCTAAAAGGAGGGAGGTCTTCCACACCCAAAACATGGAGGGTTCATTCAAAATTAGGAGTTTAATGTGTGATTTTTGTGTGGTATGAAATGTATCTAAATGTTTTAAATAGATAAAGGAAATCAAATACTAATGCAATACCCTGATTGCAAGTAAACTATGATATAAATGGAAGAAGAGAATAAGGTGCACCTAGAATATGAAGAGGGTTAAGATGAAGGTCTGGAATCTTGAAAACCCTGATGCAAATGTCAATTGGGACACTTATGCCAATTTGGGTGACTTAGTCTAGTTTCTAAGAAAATATGTCAGAATAGGTTTCTGACAAAAGGGTACTCAAATCTATAGATAAACAATTTCGGGCCTAGCAGTGGGACTAATTGGCCATTGATGGTGACTTAGTCCACTTTTAAGTTTAGGGAAATCTAAAGGTGACCTTTGTAGCTCCAGGTCTACACTTAAGCTCTTGACAAGTTTATGGATCCAAAACTATAGAATTTGGTCTGTAAGTGTTCTTCCAAGCTTCTTATAGGGCTTTTACCACTTCAAAGAGCTTTGATTTTTTTTTGAATATTTTTTCACCTTTGTTCTTTGCCAAATCTGCACACAAGACCTTCAAGTCACACCAAGAGGGAAAACTTGTTGAATGTTAGGGCATGGGGGTTTTCCTTGATCAAACCCCTTTTAGATAATTAAATCAAGTGATGAAATAAGATAATGAAGCATGAAATATGAGACAATGGGATTAGTGCCTTGCCATGATGATTGATCTTGAGTTGTTACAGTAATGGTGGAAGATTTAACCCTTGAGTTCTTCAGAAAGATGTCTTAGTGACTTAGAATGCTCAAACCCTAGCTTTCTTGAGAAGAGTGGTGAGTGAGAGATTGAATGATGAATGATAGATGTGAATGAATAGAATTGTTAGGGTTAAAATGAAGGGGAAATCCTTTATTTATACATGTTGTGCCCTAATTTCCTGAAACAAATACATCACAAGCTGACCTTAGGGTTTAGGAGACAATATCCCGCCAGAATTTTGATTTAATTTTTATTTTTATGCCAAATGGGACTAAGTCACCCAAGGTGGCGACTTAGTCCACTTGGGAAAATTTGAGTGGATGTCAGGAATTAAATTATGATTAATTTTGTTTAACATGATTGTCTTCTGAAACACACTTAAGTAGGACCTATAAGAGAATTAAGGGGTCACTTTAATGTAAGAAAGGGTCAATTAATGATGATGAAAAGGGTAATTAGGGGTTGAGATGTGATAAATAGGATCAAATTAGGCAAAAAATTATCCTTTTCTTCAAAGGTATATAATTTTTGGTGAGTCATTTAACCCCCACTTTAGTGAGAGGATGAAATTGCTTCAAACTCACAAAAAAGTAGCCAAATGGTGCCAATGCGGATGGTGAAGAATGAGAAAGATGAAGGAGGTGGTTAATCCCCCAGGATTCAAGATCCTAAGTGAAATTGACATACATGGAAAATGACACATTCAAGGGATAAATGATTTGCAACAAAACAAGATATGCGATCATGCGATGACGAGAACTAAAGGAAGAGATGAAGGAAAGTAAAAAGGTGGATCAAGCTTAGACCGTTTATCCAGCTATTTGTGAATTATATCTAGGTTGTTTGTCCAAAATGCATACTCACTCTGAGATGATGGAACTCATGGTTGTTCACCGAGTGAGAAGTCCAAAGAAGTGGTTTAGTGAGAAAGTCATGCCAGTGTGTTGACTTCCCACCATATAATGAGAAATTCATGGCAGTGTGTTGGATTCCCATCATACTAACCATACCAAAGTTATCCTACTTGATAATTTTGATAGGGCACCATAATGATTTTGTAAATGCTTTTAAATATTATTTAAATATTTTGTTGAAGGGGATTTTTTTTTGTTCATGTGATGTATTCTTCTTAGGGAGCATTGTGCCTTATGTCTCCTAGAGAGGAAAAGTGCAAATGGTCTCATCTTGTTTATAAGAGAGAACAAGTGCAATGCCTCATCTTGAGCAATATTGTACGTAATGTTTTGAAGAGAGAAAATCACAAGAAAAAGAAAATTGCACAATGAGATTTGAGTGTCGATGTGTTCCCCCACTTTAAAGTGGTTGATAAAACCATTACTGTGAGCAATTTATTTAAAGTAGAAGAAGAAGACATGACAACTTGTTTGGAAAGCCTTATGCCAAGTCATATGTTTTCAATAAGCTACATCATGAAGAGGTAGTATGACACATACGATTCATCTTAAAGCATGTCATCCACATCCCAAGCTTTCTCTTATATGTTCATGAAAAGTTAACAACTAGCGAAAAGAGACAACGACAAGTGATATACGAGGACAAGGCTACTAAACCCCTTGCCCCCACTTAGTGTAGGACAAAGGTGAGCCTAAAATGGATGATGGTATGTTGTGCCTCGTGATGGATGTAAAACATTCAATAGTGATTATGTTATGATGCTACAACTATTACATGGCAAGGAGTAGCAACTAGTTTTATTTACGCCATGGATAAGTCAAAAAAGTTTCAAAAAATTTGGCCTTGATGGTATACACTTTGTCATATATGTGAGAATTTTTATTGTAACTTGGTTGGTACAAAAAATTGTGCTTAGGTGGGGGATGGATGAGGTCAGGTGTGTTGTGATCTTATTTCTTGTGTGATGGTGGGTAAAGAATTAAGGGATTCTTAGGATGTCTTACAGGGTATGTATGAGGTTCATTGATCGAGGGGGATCTAATGGACATTTGTGTATGCATAACCTCAACGGTCTTGGTTTGATGTATGTATAAGAAAGGGAAATTCAGTATAATCTTGTTACCATCACCCAAGGAAGACATACTACAATTATTTGAAAGGAGTTTGACAATGTTGTGTTTGTGCACCATCATAAATTCATTGTATGTAATGGAATTATCAATGGTTTAATGTTCTTGTTTAATGATAGTGGGGATATTAGGAGAAGGCTCTAGTTGATTTTCTAAAGTCTCTTCCTCTTTCACCATAGTAGGGTAAAAGTATAAAGCAATGTCATATTTTTATAAAGGAAATGACCAACACTGATCTAACTTTTAAACTTCAATCACTAGAAAGTGGCATATATGTTTTAAATTTTGAAATGATGTAAACTAATAAAATGTGTAATTTTTAGTATATTTTATGTTTGTATTATTTTTGAAAAAATTAAAAAAAAATTGAATATATTTTTTTATAAATTAACACTATAATTTAGTTGTTGATAAAATGATGAAAAATTATGTTACATGAGATGTCAATTTTTATATAGTAAATTTTCTTTTTTTCCCTTCAATTTTTTTGTGTATATTTATATCTAGAAACTTTAGGGAATGGATATTATTTTTCGCAATTTTAATAAATAGATATTTTTCAATAAATATTTAAGTGTGCATGAATTAAAACATGACTGTTTCAAGTTGACGTCAACTTTAATATTAAATAAATATCTAAAGTAGAAAACAAATTATGCTATCTAAATTTTGATTCTTTTATCTAGGGCATCATATTTTTTAATTTTTTTAAATAAGTTTTAGTATTTTTGTTGGCATGATAATCAACCTAATTTTAGTAAAAAATAAAAATAAAATAAAAATAATAATTGAAATATTAAAATAAATAAATATTTTAAAACTACACTTATGGATCTACAAAAGTGTATTTTTACATTTTAAAAAAATAAAATTTATATGAGTAAGAGTTGTTGAAACATTAAATTTTTCAAATAATGTCATTTTTTTAGTAAATTGACCTAAAAGTGGTGCTACATATGCATTTAGCCAACAATTTTAGTTGGAAAAGTTACAAAAGTATTTAAATTATCTAGAATTAATCTTACTAGATAATATGTTTGACCAAAATTCATTTTTAGTTATAGATACTAAAATTCACTTATGTTGATAAGTTGGCCAAAAGTGTGTCACAGTTGTTGGTGATCCAAATCAACATATCAAGGAATCCTAAAGACTATCCAATTTCTTATATTTAGATTCAAAGATGGATTTGTCCAACTGATAGGAAATGAAATTGACACACATTTCCCTTGCACTTCAGGCTTTGTAAGACCTAGGGGGGTAACCCTTTAGCAATACCTAAAGATTTAAACACACACTTGACATAATATTGCTTAACAAATAATGCTTTCACATAATTATGCTGAGAAACCCAAAATATTACCCAATATTGGCTAAGACATTGAGTGAAATTCATTAACCAACATGGAGAACAAAGCAAACACATAACCAAAAATACATAATTAAAATGGTTTTACGATTTAATAGTTTGGGAGAAAACTGAAAACAATAGAAGGATGAAAAATTCACCAATGCTAATAAGAGGGCTATGGAGTCACACAGCCAACAACTCATCCTACAATGGTGAACATGTTCTGAAGATCTTTGCAATTGTTATAATATTATGACAACAAGACCACTGAAGCTTTATCTAGTAATCATTCTTTACAAATCCACCTGAAACACAACACTCCTGTCACATTTGTTGAAGCAATTACACTATCCCTTGAATGATAGGCAGTAATAAGTTCAGCTAACACTTACTAAAGCAATTACACCACTTAGATAATAGAAGGCAACAATCATTGCAACTCAAATGCAACAAATGTGCATGAGAAAACTCAGATAATCTTTGATTATTGAATTCAAAACAAAATTACATTTCAGCCATGGAGATAATTATCAGGTAAAATATAGACATGAAAGCATAATTTAGAACACATACTTCAGATTTAATGACCCAATTACAATTCTCCCTAGCTTTAAAATTCTACTTAGAGCTTCTGCCTAACTTGCAAAGCTTTCAAATTTTTTTGGAACCCTTTACAATGAGAAGAGAAGAGAAGAAATAGAAAATAGAAGCAACCCTAAAACTAGTCCATTGAAGACACGTAGCAGCTCCTTTCTAGTTGATTAGAAATTTGGAAAAGACTCTCTCCTCTCTCTTACTTCAACAAACTTTTCCTCCAAGTCTACCTTCATTCACCTCTGCAACAAAAAAGAACTCCATAGTGAAAAAATCTCCACCATTTACCTAGCTATATAAAAATGTACCTATTTGTTCTCCCGTGAAAAAATCTTGTTCTGCATTATCTTGTTGCACATTATATTTGCATTTTTCATTTATGTGCCATGCACATAATCTTTGTTTATAAATTTAATACTAAATTCACTTTACACATGCTCTTCACCTTTCACCTTCATTGAAATATTTAACTTGTGCCCTGTATTTGAAAAAATAACCTTCCCATGAGAATCATTTGCCCATGCCTTTGTTTTGTTGTAGAAAATTACCCACACTTTACACTTTACCTCTAGCAATTAAATTTTTGCTTACACGGTGAGTATTTAATTCCCTTCATAAAATCATAAGCTCTCCCCATTTTAAAACTTTGCAGCAAATGGTGAGCACCCCCTTTCATATTTTTTATTTAATTTTTTTTTTAAAGTAGTGAAATCGCCACACATTTTCAGAAGCCAACATTTTAATATGTAAATGTTATGCCTTTAATATTTCATCGGGCCCACTTGAGCTTTCCCCTTATCACCTCGCGCACCCCGCTCATTTCCTGTTGTGTTACTTTTATCTATGAAACGTTGGTAATCAAGCATTTCACCTTTAACTTTAAAATGTTTTTTCCTTTTAAATATTTTTTTGTTTTGTCCAGTAAAATCATACCCTTTCATTTTATGAAAGTCTTATCTAATTCCTCATGCACCTCGTGCATCTCATACCCTTTCATTTTATGAAAGTCTTTTATTCCGTTCCTCTTGTTGATGTGATCCATCTTCTGGCAAGGTTAGCGAGGTAGGGAGATGATCCGGCCCTAATTTTTCATTTGTTCTATAGCTCATTTCCATGGCAATGGTAGCAGCATCAAATGTATATAGTAGCAACCTCAAACTCCATCTTCCTCCATTGAAACCATGAAATAGTGCTCAAAAAATAATTATATCACTGAGTCATTTTAGTGGCTGTAGGCACCCAAAAATCATCCCAAACATGCTTAAAATCTCTACCCAAGCATTAGGAATGGTTAGGGGATGAATTTAAAGCATGAGACAACAAATTTGAGTTCAAATGGACCCCCAAAAATTGTTTGGTAACTCAAAAACGTGACAACTATTCATCCTGCAACAATACTTGTTGAACCTGCCCACTCAAAAGAACCTTGATGGAGAAGAAAACACCTCAATCTTCATTACAATGGAGATTATAGATCACCATCATCCTTCGAGCATTCTCCATGCACACCTCACAAGCTTTTGCAAAAGCTTATTTTAATTGTGCGAGGCTTGCTGGAAGCATTATCGTGCAAAGGAAAATTAATTTTATAAAGTTAAACTTTATAAAACATAGAATATATTTAACTTGCTCTAAAATGATTTTATTCCCATGCACTTTTCCTTTAATATTTAAAATATGCAAGATATTTTAAATATGTGCAATTTGGACATTAGGAAAAATGAAAAATTTAACAATTTGGACATTAGGAAAAATGAAAAATTTAATTTCGACTACGGTCAAATAGGGAAAATTTATTGTGGGAAAACCAGAACACCTAAAGCCGATTATTTTTGTGTGCAGCCATAATCAATTATTTAGAAAAAACCCATTTCCTCATATTTTTCCCAGCTCATAAAATTTAGGTACCTCCTTTGTAAACTGGCCTCCGAGACATGTTCACTGCAACAAAAATACATTACAATAATGTATCAAACAACCACTGTTTTTGATAAAAATGGAGTTGGAGAGGTTTTAAACCAAAAAAATAAATGGGTTGTCCTTAGATTCTAGAAATTCGATACTTTCCAGAACACCATTTTTGGCTCTGTCATGATCAAAACACAATTAATTAACCCATCTGAACTCATCTTGAGACCCCAAAGCTAAGCATACATGCAAACGTTTGATCCAAGAATGTAATGAAATTTTTTTTTTGAATAAATAAATCTCGAGGTAAAATATATTAATCGACAAATTTGTTCAGTCAGACATTTCTGCAACTGCACATGTTTACAACCAATCAAGGCTCACCAAGTCACCAGTTTTTAAAACTATCAAATCACTTTTTGAGAGGCTTCCATTGGAAAAATAGGCTCATTTAGGCACCTTGAGTATGTGTACAAGAGGAATTTTCTTGAATCATCATCCATCAAAACAATATTCAGGGTCAAAGTTGACCTCCTGAAAGATTTTTGAAAATGCAAGTGCAAAACTGAAGAAATTACATTTGGTTTTGATTTGTTGAAAATATAAAATCAACTCATAAAGTTCTGAAGCCTGACATGTGAGCACAATTTGGTATGAAGAATGAATAGAAATAATCATTTTCTCATGACGATCATCTAGTTGAAAAATATTAACTTGAATAGGAGGTCACTTTGCAAAACTGAAAGTTTGCAAACATCGAAAAAGTGTCAAACCCTCCAGCGTCGCTTTTCAAAATGCTAAAAAAATTTATTGTGGGAAGCTAAAAATTGACATACACATTCACATATGTCATATGAGTGAGTCCATCAAGGGGTTTGGCTTGAAAATCAACTGGCTCCAAATTCTAACCTTCTAAAGTAGGTCATTTATGCAGATTTTCAAGGGTACCTCTAAAAGTGCAAAGGCAAAATTTTCAATATGGGCACTTCAAATTTGAGAAATTTGAGAGTGTCATCAAAAAATTTATAATTTTACCCTGTATTTACCCTAGTAGGAGTGCTTTTAATATGTTCATCATAGTCTATAGCTAGAATTGGCGAAGTAGCTTCATCACAAATAGAGGAGATAGTAAGAGAAGGAACATTTTGTTCAAAGAGGTCTTCCAATATGGTAGAGGCATCACAACAAGGAGGAATAATATTTCCATGATTCGTAATAGGGATAGCTTCTAACACGAAACTATCTTCTTCACATCGAGAAGGGATTGTAAGAGAAGGACAATTTTCATGGTCATAGAGTCTAGATAAGGTGATGTTTAGGAAAGTGTCTATGATTTCATTTTCTTGTGCTAAAATATGTTCCCAAAGGGGATGAGGAGAAGAACAAGTACGATCTTCATGATTCTCAACGATTGTATCTTTTATTACCACGATACCTTCATCACTAAAAGGAGAGGTATTAGGAGAAGAAAAATTATGATCATCATGATTGTCTTTCCTTATATTCACTTCTAACACATCATCCTCACAAATAGGCAATATAGGATGTGGTGTAAGTTTAAGACAAGTGTCAATGTTTTCATTCGCTAGGCTCTCATAACTAGGGAATGCAGTGAATGAATGACTAATGTATTTATTGATTAATTTTTTCTGCAATTTTGGAAGGATTGAAACTAACATTTTTGAACAATACAATATTAAGACTTAGAATGAAATGCAATTTTCATACTTCAAACAATGTAATTTACTGATTACACAAGGCAATGATCTAAAAGTGAAATGTTGTGAATACAAAATTGAAGATGTGCAATGCATAAAATGAGCTAATTTAAGCTAGATCTAATGAAATGCATGGTACAAAAACTCATCCAATTGATACAGATAAGTAATGACAGCAAGCATAAGCTTAAAAATAGAGTTTTCAACTCTATAAAAGGTTGTTTCAAGGGTGGAAAGGGACTAAGTCGCCCAAGGTGGAAAATTCATCCCAGTAGGGATACTTTCAGTTTTTTCAGATTTTTTGGATTATTTTGGGTGGTTTCTATGTTGTACGAGGCAGACCTAAGATGCATATGCAAAATTTATGAAATTTTTAACAATTTAACATGCAAAAATGCAACCTATATACACTTTCACTAATGAAAGATTTGAAACCCTAGAATGCAACTTGACGAATGCAAAATGCAATGCAAGCTTATTCTAGGACAATGATGGACTCCAAATCAAAAAAGAAGGTATCTCACAAGCGGGTTCACCAAAATGAACCATATTTTTTACTCGGAATGATACTCTGTTACACTTCTAGGGTTTTGAACCTAAAAGGAGGGAGGTCTTTTCAAAAAAGAAGGTATTTTACAAGCAAGTTCACCAAAATGAACCAAAATTTTTACTGGGAACGATACTCTCTTACACTTCTAGGGTTTTGAACCTAAAAGGAGGGAGGTCTTTCACACCTAAAAATTGGAGGGTTCATTCAAAATTAGGGGTCTAATGTGTGATGTGTGTGAAATGTATCTAAATGTTGCAAATAGATAAATGAAATCAAATACTAATACAAAACCTAGAAAATGAATTATGTTTGAAAACACATAATGATATGTAAACATATGTTAAATGACCTGGAAATGAACTATGAATTGCAAGTAAACTATGATATAAATGGAAGAGGAGAATAAGGTGCACCTAGAATATGAATAGGGATAAGACAGAGGTTTGGAATCCTGAAAAACCTGATGTAGGAGTCAACTGGGACACTTGTGCCAATTTGGGTGACTTAGTCTAGTTTTTGAGAAAATTTACTAGAATAGGTTCTAGATAAAAGGGTACTCAAAATCTACAAAAAACCCTTTTCAGGCCTGGCACTGGGAAAAATTCACCATTGATGGTGATTTAGTCCACTTTTAGGTTTAGGGAAATTTGAATGTGCACTTTGTAGCTCCAGGTCTACACTTCTACTCCTTACAAGTTTCCAAATCCGAAACTAAAAGATTTTGTTTGTAAGTGTTCTTCCAAGCTTCTTTTAGGGCTTTGACTATTTCATAGAGCTTTAAAAAATGTTGAAGACTTTTCCACCTTTTTTCTTTGCCAAATCTACACACAAGACCTGTAAATCATACCAAGAGGGAAAACTTGTTGAATGTTAGGGTATGGGGGTTTGCCTTGGTAAAACCGCTTTTATATAATTAAATCAAGTGATGAAATAAGATAATCAAACATGAAATATGAGACAATGTGATTAGTACCTTTCCATGATGATTGATCTTGAGTTGCTACAATAATGGTGGAAGATTCAACCCTTGAGTGCTTCAGAAATATGTCTTAGTTGCATAGAATTATCAAACCCTATCTTGCTTGAGAAGAGTGGTGAGTGAGAGATTGAATGATGAATGATAGATGTGAATGACTAGAATTTTTAGGGTTACAATGAAGGGAAAAGCCTTTATTTATACATGTTGTGCCCTAATTTCCTAAAAATAACACATCACAAGATGATCTTAGGGTTTAGGTGACAATATCTCGTTAGAATTTTGAATTAATTTTGATTTTTATGCAAATGGGACTAAGTTGCCCAAGGTGGCAACTTAGTCCATTTGGGAAAATTTAATTGGATGTCAAGAATTAAAATATGATTAATATTGTTTAACAAGATTGTCTTCTGAAACACACTTAAGTAGGACCTATAAGTGCATTAAGGGGTCATTTTAACATAAGAAAGGGTCAATTAATGATGATGAAAAGGGTAATTAGGGGCTAATATTCCAAAAGTAGGATCGAATTAGGCACAAAATGACCTTCTTTTTAAAGCTATACAAGTTTTGGCGAGACAACATCATGAGTGATCTACATCAACCAAACTATCAAAACTCACATTTATACAATCCATACATGGCATCATTATCTCCTACAAACTTCAATGATACATCAAATGTGAGTATGCCCAATCTAAATTTTGGAACACCTTTCCCTATGGTAGATTTAAATCAAAGTCAAAACCTACAAATCTATCAACCAAAAAATCAATGCATGAGTTTTCTTCCAAAAAACATTATCCCACCAAATCCATACATGCCAAATGTGAATATACCAAATACAAGTTTACCAAACATGAACATATCAAATCAACACTTGGTGAACTTTGGGATAGATATTTTTGTGAATCATACCAATGTTGTTCAAAGTCCAAAAAATATGTTAACAACTCAATGTATTGATCCAAGTCAAGGTAACACCGTGCCAAATCAAGTTTACCTAAATCAGAGAAATGTGATTCCCAACCACAACAATGCTCAATTTCAACCCATAATGCCAAATCTAAACATCATCCCAAATCAGAACATTGTCCAAAATAAAAATTTTCCATGATCCCATACAAACTTCATAAGTATACATTACAAATATGCCCGACCAACAACCAAATCAACTATATCAAGGGTGTCAAAATAAAAATCAAGGTCAAATTATGCAAAATAAAATTATTCCACTTACCAGAATAGTTGACTAAATGTGTCGAGATAATCTACACACTCCTCCTTTGGTTAAATCATGTCATCAAAATATTGGGTTGTGTCCCCAACCACATCAATAAAAATATCTCCAATGTCAAGAGGTCGGATATCAAGATCCACAACATCAACAACAAAATAAATCACCACATATCCAAGATCAATCACAACAAGAATCGCCTCCACAAGCACAAATCTCACAAGATCACAAATTTGAATACACTCCTTTTGGAGATCCAATTGAATCCGTGCTAAAAAGTCTACTCAATGCAAAAATCATCACTCGTCCAAAATTAAGTGTTTTCAACTTTGTCCTAAACTTACCCTGGAATAGGGGTAGATCTTACTATGAGTATCATATTGATTAAATAAATCAAATTATTTAATTATATCCTCAAGGTCTTCTTATTTGATTCAATAAATCAAAATGGTTTAAATCAAATATCATAATTCCCTAACCCATCCAAATTAATTAATTAATGTCTAATCCTAATTACCCATCCTATAGCTTTTGACTCAACTTGGGCCAAACCTAAACCCTTGACTAACCCACCCACTTGCACATGAAATTCCTTTTATTTAATTATCTAATTACCCCTTTTTTCCTCACAAAGGCATATTCTAAAGGAATATTCCTTCATTAACTCCATTTGTTTTACTTTATTTCCCAAACAATTTCCCTCCAAAATCTCCAACCACATTCATTTAATGCATCTTACACATGCATTAACCTCTCTTACACCTCTAAACTCCTCAACCGCATGCATTAACCATGGACATTCTCCAAAATATGCTCCAACTTCCTCCACTAGCCATGTGGCAAGTGTCACAATATCATTGGCTCTTCTTTAGTCCCACATTCTTCCCATCTCTCTATTATTCAACTCTTAAAACTATTTATAGAGGCCTTCTCTTTTGAAGATCTACAACTTGATCCACAATCTTACAATTTCTACTATAGGCACTTTCATCTCCATCACTTGCATCTTTACATCTTCATCATTGAAAGCTTATCAAGGAGGTGGGAAAGGACATCCTTTCCACATCAGACGAGCACCACTCCCACTATGGAATGGAGTTTGTTCTTGATTTCATGTGCTTTTGTCTAGTTTATTTAGTTATTTTTATCTTTTTTGCATAAGTAGCATGATCAAGTATTTCATAGGGATGTTTTGTTTGCTTTTTTTAGTTTGACTAACATTTCTAGTGATTGTTTTTCTTGAGCAAGTGCAAAAAATCATCCATAATAAGGAAATATAATATTTACAAAGGGATGAATACTTGAGATTTTAGAAAGGGTTTAAGAGAGACAAAAACCCTAAACCATGAAAATGAGTGAAACCCTAAGCCATAGGACATGTCCCTCAATAGGAAAACAACCAAATTTTGCAAAATTTATTAGTGGAATGCAAAGACTTTTAGGGGTTCCACTAGAATGTTATCTACCTCTTCTAACTCCAAATCAGCTACCATACCTACCACCTCATCTTCGCTTGAGCATACGTTATCAAGGAAGAGGAATATTGTTCAAGTGAGTCTTCTAGAGAAAGACCTTGTAGGTTAGTTAATCTATAGGACTCCTAAGCCCAAATGGCTTAAGACTATGCATCTAGGTTTTTGTTGGATGACAGTATTGGAAACATATGTGTAGAGTTAGCTCACCCTTATGTGCAAAAATAAGTAGGCAAGGGCACCACTAGTGATTTTAATGTCATCAAAGGAATTCTAGGTCCTTCTACAAGAGATGGAGATATACATAACTTCTAGATAACAACAACTAGATTGGTAGAATGAATAGTCAAGTACAATAAAAGTAAAGATGAGTTAAAAGGAAAAATAAAAGTTCTAACCAAATGTTTGAAGTCTTTCTTTGACATTACACATTGGCCAATCACTCAATCTAGGGTTATTTTTTACCCATGGGTATGTGTAGGATCATGATGGGTGAAAAACTGGCGACATTTAAGTGATATGATGGCCCATGTGGCTGACGACCTTTTTTTTACCCAAAATTGATGAAACAAAAAAGGTTTTTAAAGGAGATTCTATGATTTCCACCAATATAAATCATGCTTTACTTTGAATTTAATAAATAATTATTATTCATTTTCTATTTGAATTATGACTAAAGTCCTGATTGATAGGCTGATTGAAAAAAATCTATAACTTTCAAATTCTATCACATTTTTTTAATTTGAAACATGCGCCACATTCTATGCTTCACATACTATAGGATTAAAAAAAGAAGGATTGAATTTCATGAATTTTTGACCAAGTTAAGGTGGTTAGACATACAATTTTTTATATTTTATAAAAAACTTAATAAAAAAAATCATAATTAATTATTTACTTGCAAAAAAATTACAAACAAATATGCATCACATCTGGACATGAGTCCTCTAATTATATCTAAAATATTATAAAAAAAAATTATAATTTTATTGTGGTAGGGTGGTCAGATAGACACCTACTTCTTATTTTTTCCTTGAAATTTAAGTACTACTACATTCAAATTTCAAATTTTCACCAAATAGATTTAAAAAAAATAAAAAATATCTAGTAGTTAAGAAACTACATTCAATTTTATAGAGATTCTATTCTTACATATTTTTGAAATAATATAGATAACTTATTCAAATTTTTACTTCAAGTTGTCTTACTTTGATTTTCTAAATTTTATTGCCACTTAGGGGCCTAATTTTTCCATGATGATCCTACAAATACCCTTATCATCATCTACTAAAAAATAGGTAATAAAAAAGATACAAAATTATAAAACTTTTGGTAGGGCTACAAAAGAATGGGAAAAAAACATATTGATTAAGGAAAACTATTTCATCTCAGACATGAAGAAGGTGTGCAAGTACAATGATGCTCTGAAGGTAGAGGTGGAGAATTATATTTCCTTGGCTAAGCTTAAAGAGATAGTATGAATAAAAATTTTAAGTGAACTTAAAGGAATGGTGGAGCTAGGTCTCAAGAAGCTAGTCAATGAGACAATTCTTCCAAGAATTATATGCAATTGTTGTGATATGTGGAAAAAGAGTGTTGAGTGGAAGGTCTTTGTTGTTAAGTAAAGCATATAAGAATTTGGAAATGTGTTGACAAAATGCAATATAATCAAAGATGAGATTCAAAAGAAATTCTTTGGACTTGGTCTACAACTTAAAAAGGAAGATAGCAATGAAGATGAAGATGAGGAAAATTTATAAAGAAATTTCAAACGGATGGTTGATGGTATCTCTAAGAAGTGACCATTCAATGTTGAAATTATTAGAAATTTTAGTAGAATTGATTTGATCTTGTTCTAGAAGGTTGGGATCACCTCCATCTATGTAGGGAATCTTAAATTAGGAAGAGGTAACAAGGATTTTTGGAAAATCGGGGCTAGAAACATCATTATCCTTCAGAATGAGGAGGTGCGAGCTTTTGTGAAAGCTTCTCAAGATTTCCAAGTGAGGAGTGCCACATCATCAACCGAGTCAGCTGAAAGACCAACAGACAAAGTGCCACCACAATGAATTTTCAGTTTTATGTTATTTGAAAAGACTTATTTTAATCATTGGACAATTATATTATAAAGAAGCAGTTATGTATCTGCTTGAGATATATGTAATGAAGATGCACCATTTTTCTCTCCTAGCATTTTTTTGGTAAACTTTTATACTTTAGTTTTAATATAGCATACACAATTGAAAGCCATCTATGTTTTTGTGTGCATTTAGTTTTTATTGAGATGAATTGGATCTTTTAAATCTATTTGTTTAAATTAATCTTAGTTATATTGCTTCAATGTGAATGCATGATTGTTTCACTTTAATGATTGAATTCCTTCTCGATTTATATTGAGTTCAACCATATTCATTTTTATGTTATGTTATATCCACTAGCCTTTGTACTATTGGTTGTGATCATTTTATTTCATTTCATCTCATATTAGAAAGCTTTCTGGTATTGGGTTCATACACCTTTGCTTCTTTTGGGGTAAAAGCCTATATTTGATACTTAAATTTATATTTTTAAGATTTTATTGAAGATCTAAGATGGAGTTGTACCTCTATAAAATCTAGGGAGTAATTTTTCACATAGAAATGATTATATCAAATTGTTGGAAACAATTGCATCTTTTTGTGCAAAGATTCAAGTTGTAGGATTAAAAGTGAAGTTGTCAATCTATTAACCATAGGTACCTAGGAATCTCTCATCTAAATTCATATTGCATGTGGTGATGTTGAACATAATATTTCTAAAGCTTCCATTTCATTTAGTAAAAGGGTTCAATGGGTGATATTTTTATCTTAGAACTCATGGCACTAAATTAAACATATAAACATGTTCAAATGGGTTTAATAATTGTAGTGGATGTGTCATTTAACAACTTAAAACCTTATCCTACTATTATGTAATGGTTGAACAAATTATCTCAAGGGATATAAGATTATGAAAGTGCTTAAATTTGGCACGATTGTTCTTTCAAACTATTGTAACAAAAAATATACCTAGAATTTTATAGTAATTATATTTTTTTATCAATTTTTATTCAGGTAAACTTGAAATAATATAGTTAATTATAAAATTCAATACATAAATATACTAAATTACATGACTTTATTTAAAATTAACTATGACTCAATACCAAAGGTATCCTCCAATAAGATATACATAATAACTATATTTTGTAATGCATAAGCATTAATGTCATTATATAAAACCATGAAGACATTTTTTTACTTTACAATATCATTTTTATTAGATTAAAAAAATTAAAAAATAAAATAATACAAATAATTTTTTTCCTATTGTATATACTTTTCCCTATATATTTATTTACCAGTAGATTGATACAATATAAAGAATTATTTATATAAATTAACACACTACAAAGATGATAATTTTTATCTCTTAATAATATAGTTTATGCAACAAAGGATTGTAAACTTAACAAATACCTCCTAAACTATTAATACATTATGAAATGGGCTTAGTACATTTTAGTGTGTTGATACATCAACATTATTGACTATAATCTAGTTTTACGAGGCCCAGATATTGTAGCCTTAGTCTGCTCCCACGGTGGGAGCAGGGGTAACTGCATCTATTATCGCAGGTGCAGGTCCAGACATAGGTGCATTCATGGTGGGAGCAGGGGTAAGTGCATTTATCATCATAGGTGCAGGTGCAGGTGCAGACACAATCACATTCTCATTCTCATTATCTATATCACTGCCATTTCCATTCTCATTCTGTAATACCAATCTTCGACTTCTTTTGTTAAGAGCTTCACACAAATGTGGTAAATATAATCCTGCCATCATCAAAATTTGAAGAATTAAAATAAAATTATACTTATATAACCATTGTGAACATATAAATAAATATTTTCAACCTCCATAAATGAAACACACAATCTATATCGTTATCATGATGTGACAATTTTTTTATATGTCTTGAAGAAAAGAGATTTTTAATTTGAGGGAACACCTTACATGGCAGTAAAAAATAATGGGTATGAAGAAAAACAAATCATCATTATTGTATTCCACAATGTAATGGTGGTGGAAGAACCTAAAATTAAAACGATGAGAAATATAGAAAAATTTAAGAAGAAAAAGAATTTAAAAAATTTTCTTACTTACTAATATTTTGAAGGATAAATTAATGTTCATAAAGAACAAAGGCGACCCAAAAAAGATTGTTAGAAAAAGCTATACGATCCCAAAGATCCATACTAATTCTCATGTTTACAATCTTAGAATCAAGACCATTAAACAAATATATGATAAAAGTTTATATTTGAAAATCTAGAATCTTTTATTATATATGTACGTTAAGAAGGATTAGATGAAAAAAATGTTTGTATTAGGTTACCTTGATTTCCAGTAAGAGTGAGGTAGAGATCCGCAATGTTGGGGCAGCTGCTTTGGCAATTATCCGAGCACAATTTATAAGAAAAATCAGAATATTCATTAAGATCGTCAGTAGACATCCCCACAATCATTCTCTGCAAACCACAAATTTGTAGACACTTCTCGCTCTCAATCCATTCCATCGGCTTCTGCGCCACGATGGCCGATGACTGCAATACAGTTACAACCAAATCACAAGTATAACTTCTCATTGAACAAAATTTAATTATATGTTCATGAAAAAGACAAAAAAAATTGCAAGAGAAAGTCATTACCTTGCAGTAGTAAAGTAGTGTTCCTTCTGCCAAAGAGTATTTCTTTTCCAGAACACAGCGAGCACCGGAGGATGACACCGAGAAGGCGCAGAACTCTGCCGGCAGATCCTCACATTCCAGACGTCCTACAGTCACAGAGATTTATTCATTATATGTACTATAATCTTATGAAGCACAATTATAATATCAATGTGCTCTAACTATTCCAAATCTGATCTGGTGGTTGGAAAGCAGAAATAAATCAAGATAAAATACAACAGCATGTTGTATAATTTTATAATTAAAATAAGTTTTAAGTTCCTATTACACATTTTTAACTATGAGGGTAGATTAGATTTCATGATCTCTTGTCTATAACAAGATACTTTTAATCAATCAAATTAGACCTTTTCTCTCATGTTTATTTTCTAATATATTAATTCTTGAATAAGAATGACTCTTCATATATCCAGATTAAATATAAAAAATGTTTACAATTAGAAAATTTCTATTGAATGTATATCATTTAAAAGAAATAAGAGTAGATGGTTCTTCTAAACAGATTTTCAATTGTACAATATTTATATACCATCAAACACAACTTAATACATTATTACCAATTCACTGCAAAAGTAATCTTTGAGCCCAGTCCCATTAACTAGGACACAGAAGCACTTCAAGCTCTTGCACCAAAACACAGCTTGAAAAAGACACTCACCCAGTACAAAAACACCTTGCATGCTCAAAACTAACAACGTAATTGAAACTGCCACTGCCCCTCCAGAAGCCATTTATTCCTGGAAGTCTGCAACCTTTGTTGGGCTATTTACAAACATATGTGCAGCTACACATATTTATATCCACTCACGGAATCTATGAAAAAGCTGGCGGCCAAGTGTTTTTTTCTCGTGTCTGAAGGAAATGAATGATTGTCAGTGTGGTTGATAAAAAACAATGGCACTGCTACGATTCCACCGAATTCTGATTAAATACCGTTCCGGATGATCGAAGTGTCGGTTCTCTGATTTCTTCTCTACATTCCTCGAACTGTCCTTTCTCTCAATTTTGTTACATTCTTTAAATGCTTCTGGTACATACTTCTTTATTAATGAGTAGTTGGACTATTAAAGCGTCATTTATGTTGAAGCACATGGTGGACACCATAGTGTAAGTTCACCATGTTTTCTGTATACAATTTTTTACTCTCTTAAATGATTTTGTTCTTTCTTAATGTTCCTGTTTTTCAGATGTACTGGTAAGATCATTCGACAGTATAATAGTTCAGAAGCAGAGAAACGTGAACCACCGTGATTTCAAGATTGATGTAGTTGTAGAGAAATAAAATATGTTCTATACATAAGTTCACAATTAATACTAATTTAATTTAAGATTAAGATTTGGCTTCACCATTCAATTGAATTTAATGTATAGAAATTAAACGAATAAAATAATAGTACTTAATTTTAAGTTGGATGTTGAATTCCATCTTTCAAATATTGTTAGGTTTCTTATTTATATGCTAGAAAATTAGAATGTATTGGGATTACAAATATTATTATTTATTGTTTTTGTTTGTGTTTCAACATTGTTTCAAAATCTTGTTTCTAATATTAAGTATACAAGGAATATTGATTTTGGACAATGAAATATAAAAAAATCAATTTGATAATATAGATTTTATTTTTAGGAACAATAAAAATATTGGGTTATTTAGCATCATTTCTAGGGAAGTTAATTGTGTGGACCATTTTGAGCTCTATAATTTAAAAAAGGGGTCCAAACAACCTTCCAAATTAAAAGTTATGTTTTTTGAAAGTTGGTTTCTTGTACTGCATATATAAAAATATTTAAGAGACTAGAAAAAAGTAGCAAGAGGGAGTTACACATATTGACAATCTTATGACACATCATAAGACAACCTTGCACTGAGAAAATGAAGCCAAAGTGTGACAAGTGAGTTGGTGAGTGGATTATGATGCATTTATGGTAGGTGGAAGAAATAATATTTTCAATTTACGAGTTTACCTTGGGATTTAGGTTTTTGTTAAATCTTTAGGTGCAACATTTTTGGGTGGTTTTGGTTAGGGTTTCATAATTACCATCTTATGGTTTCATCTATTTCTTCTATTTATAGGGTGCTTGATATGTAGGTATTGATACTAATTTTGTAGGTATACTTATAATATCAGAAATATTGTAGATATTTGGTCGGTGATATTTTTATAAAGGCTTATCTTATAAATCTATTGGATGAATATATTTAGATTATTGAATAATAGATTGAACTAATTCAGAGTGAGGGGATTTTTATCTTTGAAAGAATTATCCTCGTGTACACCTCTATTGTATAATTTGTTTTTTTCATTTTATGTGTTTCTCTCTCTCTTTTTAATTTTAAAGATCTGAAATTTGCACGTTACTATTTTCTAAGATTATCTTAGAAAGTGTTTCAAAATACCTAGCTTCCTTTCATTTAATATCACAGTTTGATCCCCTCAAATTCTAGGTGCTAGGAAAAGGGGTTTATAAATTCTTCTTTTTTAGTGGGCATATGTGTAGAAGAGCTTTGATTTTACTTTAAAAAATATGGATTAAATATTTAAAGTAGAAATGGAGAATTATTTAGGCACAAAATTTGAGATTTAAATCCTCAAGATAGAGGATATGACCATCGATAGAGATATATGGGTTGTAGTATCCATATCCAATATTATTTATGACAAAATAAGGTAGGGGAGAACAAAAAATATCTATGGTCTTATAAGACTCTTTTTTCTTGATTTGATGTTACTAAATAAAAATGAAGATACTAATAGAATGAATATTTCAAAGAACTTGGTTGATATTTAAATGAGAAATTATTTGGTTTATAGTTTATTCCTAAGAAATAAATCATACATAGGATGGCTAATTCATGGTCAAATTATTGAATATATTTAACATGTTTGTTACTTAATTTTATTCTATTGGAGTGAATATGGAGGAGTTTTTGTATATTTACTTGATACATTCTTCTAGAGATTCATGGGGCCAATTGGTGATGACCAATAGGATTACATCCTCCAAACTCAATATTGATGAGGTAGTAGCATATATACTTTTTGAAAAGGCTCAAAAAGAATTTTGAACTAGCCAAGGATGAGCTAGCTATGCATGATAGAAAAACTAAAATGGAAATAAAAAGAAAAATAAGTAAGATAATTTCATTTTTAAATCATATATGAGAACCAAATCTCTTGATAAGTCCAAGGGAAAATATTAGAATGACAACAAAACTAGTCATTTTAAAAGAGAGTGTAAGGATGAAAAGAGACAAAAATAGAGATTCTAATGATGATCTTCGGAAGTCATCCTATAATGAAGGTGATGTTTTTGTCATAGCCTTGGCTACATATGGATTAGAAGGTATATGTTGATTTAGTGTACAAAATATTTTAATATGACCTAATATGAGGATTGCCTTACAAATTTTGAGGAATATAATTATGGGAAGGTATATCATGGAGTCAATTCTCATATAAATATTGTTGGATATAATAGAGTCTTGATTTTATTTTGTGATAAATAAGTGGAGGGGTTAAATAGTGTATTGCATATGCCTAGTTTGGAATGAAACATACTTTCTATTATTAAACTGGTTCATTTAGGTGTGTAGTTTTCTTTCTTGAGTAGAGGGTGTAAGATATTCTAAGAAGCTATGGTGCTTGTTAACAATGTCCAAATAGGAGACCTATAAATTATTCACCTTTACCACTAGAACTAATAACAAAAATCATATATCATCCACTTGTGATGGTCATACTTTCTAGGTACATAAAGGTCTTGATGCTTTAGGTACTAAATTCCTATAGTGAAAAATATGTTATGGTAGTATAGGATGGGCCAAAATATATTATAAGCATCTAAGGACCATGAAAAATGAAATTATTGTTGAAGGAACAAATTATTGTAACCTTAAGTTTTTTTGTGTCCATTATGTTTTTGGAAAATAAACTTGTGTTAATTTTTATTTGAGGTCTCATAAATATTCTATATATTGTACTTGATACATTCTAATATTTTTTGTTCTATTAATGAAATTTTAATATTATACTTTGATTATTATGTTTCATTCATTGATGACTATACTAAAATAATATGGGTATATTTCTATAAAAGTAAGTATGAAATCCCCAATTGGTTTTGTTGCCACTCAAAATATTCTCCTTAGTATTAATATTAATTTATCACATCAACCATCACATACCATTTATCAGTAAAAAATATTAATTAATTATTAATCTATTATTATCAACTATCATTAGTTATCACATTTATCACCACTTATCACAAGTCATTCATTAATTAATTATAATTTATCATCCATTAAATACCAAAATTTATTGTGGAAGGAAGACTTATGATGGATGGAGTAAGTACCAAAATCTTTAGATTGGTGTCCTTGGGGTCTATATCCAAGGCCATAGGAGCGTGGAGGGACCTTGACATGTATTGGCTCCAAAATACCTTATTCATAAAGGCTTAAGACTTTACCTCAATAGTTCATGTTCTGAGGCATGTGATGGATAATGGGACGAGGTGTGTTTTGGATACTAGACTTGAGTTCATTATTAGATGAAGAAGGTGAAGTGGATAAATGTTGTTGTTGTCCTAAGGAGGAACTTTCATGAATAAAGATGGACAAAAAAATAGGACATGTTGGTAGATTTGAAATGGGGTTTATAGTGGATGTGGAAGGATCATTAGGATCTTGATTATGTTCATTTAGATCCACACTATTGATTTGATCTTTTATATTTTCTTGGGAGGCATGTATCTTAGCATGTCAAGTGGATAATGTGGGATCACGGATAGGACTAGGTAGGGGGTGTATAGGAGCAATGAAGGTTTCTTTTTCATGGATAGGTGAAGTGATAGGCTCTTGACAATGGAATGCATAGAGCTGGCTAAGAGGATCATCATGGCCTTCTTGATCACAAGTAGGATCTAGATCATAGAGGGAAGCTTCATCATGAATAAGACCAAGTATGTTATGAGTGGGATCATTAGAAGGGCCTAGATCTTTATTAGAATGAGAGGTTAATGTTTCCTCATGCTTAGGATAATTCTCTTGACATAGCTCTTGGATTTGAGTGGAAATAGAAGTGGAAGGCTCTAGAAGAGGCTTGGTATGCTCTTTATGATCAACAACATGAGGACATGATGGAATTTTACTTAGATGTATAAGATCAATAGGTTGTGTACCACATGACGGAGTTGGAAGAATAGGCATGGAATTCAAAGGTTTGTTGGTAACCTCATTAATGGGTGCTTGACATGGGGGTGGTCTATTTTGTGCTAGTAGTCTTTGGAGAAAATTGTTCAAGGATTCTTTGGTTGATGGATTAGAGCTTGAGAAATTGGATGGTGGTGTTGGTATAGTTCTAGTATGCTTTGAGATAGGCATTTTATTAGATGGTGATGAAGGACTAGTAGATGGATTGGTGTATTATTCCAAACTTAGGGTGGTATTTCCCTTGTCAATAGTATCATGGTGACCTAAGATTTGTACAAAGTTTTCATCATCACTAGGATCTACAAAGCTCTCATTATCATTAGGAGAAAATTTTGACACACCTTGGAGGATATATGGTTTTGTATTATCTTCATGATTAGGCAAAGGGGCTCCTCGAAGTATGAACTTCGGATTGTGACTAAGATCGTTAAGGATTAGGACCATTTTAGCAAGTTCTTCCCTAGGATTAGGGTGATGATGATGATGTGGAATGATTAGATTGGATGACTTGGATTGATTAGGATGAAATTTATTGAAATGTGATTAGAAAAATGATGAGTAGGATGATTAGAATGATATGTTTATGTGTTGGTGTTTATAGCTTGATATATAAATTTACAAAAAAATGATTACACATGTACAGACATGAATCACACAAGCAAGACACATAATAAAGTTTGAATTTGAAATTATTAATGTGATGATTAAGCACACACTTGAAGAAGACACATCAACAAGTCCTAGAAATATTCAAGTGGGTATGGTCGATTAGGTCTTAAGCTAGGATGCACGAGGTTGACTAGGGATAATTTGAAAGAAAAATAATGCCACACAGTCGGGAGAAAAGGGTAACCCACCCTTCACCTTCACTTTCCAAAGGTATAAAGTTCTTTGGGGCTTAGCTAAGAGTAACAAGATTTTAAGTTCTCCCAAAGAAATTTTTCTTTCGATTCACATCTCAATTGAGGTTATCCCTTGGAGTGTTGTGTGCTTCAAGAAGGGCCCCTAAGAAGGGTATTAAAAAAGTGAACCAAGTGAGGTGTTTTTAATCACACACACACTTGATTCACATTTGTAGTTGTTAAGTTCCTTTTAGAAAATTGAAATTTGTGTAAAATAGTTCAAGTACTTGTTGTTTTTAGATCCCAAAGACAAATGTGTATGAAGAAAGTTGTTCATTTTAACCCAATTTCAATGATTTGATAGAAAACAAGATGTTCTTTTTAAGCCCAAAATCCAAGTGTGTGATCAAACAAGTTGTTCTTTTTAAGCCCCAAATTGAAGTGTGATTGCAAACAAGATGTTCATTTTAAAGCCCCAAATTGAAGTGTTTTGCAAACAAGATTGATTGATCAAGTGAGATACAAATAATAGAATGAGTGCACCCATAATTTTGAACTTTCTAATTTTCTATCTATGACTGATATTTCTGCTACTACTACAGCTCTCTATGATCACCTATAAAATCAAAAAAATAATATTATAATGCAGCCATAAAAAAATAAGCTCATTAGAAAATTGTTATTTCAGATACATGTTTTTAACATAGCCGAATTATATTTGATTATTTGAAGATTTTATTGATGTGAAAAATAAAAAATAAAAGAAGAAACCCTTTCTAATTTTTTGAGATATTTCAAGAAATGTAAAGAAGTTAGAAAAATTCCCTATTTTGTGCCTAGAAATGTGGATTTATGAAAAACCTATAGAAAACAAAGATTGAATAATTCAGCACCTTATATGACCTCAAAATCAAATCTGTAAAAAAAATAATCCACTTGAAATTTCAAGAGGTTTTTAGAAATGTAAAATTTTGTGGAAAATTCACTAATTTACGCCTAAAAGGTCAATTTTATGAAAAATAATAAAATCATTATAACTCCTACAAAAATTGTGATAAACTAGCAATTGTTTTACTATTGCCTCTTAAGACAATGCACAAGCTTCTTTAAAAATATTGTATAAAAATTCAAAGCCATTTAGAAGATATGAAGAAATTTGTAAAACCTAGGGTTTTGTCCAAAAAATGGTAGATCTACAACAAAAAGTAAATAAAGCCTACAAAAAAGAAAGCTAGATCAAAGGATTCACATTGGGTTCATGAATTTAGCTAGGGAAAATATGATATAAAAAAAACAAGATATCAAACCCTAACTAGCACAATAGAGTACAAGCAAGCATACAAATCAAAACAACAAGCAAATGCAAACCAATCCCCAAGCTAGATTTGATTTAACTCCATTGTTCTTCTCCACCTACATTAAAATAAGAGATTTTGAAGGTTTGATTATTTTGATATGTTGATTGCTCATTTTCCCAACATAACAATAAAATGAAGATGATAGAAGAAAAATAGATAGATAAGAAGATTGAAAGAAATTTTTGGCAGAGTAAGGATGCTAGAAGAACATTCTCCCAAATGGCCTATGAAAGGCTTGATTTATCGGAGAAGGCTGATTTGATTTGATGGAAAAGATTAAAAGTCAAATTTGTGATATGTATGGCTAGGATTAAAGGTTTATTTTAGTGCCTATGATACACATTAAGTGGGTTATGACATGAGGCTAAAATTAGGATGTGAGGGAATAGTGGGATTCTATTATTTATTTTAGAAGAAAATATGCCTATGATGCACAATGAATGGGGCTAAAAATAGGATGTGAGTAGGAATCTCATAATTTAAATAATAAAATTATTTAAATTATTTGTACATGTGAAGAGTTGTAGTCATGTGTCACATGTTGCAATGTGACAATAAGTTGGGGATTAATTCAAATATTTAATTTGAACTATTTTGAGACATGTGAAGGGGGAATTAATTAAATAAATGAGATTTATTTAATTAATTGGGAAGGTGATTAAGTGGAATAAATGGGATAAGTGGGATAATGTAATGACCTAGGGTAAAATATTACAAAATATCTTACAAGATCAAGTATCAACTAGGTAATATTATGGCATTTATTTTGTGTGTCTACACCAAGGTTTATGAGACATCATGAGTCATAGAGTTCTAAAATCTAATAATTACTTTTCAAAGTGACCACACAGATTGATTGCTAGGATTCTATCATTTGCTATAGATGTGTGAGATTAATTTAATACATCTAAGTTTATTAGATTGCTTTTCAATCTACTAATTTTTATGTGAAATCAAAATTATTAATTTGTATAAGACTTAAATATCTAATTTTGGCTTGCAATTTTTCTAGTACTAACATCTTTACTCTATAGATCACTTGTACCTAAGTTTACAACCATCTTCTTTAATCATATTATTTAGTTTCTAATTGGTATCTTCCTATATATAAAATATTTTTTACTTCAGCTTTCATATCTCACTCTTCATCTTTGCACTCTACTAGTATGTGTTAGATGATAAGGAATAAGTGATTCTATATGCCACCATTAAAAAAAAGGGAATTTCTCATTCTAGGCTAAGATGAGTCCATCTTATTTTCTTGCAATTTTTATACTCATATGTCAAATGTGCCTTTAGGATTATTTTAGGTGAATTATTTTATGGTGAGCCCAAAGTTTATCCTCTATTCTTATGTTATCTCTGATTTCCTCTCAAAATACATGGATTTGGTGGATTATTTAGGCTTACTAGAGGCATTGGTATTTGGGTACATTTAGGATCATCTCTTTCCCATTCACCATCTCAAGTAAATTTATTTTCTATTATGATGAAACAATGTGAGAGAATACAATAGAAATTTTATTCGCTTGTGAAAATTTAAATCAATTTAATGTAGCCTCTCAAATCTTTAAAGATTCTAGAATTGACATATAAATAAACTACATAGTCATCTTCATGCACTCTTTACAAAAGCACAATAACTAACTAGAGGAGAATCTATTAACTAGAATATCATGGGTCTTCAAAATAATAGATAATTTTTTATCAACATATTCCTCCTTGACCTCCCATTATTTCTCCCACCCCATATCTCTAAAAGTAGCGTCTCCTTAACAAATAGTCAACTCTTAAACATCTCTCTCTATTGAATTTGTAATCTATAGTTAAAATTTTATATTTGTTTTTCCTCATTACTTTTCAAGTATTAAATGAATTTATTAGGTTTTCAGTGACCATTTTCTCTATTCATAATATATGTATAATTAAAAATATATATTTTAAATATAAACATCTATATATAATCTCTCACATTTAACATCGAAAATAACATGAAAAATTAAATCTTTTATGATCAATATAATTTATCTTTTTATCATATTATTATTTTAGGTTAAATTTTATTATATTTTTTAAATAATATATCTATATAAAATACTACATGAAATAAATTTTGAAAGCCAATTTATTATTATACAAGTATTTATTTTTGCAATTTTACCAAAAAAAGGATTTCTTAAAATAATATCATTATAATCACATTATAGAAGATATATTTTTATTTTCATCATAATAAAACATATTAATAAAATTTATAAATACAAAGATGTTTTTTAATCAATTTATATGTACAAAATGAGGGGTCTTAAATTTCTATATTCTTTCTCTCGTTTAAATGACAAAGTTTGGATGGAAATTTTATTTGATTTCAATTAATAAATGTATCTTTCACATAATAATCACAATAACAATTTATAGTCTTGCTTGCAAATCAAATGAACTAATATCATTAAAAAAATTATATAGATTATTTTTAATAGGTAAGGTGTATATGTATTAGTATTTAAATATTTTTACTAAAAATTATCCTATTTTAATTTGAATTTAAATCTTAACGATTTATTTTTAAAGATCAATGTATCAAACATTAACATTTTAAATTAGATTTGTTTAATTTAATTATTTAAAATATTTATATACTTTTTCAAATAAATAAATGTTTCACTAAATATGTCCATCTATTTTTATTTTACATTATAGTTTTATTTTAAATTATAAAAATTGTGAGATACAATAATAAGATCAAATATAATAATAGTTAAAATTCTCTTAGTATGATTAAATTTAGATGATAGGTTATTTTGTTTGAAGTTTCCGTCGGGATTTTTGTCAACCCAATGGTGAATTGGATTTTCTAGTGCAAGAGATGTGTTGGCCAGTGGCGACTTGACCAGGTTTCTTTTGTGGCAACGTGGAGTTTCTTAATTACATGGGTTGTTGGTGGTGGATTTGGTGTGCTTGATATGTAGCAGCTGAATGGTAAGTGTTTTCTCATAGGAGGATTAATTCATTATGTCATTGTTGTATAATGGGGGCGAAAGAAGTAAATGCAATATTGAGTGTTGTAGTGTGGAAATGTATACTTTGATTAAGTTGTATTGTCGAAACAGCCATTGTGGTGTTGGTGTCATAGCAGACTATTGTAAAAATCATTTTTGTGGCTAGTTTGATAGTAGACTATTCAAAAAATTGATGACTTTTGAACCGTTTTATGCCAGATCAAAAACTGTTGTTCTTCAAAATTTGTAAGTCCTTTTACATGGGTATTTTGCATAGATGATTAATTTATTGTTCATTTCTTCTTGTTATATGATTGTATCTTTGGCGTTATACCCATTTTGGAGATTTGAAAGAGACTATTACTCTATATGGACGGAGAAATTGTAGTTAAAACTTCTTTCTTTTGTCAAAAGACATGGTTAGGGTTAGTAATTTTTTTTCGTTGGTTTATTGTTTCAATTATCTTTGTGCATATTTATGGTAATTCATTTCATATGGGTATTTTGCATAGATGATTAATTTATTGTTCATGTCTTCTTGTTATATGTTTCTATGTTTGGTGTTATACCCATTTTGGAGATTTGAAAGAGATTACCACTCTATATGGATGGAGAAATTGTAGTTAAATCTTCTTTCTTTTGTCAAAAAACATGGGTAGGGTTAGTAATTTTCTCACCATTGGTTTATTGTTTTAGTTATCTCTATGCATCTGTATGGTAAGTCGTTTCATATGGGTATTTTGCATAGATGATTAATTTATTGTTCATGTATTCTTGTTATATGTTTCTATCTTTGGTGTTATATCCATTTTCAAGATTTGAAAGAGATTATCACTCTGTATGGATGAAGAAATTGCAGTTAAATCTTTTTTCTTTCGTAAAAAAATATGGTTAGGGTTAGTAATTTTTTCACCGTTGGTTTACTGTTTCAGTTATCTCTGTGCATCTACATAGGAGCAATTGTAGATTAATATAGGAGAAATTGTTTTTTTGCCCTTGGTTTATTGTTTTAGTTATCTTTGTGCATCTTTCATTTATTGTTTGTAGTTATCTTTGTGCATCTTTTGTTTATTCTTTGGCACCAAGCTCACATTAAATAGATCTGGTAAATCCAATGAGTTGCAATAAACTATACAAAATGCTTATAACACCAGAGACTTAATCAATAAAATTTGATCTACATTATCTGGCACTAAATATTCTAGAGACAAATAGAGATACTGTAAAAGATCTATTACATGACAAATCCTATTCAAGGCTGGCCTAATGAAAATGTCATCAAAAACTTCAAAAAAATAAATTGAACAGATAAAAGAGATATTAGAAAGTAGTGCCAAGTGATGTAGCTGGAATTTTCAGTGAAGCTTGTGGGGTTATACTTGAATTATCACATGGTTTTCTGTGTTTTCTTGTGGGAGTGTTAATGCATTTTGTTGTTGTACGATGGCGGCATTCAAAGTAAATGCGGGCAGACAAAGTAAATGCAATATTGAGTGTTGCAGTGTGGGAAAGTATACTTTGATTAAGTTGAATTGTTGAAATAGCCATTGTGTTGTTGGTTTCATAGCATATTGGAGGGTTTTAAAATTGTTGTTCTTTGTAATTTGTAAGTCATTTTACATGGGTGTTTTATATACATGATTTATTTATTGTTTATGTTAAAACTATTGTTCTCCAAAATCTGTAAGTCATTTTACATGGGTGTTGTAGTGTGGGAAAGTATAGTTCAAAATGTGCCAAAAAATAAATATAAAGTTGAACAAATAAAAGAGCTATTAGAATAACACTTAAAATCCACCAAACTATTCTTTCCTCCATGCTTATACAAATATCTTTTCAACTTGTGAAATCAATTATGTAAACCGAGTTCTTTATGACAATACCAATTTTCCTTAGGCTATGACAATAATTATATGACGCAACAATCTCTGGAAAATGCATATAATTCCATAGGCTTAATTGTAAATTGAAGCTACATTGATTGACATTAAATATTATACACAAATCATTTATGCAAAATACCCACATAAGACATGTTTATGTAGGAGGTGGAGCTTACTAATTACATGGGATGACAGTGTCTAATGTGAATATTTTTCATTATATTATTTTTCCCTCATTTGTTTCAAGTTCCTCACAACAAAATGTTCTTCATGATATTCTTCTTTTCAGCTCCTTGTAACAAATTGTTTATTATCATAGTTTTCCTCTTCTATTCTCCATATCTTAAAGTTCTATTAAACGTGGTTTTGTGAACATTTGTCACTTTCCTTTGATTATTAAGTGCTTTTCTAATAGGAGTTTTCCAAAAAAAAAATTCCTGATCTATCAATATGTTTCATGGTATTATTTTTTCTCAACTGTTTGAGCTTCTCGTTAACAAAGTGGTCTTCATGATATTCTTATTTCTAGTTCCCCATACCAAATTGTTCATTATTGTACTCTACTTGTTCTATTCTCCATATTTTAACATTATATTTAATGTCGGTATTGGAAAATCTCTTGTTTTCCTTTGATTGTTAAGTGTTTTTCTAATAGGTCAATGAAATGCATGTATAGATTTGAATTTGCAGCATATTCATGCTTACCAAAAAAATTATCATTGTCTAGACAAGGTGTAACAAAAAATTCTATGTAACAATTGGCTTTGTCAATTGAAAATTTAAGCTACATTATGTCTAACTAAATATTTTAGAAAAAATAAGGAAATTGTAGAACAACTATTAGAAAAACACCTAAGAATCATAGGTAACGTTAGAGATGTCCCGATCAACAAGATGGTATTATTTTTTTCTCAATTGTTTGAACTTACCATTAACAAAGTGTTCTTCATGATATTATTATTTTGAGTTCCCCATACCAAAATTTTCATTTTCATACTTTGGTTGTTCTATTCTCCATATTTTAATGTTCTATTTAATGTGGGTTTTGAAACATCTCTCATCTTCCTTTGATTGTTAAGTGTTTTTCTAATAGGAGTCAGTGAAATGCATGTATAGATTTGAGTTTGTAGCATATTCTTGTTGACAAGAAATTATATCATTGTCTCAACAAGGTGTAACATCAAATCCTATGTACCAAGAATTATATTGTTGTCTGGACAAGGTGTAACAACAAATTCTATGTGACAGTTGGCTTGTCAATTCAAAATTCAAGTTGCAATATTCCCCACTAAATATTATAGACAAAATAGGGAAATTGTAAAACAACTATTAGAAAAACACTTAAGAATAATAGGTAGCACCAAAGCTATCCCAACCGATAGGATGGTATAATTTTTTTCTCAACTCTTTGAACTTCCTGTTAACAAAGTGTTCTTCATGATATTCTTATTTCTAATTCCCCATACCAAACTATTCATTATCATTCTCTACCTATTTTATTCTCCATATTTTAATGTTCTATTTAATGTGGTTATTGAAACATCCCTCGTTTTCCTTCGATTTTTAAGTTTTTTTCTAATAGGTCAATGAAATGCATGTATAGATTTGAGTTTTCATCATATTTTTGCTTACCAAAAATTATATTGTTGTCTTGACAAGGTGTAAGAGAAAATTTTATGCAAAATTTGGCTTGTCAATAAAAAATTAAAGCTACATATTTTCCCACTAAATACTATAGACAAAATAGGCAAATTGTAAAACAATGATTAGAAAAACACTTAAAAATCATAGGTAGTGTCAAAGATCTCCTGACCAACAACCTATTTTCTTAAAGTTTCCACAGGGATCTCTGTTAGCCCAAAACGTTAATTGAATTTGTCAGTTTCAGAAATGTCCAAGTTGGTGGTGACTTGATCAAGTTTTGGGATGGCGATGTGGAGTTTGGTAATTACGTGGGTTAGTGGTGGTGTAGCTGGTGCCCTTGATATGTAGAAGCTAAATGGTAAGTGTCCGCTCACACAAGTCTTAATGCATTTTGTCATTGTTGTGCGATAGGGGTGGGTAAAGAAAATGTGAGCGGCCAAAGTAAAAGCAATATTGAATGCCATAGTGTGGGAAAGTATACTTTAACTAAGTTGCATTTTCGAAACAACCATTGTGGTGCTCATTTCATAGAATTTTGTACAAGTTATTTCCCTCTTCTATTCTCTATGTTTGTTCCATGATATTCCTTTCTCGTTCATTTGTTAGTTACATCTGATTCTTATGTGTTTTCCTAACATCTCTTACAATTGTTTCATAGACTGTTTGTCTTGCACCAATATGTTTTCTGAATTTCTTTTTCTCGAATCTGTTTGGAGCTGCTTGTGAGCTCATAATCTGCACATAAAAATTTGTCAAACATTATCCTATATGCCAAATCAAATGCAACAAACTACATGCTCCTATGAAATATCTAAACATGGTTAATGATGCTAACAAAATATCAATTAAAAGAACCTAAATGAAAGCATTATCAAAACACATTCATACCTATCCCATATTGGATTAGTGCTACTCTTTGTGTAGAAATTAGCCCTTTCCCAACCCTTGATAAGCTAAATGATGATAGACAAAGAGATAAGATTAGCTCAAGTTGCATATAGTAAGAATTCTCAAATTGTAGATGCAAATGATGAAGGAAAGCCTTGGATTTATAGAAGAGTTTGAAGAGAGAAGAGGCAAAGTGAAGGAATGTGGGACAAATCCTCAACCAATTGGAAGAAACCACTTTTCACCGTGTGAATGGGCCAAGGTTGTGTAAGTTTGGGTCAATGTGCCAATAAATGACATTAGGTGGCCTTTTCAAATTTCAAATTTGACTTGTTGGAGGGAGAAGAAAGGGGTCTTCAATGCCAACTGGGGGACATGTAAGAAGGGAATTAATGCTATGTTGGAAGGGACAAGTCATTTGAGAGGGAAATTCAAATTGGAGGAATATTCCCTATTATGCCATGTTGAGCGAAATTAGAAGATTTAATAAATCAATTAAATGATTTATTTGTGTAAGTGGGAAAAGCTAGAGGATGTGACTTGCATTAAGTTTAACATTAATCATGATTTAGTTAACTTAAGAGAGAATTAGGTGATTGTGTCATTTTGACATAGACTTTTGGATTAAAATAAATCAAAATGAGAGGAAATAATGGATATTAGCCATTTAATTAAATACATTTGATTTAATTAAATGAAGAAACTTTAGGAGATAATCAAATAAAAATGATTTATTTAATTAAGGAGAATATGATTAAATATGATGTTAATTTTGCATGTCTACATTTTTCCCCTCTTTGAAGCAATATACTTGTTGCATTGGTTGAAAGAATGATGCCGCTAACATCGAAATTAAGAAAAATTCTGATTTTTTTAGATGCCCCACTCGAAATAAGTACGCGAGTACATTGCCCTCTTGAGAGATCAAGTGAAAAGATTCGATTTGAGGTCAATCTCACAACAAAGAGGTTCAAATTGGATGTATGGATGGTTAGACTATATGATAATGATGATTTAAATGATATGTTTTTAAGATGCGTAGAATAAAAAATCTATATTATTTTAAACAACTTAAATGATAATGCAAATGAGATGTTTGTAAGATGCTTAGAATAACAAATCTATATTATTTTAAACATTTAAATGATTATGGAATGCATGTGAGATGGATGAGATGCATGATGTTGTCCTATTATGATATGACATGATTATGCAAGATGAGCGTGCGGATGCAGGATGGATGCATTGATGAAATGATACGATGTTAGCGTGAAAGAGGATAGAAGAATGAGAGGGATCAAACCTTGAATCCAAGAAGATGCAGAAGTCCAACAAGTCAATTAGTCATCATGAATTTATTAGATATGTCGATGAATTATGATGATGTATTTCTTATCCACGGATGGGAGGAATAAAGAGCATAACTTTCCTTATGTTTGATAACACACATAGGTACGATGCATAAAGGTATTAAGAACCAGGATGGAGTTGCACCTAGTGTGATTGAATTTGATTCATCACATATATAGGAGTACTCTTGTTCACACTTGACAAAAAAACCTTATTCGAAGTGTAGTTCAAATATTCTAGATATCTCAGACCAAAACATAGAAAGGCAAGCCTTCTTATGTGGTCAACAAGACACCTAAAACACCATCCCTACAAACCAAACAAAGAATGCATGATGAAGTTATTTTACAAGAATATCCAACAAGAAAAACACACAAAAGGATAATGATCATTTCCCCATTCATTTCTCTCTAAATCGTTTTGTTTAGACATCATCGAGAGGTCCTTGGAATGAGCACAAAAAGATAAAGTAAATAAACAAACTAATGTTCTTCGTACTGCTAGCCAAGACTAAACTACGGTGATACCTGATGCTGATGTCCATCGTAGGAAGGTCACATTCCTAGAACATGTTGTGATTAGGGTTTCGATGAGATTGATTGGATGATAAGCTATTGATACTCTGAGTTGACCAACTTGCTGACTTACTTATCTAGACTTGAGACTTTTGATGATTAGGTTTGCACTTCTGGACCTACTAGACTTGCTTCTAATTTCCTTACCAAAGGATGAAGGTGATGACGATTTATTATGAATTATGATTATTGCAGGTGAAAGCGAGACAAGATAGATGCACCATTTTTGGTTTTTGGTCTTTTTAAATGTTTGAGGTTTTTTTGGGAATTTTGAGATGTTTTACAAATGTTTTTGGTAATTTTGAGATTTTGACCAAGATACTAACTTAAAAACCTATCCTAGGGGTCTCGGGATCTGATCCATATATTATCCTTGCCTACGTTTGCACACAAAGACCATGTAGTTCGACTGACAACATACTTGATTCAATGATGAGATAGATGGGTAAATGGATTCCCATTGTGACGAGAGCCTAAAAGACTGCCCTAGGGTGTCTCAGGGGATAATCACAGATCAACCTTGCCTATGTTCAAGCTCAGAGATGATGTAGTTTGGTTGACAAATCTATTTTTTATTTTTTGATGTTTTTGGATTTTTGATGGATTTTTTGATGTTTTTGATTTTTATTTTTTGATGTTTTTGATTTTTAATTTTATGATGTTTTTGGATTTTTGATAATTAAGGAAGATCCCAAGAATATACATGAATCTGATCTGAATCAGGGATAGGAACATGCCCCCAGCGTGATGCGATAGACTACTTCAATACAAGCAGGATAAACTGACCTTAGGTATGGTTGCGAATGGATGATGGAAGTATAGATGGAATGTAATGGATAAGTGAGTGTACGAAATAGGCCATGAAGATCCTGGTGGATGGAGAGTGCTTTATTTACGCTTGGCACCTGTTTTCCTACTTTTCACCAAGGTACTTGTCCAAAGCGCCACTGAAATGGTTTTCACTAGAGGACAAAATTTTTTCTGTACTATTTTCAATCCTTTTTTTTTAGATTTTTGTATTTTTTGATTTTTTTGTTGTCACCAAGATGCCTGTTTGCCAGGTTTTCATTAGGGTGATCATTTTTTTAGGAAATTTTTAATTTTTTTTTGTATTTTTCAGTTCTATACCTTGCAAGATTTTAGGCATAATTTTTTTTGAGATGATAGTTGTTCATGGGCTCCTGTAGGGGTTCACCTTCTGGTGTTAATAATTGGTAGGCTCTTGATTTATAGCTTGTTGTGATGAAGAAAGGTCCCAACTAGTTGGGCTCAAATTTACCTTTGTTATCTAGGTTCAACATGTTCTTTGGTTCTCTTTCAACACAAGTTCACCAACTTGGAAGGTGCATCTCCTGATCTTCTTGTTGTAGCTACACTTTAGCCGATTCTGATACACCTGTTGATGGTTTAACGAATCCATGGATTGTTCATCTAATAACTTCAGCTCATTTAACCTTGAAACCCAATATTCCTCATCTATAATGAGGTTTTGCAATGATATCCTTAATGATGTGAGCTTGATCTCAATTGGGAGGATGGCTTCTAATCCATAGACTAGGGAGAATGGAGTGGTGTTGGCTGGTGTGTAGATGTTGGTGTGGTAGGCCCATAGGGTAGAATTTAGCTGTAGATGCTAGTCATGACTAGAGTCATTGACTGTTTTCTTAAGGATTTTCAAGATAGTTTTATTAGTGGCTTCTTATTGGCCATTGCCTTGCGAGTAATATGGAGTGGAAAAGAAATGTTGGATATTGAATTTGTAGCAAAGGTCATGCACATCCTAATTCTTGAAAGGTGTCCCATTATAAGAGATAATAGCTTAGGAGACATCGTATTGGCAAATGAGATAGTTTAGGATGAACTTTGATATCTGCTTTCTAGTTATGTAGGTCACTGGGATGGCTTTGACCCATTTTATAAAGTACTTTGTGGTGGTGATGATGAAATTGTGGTCGTTGGATGAGGTGGGTGTGATTTTGCTGATGAGATTCAACCCCCACTATGAAAAGGGCCAAGGTGTAACAATAGGATGAAGCTCTTGAGCTGGTGCATGAAAAGGTCTCCATGTTGCTGGCACTATAAACATTTTCTAACAAATTCATGTGCCTCTCTTTCCATTATTGGCCAGTAGTATCTAGTCCTCATAAAATTCTTAGCCAAGGTCATACCACTCGAGTGTGATCCACAAATGTCGTTGTGTACCTCGGTTAAGGCATTCGGGGATTCCTCAAGATTTAAGCAACGTAATAGGGTTCCTTCAATGCTCCTACAATAGAGAGTTTCTCCTAGGATGAAAAAACATAAGGACCTTTTGACAAAGGCTAGTTTAAGGTTTGGGGTTATGTCAGTTGGGAGGACTCTGATTCTCAAGTAGGTGTAGATGTCATAATACCAAGGATCACCGGGACGAATGATTTCGCACATGAATTTAGACTCTGGTACCTCGAATTCTAGTACAAGAAGCTGCTCTACCCGATACTCTTGTTTTGGAACATTGTTTGTGATTTCCAAGAGCGATCCAATTGTGTCCATAACATCTTTTGCTTTGTTGTTTGCTCTAGGTAGCTGTTCAAAGGTGACATCAATGAAGAATTCTTTGAGGCTCTCCACTAATTTCTTGTAGGGAGTTAGCTTGTCGTCCTTTGTTTGGTACTCACCATTGACTTGGTTGATGATGAGCTGTGAATATCCATAGACTTTGAGAGCTATAATCTACCATTGTACTGCAATCCTTAAGCCTAGGATGAGAGCTTCATACTCTACTATGATATTCGTGCATGGAAAAGATAGTTCGTAGGATTTGGGTATGCAGTCTCCTCGGGGAGTGGTGAAGAATATTCCAATGCCTAACCCATGTTGTGTGTATGACCCATCGAAATACATCTTCCAATGATTTTCTATACTTATGTTGAAAATTGACTCGCTCAGAAATTATGAGATAAGTGGGTTGTCGGCATAAATTGGAGCTTCTGCCAGTTGGTCTGCAATCACTTGTCCTTTGATGGCCTTGCGCTCTACATATTCTATGTCATGTTTTGTCAATATCATGACCCACTTGGCTATTCATCCTGTGAGAGTGGCCTTAGAGAGCAGATACTTTAGTGGATCTATCTTTGCAATCAGTTTGATCTTTTGAGCCACCATGTAGTGTCTGAACTATTGGGCTACAAACACAACTACTAGGCAAGATTTTTCTATTGGTGTGTAGTTGAGCTCATGCCCTACCATTGTCCTATTGATGTAGTATATTGCTCTTTATCTTCCATTTTCATCCTATTGAGCTAGGAGTGCGCTGAGAGCTACCGTTGTGGCTGATATGTATAAAATCAGTTGTTTTCCCTGGAATTGGTGGCATTAACACTGGTGATGTAAGTATATATTCTTTGATTTTACTAAACGCCTAGTCATAATTTTTGTCCCACTTGTATGATACTCGCTTGTGGAGTAGATGAGAATATGGGATCTGTTTATCTGCCAGTTTTCTTATGAATTTGTAGATGGATTGGAGCCTTCCCTGTAGACCTCTGAGCTGTTTTAGTGTTCTAGGGGCTTCCATTTCGAGGATCGCCTTGACCTTGGAAAGATCTACCTCGATTCCTCTCATTAATACTATATACCCTAGGAACTTTCCAAATTGCAGTCCAAAGACACACTTCTTGGGGTTAAGTCTAACTTTGTATTTTTCCAGTCTATCAAAAATGGCACTCAGAGCTGCTATGTCGTCTTGCCTTTTCCTTGACTTGGCCAATATATCATCCACATAATCTTCCATAGTCTTGTGAATCATGTCATGAAATATTAGTGTCATGGCTCTTTGGTATGTAGCACCTGCATTCTTTAATCTGAAAGGCATTATGTTCCAAAAGTAGGTACCCCATCGATAGGTAAACATTGTCTTATGCTGGTCTTCCTTTGCTATCATAATCTGGTTGTACCCTGAGAAGCCATCCATTAGTGATAAAATCACATGTCTGACCGTCATGTCCAGTATCATATCAATGTTGGGTAGTGGAAAGTCATCCTTATGAAACACTTTGTTTAGGTCTCTAAAATCAGTGCAAATACAGATGCCCCCATTCGGTTTTGAAACTGGCACAAGATTTGACAACCATTTCGGATAATCAATTGGGCGTATAAGACTAGCATCCAGGAGTTTTTGTAATTCTACCTTGACTAGCAAGGCTATCTAAGGGTGCATCTTTCTCAATTTTTGTCTCACTAGCTTTGCCCTTGGGTAGACAACTAAATGATGAACCACAAATTTTGGATCAAGACCTGGCATGTTAGCGTAGTTCCATGCAAATTTTACTTTTCTTTCCCTTAAGAATGTTGCTAGATCTTGTTCTTCTATGAGCAATGACTCAGTGTAGAAGTTGATGTGTGGCATTGTTTTCATTCTGAGATTGACGGGGTTACACTATTATGCTAGGAAGGCTGAGTTTTCTTGATGGAGTGCAGTAGGGGGGAGATTGAATCCTTCATCCTCTAGCACCTTAGAGAGGTTTTCACCATTGGATGTGTCCTTTATTTTTACTATTCTATGGTTAGAGAGTTCCATAGTGTGGTCTTTAGTCAATGACCCTAAGCTTATTCTCATTATTTTTCTTTTGTGACTGAAGGACTCAATCATCTCCCCATAATAGGCTTGTGTGTCTAGTGTGATGTCAAATCCAGCTTTATGATCTCTGCATGGTACTGTACCTCATAATCCTAAGAATTCTAAGAGTGCATCATCATTTTCGAATATGTCTAGAACCAGTTTTCCTCGTTGGTTGTAATCTATGAGTTGGGTATAAACTAGGTTTATTTTGTGAGTTTAGCAGTCTGACTCAATGGATGAGGTACTAATCATGAGTAAGGAGGAGTCTTCAAAAAGTGTGGGTAAGCTGGTTATGATATCCTCGTCATTGCTACTACTACAGACCTCAGTTACATCAAAGGTGAAGTTGTCTAGGGGTAGACCTATGGATACGGGTAACCATAGGGCGATTGTCGATAACTGAGGGGGATTCTTGATTGCATTAATCGAGGGACCTCGACCACATATGGTTATACTCGGAGGGGTACACCACAAGCCAATATTGTTCATTTGTCTCTCAACAATGATGGGTTCTATTCGGCCATCGTTGTGACTTCCAAGGCTTTCATTTCTATTGTTGCCCATACCAAGCATCATTTGCAGTCCTCTATTAGCTTTATCCATGGGTAGGGTGGGTGTGGGCCTTTCATCTTGGTATAGTGAGCTTGAAATATCTCTTTCATTCATATTTTCTCAACTTAGATCCCCCCAACAATGGAATCTAGAAGGGTCTACCCTAAAAGTGTGGGAAAGTGTTTCAACTGGTTGAGGTCATCCATGTGACCTAGGAGATTGCGGTAAATCTCCTACAAAAAAAGCATTCTTCTTCATTCTATAATCTCCACACCCACTGTCTTGGATCATGAGCTTGATTTCAAATATGTCAGAGACGGAGTGTGTCTCTATCGCAGAAGTGGAGGCAAGGTTTGATGGGTCTATGTATGAAGTGGAGGGACCTTCATCAATTTTTGGGACCTGGGGGACTTTGTAGAACTTGGCTTCCAAAATCTTGCAATAGGCGAAAGGTTCAGGGTCACCATGGATTGTGACCTCTTTGTTTTGGTGTGAGAATTTGATGCATTGGTGGAATGTTGATGCAACCACCTTCATTCCATGGATCCATGGGCATCCTAGGAGGATGTTGTAGGGAAAATAAAGTTTGAGGACCTAACATGTGGTTTCCATAGTAGCTGGCCCCACTTGGATTGGGATCTTCATAGTGCCTTGAGACACTCTTTCTTGGTCATCATATGCTCTGATGGTAATGCCTTTTTTTTGTCGATGGAGTCTTCTGAGATTCCCAAGTTCTTTGTAAGTTTAAAAGTAAACAAATATTGAGGGCCATGCCTCCATCCACCAAGACCCTTTTGACCTTTTTCTTGTGAACCAATACTTGAAGGTGAAGTGCATGATTGTGAGATGGTTGGATGGGGAAGTCTTGATCGGAAAAGGTGAGGAGATTTGAGGTGATGATGTTACCAACCATAGCCTAGAATTATTCTATATAAAGGTTAGCAAGGATGTGGACGTAGATAATTCTTCACCAAGGATTTTTCTATGGGCGGAATTTTTTTTTAGTAACTCCATGATAGAGATCTAAGCAGGGGTTCTTTTTAGCTGGTCAATGATGTTATGATGATAGGGAACAACTTTCGGATTTGAGATGGGGGTCTTAGATGGTTGTGATGCCCTTGCAATAGTAACCTTGCCATGGCGTGTGGCGACTCCATAATCAATGTTGGCTCCTTTGATGCTAATGATAGTCACCATTTCATCTATGCATGCGACGATGTCTTCATATATAAGGTTTGCACTGGCATACTTTTTTTCCCTTTTATTGTTCCCTTGGTTATTTCCATGATTGTTTCCTTTATTTTTTCCCTGATTGTGATTGGGCATCAGATTCGTGTATATTTTGAGATCTTGATTAGTGGATTGCTCGACATTTATGATTTTATCCTCAATGAGATCTTGAATGATGTTCTTAAATTTCGTACAGTTGGCGGTTGTGGGTCCCTTGAGCTTATGATAATCGCAAAGGACATTTTCATTATACTAGACTGGCTTCACCTAGGGTTCACTGTAATTATCTTAGGTGGGGACCTTGATGATGCCCTTATTGAAAAAAAAATTCATGATAGATTCAATTGACTCCCCAAGGGCTGTGAATTTTCACTTGGGGGGATACTTGTTTCTCAGAGTTGGTCCTCCTTGATTATTGAGATTATTAATCTGATTTTGGGGTTGTTGCTAGTTTACCACTTTTTTTGCATGTTACTCCAATTATTATTCTGCAGTTGATGATGATGCATTTGATTATTTTTCTTGGGAGCACTGATGACAACCTTGGCATCCACTACTCCATCATTGGTGACATTTTGGTTCTTTGACCATGTGCAAGGTTTATCATTGTAACTAGTAGATGGCTGACTATCCTGATGTTTAGGATAAGTGGGCGTGCCCCCTTGTGTAACAAGAGGTCATTCAATATTGAGCGCCTTGGGGATCAATTGATCATAGGTGGTGATGCATTACATCTTCAGATAGAATGCCTAGGTTTTGTTTGTATTGGCAATGATGGCACAAACTTGTTGTTCTTCTAGCATGGCCCACTTGCTTTGATTGGACTTGGCTTGCCATCGCTGGAGAAAGGCGGTGAATTATTCCCCCTTCCCCTGTTTAAGCCTCGAGAGTTCTTCCAAACTAGCATCCGCATAAATATTGAATTCATAATTTTGGAGGAATATGTCTTTGCTTTCCTTAAAAAAATTTATTCCCATAGGCAGATGAGAAAACCATTCCATAGCATCATTAGCCAAGCTTTGAGGGAATAGCCACATTAAATACGTGTCATTGTAGGCAACTTCCATGCAATATACCTGAAGCTCCCTAATGTCATCTTTAGGGGTTCCCAACCCATGATATTTATCAAATTTGGGGATTTTGAATCCCTTCCAGAATGGTACCATTGCCAAGCTTTTGTCAAACAGATAGGGGCACAAGTTGCTCGGTGTCCTAATTGTGTTTTCGGATTGAAAATCTAGCACTTTCTGCAAGAGAAATTTGATTTGTGCCATCACGTAGCCTTGTGGATCAGGAGGTGGAGTGAATACATTCTGAGGTATGGAACTGATGGGTGGGTTGTTGGTGTGGTTTTGTTGCAATATTTGTTGAGCAAGCAATGCCTGCATTTTCTACTAAGCCAACAATGCTTGTTCTTGGTCATGTTGTTCTTGCGCCAACAACACTTGTTGGTCATATTGCTGTTACACCAACAATGCTTGTTGTTGGTCGTATTGCTACTATAGTTGATAGTCTTGCAAGGCTTATTGATATGCTTCTTGTTCTGCTTGTAATTGTGCTTGGTATTGTGCTTGCGCTTGTGCTTGTTGAGCTTGGAATTGGGCTCATGCCTGAGCATGTGTTTGTTGGATTGCTTGTGCAATTTGAGTGGCATGTCCATCTTGTGCAACTTCTATAGTTTGAGTGGTTTGAGCTGCCTATGTAGCTTGTACGGCTTGCTATTTTTGTAATAAGGCTTGGACTCATGTAACCTCCTATGCCTATTCTACGGCTAATTGCACCTACACTTGCTGAATAGCTAGTTGTGCGACCTACTGATTTTGGAGTGCTTGTTTTTTAGTAGCTTGCCAAGTGGCTTGCAACATCATGGTGAATGAACTAGTTGTGTTATGTCTTGGTGGTAATGGCAGTGGATTAGGAAGAACATTGACCATTTTGATGAGTGGAACGATCATGTTAATGATCAGGGTTTGAGCTATGGATGGTACAATTGAGGTTCTTGGTCCCTGATAAACCATACTTTGAGGAATGGTGGATGTGTTGATCATTGTGGTTGCTTGGATGGTTTCCATTTGTTGTTGTGATATAGATGGTACAGTGGGAAGAGGAGGAAGACCCAACCCGAGGGATGATGTAGATGTGTGCGGCAGGGGTGGAAGTGGTGAAAAGATGAGTGGTGCAATCCCTTGAAGTGATGATGAGGGATCAAAGATTCCCCCTGCTCCCAACAAGTCAGCCTCTTCTTGTGAGATAGTTTGCATGTCTAGAGGATAATCTAGTGTTGCATGAAATGAGGATGAATTGGTATGATTATGAAATGTGAGTGGGACGTAAGGGTGTAATAGATTTACCAGGACAGACTGATCCGATGTGGTCCTTGCATTCAACGCTTGGTTGTTCACAACACAATATTTTTGGATTCCGTGAAGCATGGAACTTCCCTTGTTAACAATCAGTGGGGTTGAAGCAATAGATGATATTATTTGGGGGATGTCTTGAGTGACGTTTTGAAGTGGAAGTGTGGATGTGGGTGAGGGCATGATACCAAGAGACCTCTCCACAATAGTTCTTAAATCAAATTCAGAAGGGAGTCTAGCCCCTTCTTTTGCTAACTCTAACATGTATTGGGATGGGTACAACCTCAACATGGCACTAACAATTCAGTGGTTCTCAGGGTTTTGCACAATTTCTAGAAGTTTTTCTTGTGTCATCCCATTGTCAGTGATGTCCTCTACATGACCTCTTGAGATCAATTTTTAGGAATGTAAGAGAAGAATTTCTAACCCCTTAGATTGGTCTAAACCTTAGGCTCAAAGAAGAGAAGAACTAGGATAATTTAACGATCAAAGTGATGATGGGGATGAGATAAATGAAAGATGGGTGATACGGATGATGAAACTCTTGAGGAACCTTGAGGGAGATGCTAAAATTTTAGGACTTGATTTGATTGATTGTGATGGATTGATAGTTTGACTAAGTGTGTTAAGTCAAACAAAAGTGATAATGCACTTGTAAACTCTAGAAAGTTGTGTTATCCTAGAGTAAACTTGTACATGAGAGGATGGTTTGATTAAGTGTGTTACGCCAATGAGGTGATTATGTATCGGATAACTTGAATAAGTGTGTTAAGTCAAACAAGATGATAATGAAATTGCAAACCATAGGAAGTTGTGTTATCCTAGAGTAAATTCATGCACAACATGGTAGTTTGACTAAGTGTGTTAAGTCAAACAAATTTATTTGATTTTGCCTAGATTTTTAGCATAAATGTTGTTCTCACAGTTTCCAAAATTTGTTGGTGAGGTGATTTGCCTTATTTTGATGGTTGAGAGGTGGATGAGAATGATTGATTTTGATCCTATACTTGACCTAGATAAAACTCCCTCTTACAAGATCTTGGTTTTGAGGAACACGCTTGACACTTCCTATGTGAGAAAAGCAAACCTTTGAAAAAGCTCAAGATTTTGTTGATAATATAACTCATACAAGTTAGGGTTGTTTCTTGAAGCTTTCTTGTAAAAATTGTAAGCCAATCTTTCTCTAACTTCAAGAAGTCTTTCAAGATGCTCCTCACGAGCTTTTGGACTAAGAATTCTGAAATTTGGTTTCTAAATTTTGATCTTGCGGGAAATCATTTGAGAGAACAAATGTATGGGATCAGTTATCTTTATCTTTGCTTAATGAGTTATTTTTAACACAAACAATTCTTTGATTAAAGTTTCAAACTAAATGTCTATGTCTCAATTCCTTCTCATTCCACAAGGTCCATTATGTGAAAATCAAGGTTTCAAGAGTATAGTTCCCTAAGTTGACTTTAGTGAAAACAAATGATGATTAAACCCATGTACTTAGAAACCTCTAAGGATAGAATCCCTAGGGCAAGCAAGAGCACTTAGATTTGTCAAAGGATATATGTTTCTTCCAAAGGGTTTGAAATTTTGAAGATTCGTTGAATGTTTTTTTTTCCACTATTTTGGATTCAAGTAAAGTGTTTTGACTCTAATGACATGCCCAACCGTAGGCTGAAAAGACAATATTTTTTGGGTTCCTAGTTGGATAAATCTAGCTACGCATATTCAGTGTGGATGATTAGATGCTTGATCACACAGACTCCCCCTTACAGTGCACTCGCTTCTCGGGTCAGTCAAACATAAGTACTCATGAATCTCTCATGGCATAATTTTCATCTCTACAATAGAACTACATGTATATGTGGGACAGCTTCAAAGGACATGACCTTTTGCACCAACAAATAGATAGGATTTTGGCCTTTACTAAACAAGGGGTTTTAATTTGGACTTTTCATTTGTAGGAGTTGACACATGCAGTGAGAGACCATTGCTACCCTTCACATCAGAGCCAATCATGTGATACTAACTTTTGTTTCAGTACCCACTTTTATATCCTGACTGGAAATACTCTTGGGTTTAGAGTGTTATCGGTTGGGTCGTTCCCTTGGGTGAGTAATTTTTCCCACAAGATAGGCCCTCTAAGATAAACAAAAATGAGAAAAAATATTCATAGTTCAATCAACCTTCATTTAGAAACAAAGGGAGAACATACGTAATAGGCTTACTCACACTTGCAAGATGTTTTGTTCAATTTTAATCCCAAAATGAAATGTGGAGACAATCTTTAATGCAACTTAATGTCATCAAATAGACTTTTGATTCTCAAGGTCACTGTGAAGCGCGAGAGAAGTGCATACACCTTTTTAAATGAAATTACTTTGCAAAAAAGATTACAAGACACAAAAGCACATGTTCATTTGAATTCCACAAAGCAATGATTTGATTCATTTTAAAGCACCAAAATGAGATATGAAAGTTGGCTTTTTCAATTGTCAGCCCCAAACGAAATCTAGTGAGTTTATCTAAAGTTCTCTTTAAGCCTTTTGTAGCAAAAATTGAAATGTTCTTTTTAGGTCCCCAAAAGATGTGAGTTGATCTAAAACGGAAAACTAAAACATTTAATGGAAGCCCCAAGAATTCAAAAAAGATTTATCAAATTCAAATATAATGCTCGATTCTTCAACTCCAATCTAGTTCTATTCTTTGATTCCAATGTGAGAGCAAAAACCATCATTGTCTCTCGATGTCCACCTTTTTCATGCACACCTCCCTACAAACAGTATAAAGTAAAATCTTAGAAATGAGATTTATTGCAAGGAATTAATGATAAAAAAAAAATATGTATTATCCTTATCATGCAAAGTCTCTAAAAAAAGAAACAAACAATGATTAGCCAAAAATCAGATTTTGTTTTATTTTTTATTTTTTTAAAGCATGAAAGAACTTTCATTATTTAGACAACTCTTTAAAGTAACTATTTAAATAAAGTCTATCAAATAACCATGTAAATTAATGATAAAGTCTTGTCATTAATAATGGGAAAACTCCCCAGCATAACAAATAAAAATGATCTCAACATATTGTGTGCCAAAAGGAAAGGTGAAGAGGTAAGACAATATACTATTTGAATCTTTGCATTTGAAGAAATAACTTTTATATATTTTGAAATAACAAGCTTAAGCTTTTTAAATTCAAAATAGACCAGTTTGAGTTACCAACATTAATTCAGTTGTGAGAGATTAGAGAACAAAAATTACAGAGGCATTTTTTACATTGTTGTCATGTTTTTCTTTTAATTGGTGAAAAAAAAAACACTCAAAACATCATAAAAATTGAGGTTTGGGCATGAAAAATTCTTTAGGCAACATTTTGGATGTGAGAACAACAATTATTTTGAACTCTATAGCATTAAAATTACACCCAATCTCCAAAAACGTGGCTGCATTCTGTATATTCCAACAAAAAACTACATAGACGTTTTCTGCATTGCTATCACGTTTTTCTCTTAGCTGGTAAAAAAATCACTTAAAACATCATAAAATTGAGGTTTGGGCATGACAAATGCCTTAGGCAACCTTTTGGATGTGAGAACAACAATTATTTTGAATTCTGCAGCATTAAAGTACACCCAATCTCCCAAAAACGTGGCTGCATTCTGTAATTTTTTACCAACAATTTAATTCATATGTAATGTAGTTGTTGCCAATGGAGAGTAGGCAGACTTATTGTAGAATGAACTAAAATACAGCAGAAGAACATATACCCAAAGTTATTTTAGAATGAACTAAAATACAACAAAAGAACAAAGATCCAGCCATCCTTCTAGCACCACATGTGAGGTCATAATCTACACATAAAACTTTGACAAACATTATTCTATATGCCAAATCGAATGCAACAAACTACATGCTCCTATGAAATATCTAAACATGGTTAATGATGCTAACAAAATATCAATTAAAAGAACCTAAATGAAAGCATTATCAAAACACATTCATACCTATTCCATATTGGATTGGTGCTACTCTTTGTGTAGAAAACAAATCTTTCCCAACCCTTGATAAGCTAAATGATGATGGACAAAGAGATAAGATTAGCTCAAGTTGCCTATAGTAAGAATGCTCAGATTGTAGATGCAAATGATGAAAGAAAGCCTTGGATTTATAGAAGAGTTTGAGAGAAGAGGCAAAGTGGAGGAATTTGGGACTAATCCTCAACCAATAGGAAGAAGCCACTTGTCACCATGTGAATGGGCCAAGATTGTGCAAGTTTTGGTCAATGTGCCAATAAATGACATTAGATGGCATTTTCAAATTTGAAATTTGACTTGTTGGAGGGAGAAGAAAGGGGTCTTAAATGACAAGTGGGGGACATGTAAGAGGGGAATAAATTCTATGTTGGAAGGGACAAGTCATTTGAGAGGGAAATTCAAATCGGAGGAATATTCCCTATTATGTCATTGTTGAAAAAAATTAGAAGATTTAATAAATCAATTAAATGATTTATTTGTGCAAGTGGGAAAAACTAGAGGATGTGACTTTCATTAAGTTTAACATTAATCATGATTTAGTTAACTTAAGAGAGAATTAGGTGATTGTGTCATTTTGACTTGACTTTTGGATTAAAATAAATCAAAATGAGAGGAAATAATGGATATTAGTCATTTAATTAAATACATTTGATTTAATCAAAGGAAGAAACTTTAAGAGATAATCAAATAAAAATAATTTATTTAATTAAGGAGAATATGATTAAATATGATGTTCATTTTGCATGTCTATATTGCTTATAATAAAGTGTTAATTGTTGTAGTTATTTTGTTTGTATGGAGCATGTTATTTGTCTTATATCAATATGTGTCATGATATTTGTACTTCCATATCTATTTGAAGTTCGCCATAAAAAATTATTCTTCATTATATTATTTTTGCCAATTTTCAATAATAGACTCTAGCTAACCCTAGGTTGTTGCACAATCCTTAGGCACCAGCCCCGTAGGTGTGTTGCTTGTGTCCCTTTTGCTGCGGGAAATTTTATTGACAATTTGTTGGATTCATGGTTGGTTTGTTCATCAATTACACTAAATCTTAGGTCTGTAGATTTGTTGTTAAACTTTGTATTATTATTTTATATGTGTATGCATATATGTATATACATATATTCATATGTATATGTATTTGTATATATGCATATACAATAAAAAAAATTGAAGTTGTTTTAGATGGAGGGTACAACGAAGGAAGAAACGATGTATACACATAAGCAGGAACAACATTACACTCTCTGGGAAAGGGAAAAATGCACCATACCTTCCATTCATTACACTCTCCACCGAAAATGCATGACATGTTCATAGATACATTTACGTATAGATATGCATATATGTATATACATATGAATATGCATATGCATATACATATATGCATATGTACATTCAACCTAATTAGATGTATGCTTCTTTTGTTCAATTAAATTTTGTTTATATTAGTTTAGTGGTTTTTATGTTTTATTGTCATTTGTGTTGTACAATTGCTCTATTTTTCTTCAATATATATAGATATGCGTATATGTATCTGTGTATGTTTTGAAGCATTGATTTCCACATACCATTCACAATCTACACCATGCTCTTTGTAAGGATTTAACATTAAATCAATTAGAAAGATACCAAGGAACTAATTGTAAAAAATGTGTATAACACCAAAGATGCACAAAGTATATATATACGTGTCTATATATGTATATATGTATGTATATATATGTATATGTATATGTATATATATATGTATGTATATGTATATGTATATATATATGTATTGGAAAGCATACTTTGAAATGTGCAAGAAAATATATTGATTAAGTTGTATTGTAAAAAGAGGCATTGTTGTGTTGGTTTGATAGCAGAGTACTATACTAATCGCTTGCTCCATGTTTGTTTTATAACAAATTGGATGATTTTAAAACTGTTGTGCTTTGGAATTCACGAGTTGTATATATATATATATATATATATGTATGTATATGTAAACAAATATATATACCTATATGTGTGTGTGTGTATGTATATAATAATGTGTATATACACATATGTATATATGTATGTATGTATGTATGTTTTTGTAACAGTTTTTTTATAATTTCCCTATCTGTCTATAATATTTAGTGTCGGATAATGTGGCTTCAATTTAGAATTGATAAGCCAATTTTTACATAGCTTACTTGTGTTGTATCAATATGTTTTATGATATTCTTTCTTCCTGTTTAAAAATTATATTTAATGTTGGGTTTCAATCATGTCTCATTTTCCTGTGGTTCTTCAATATTTTCCTAATGGCTCTTTTAGAATTTATCTATCTGTCTATAATATTTACCTCCACCTAATGGACCTCGAATTTAGAATATATGTATGTATATATGTATATATATATGTATATATATGTGTATATACATATATATATATACATGTTTATATATGTATGTATGTTTATATGTATATATATGTATATATGTATATGTATATATATATTTGTATATATATAAATATGTATACATATTTATACATGTGTGTGTGTATATATATATATATATTTGTGTATGACAAAGTATACTACAAAATGTTTGTGATAATATATTGATTAGGTTGAATTGTTGAAACAACCATTGTGGTGTTGGTTTGATAGAAAATTATTGTAATAATCTTTGCCTCTACCTCTCTTTCATGTACCCCATAACAAATTGTTCTTCATGATACTCTTTTCTTGATTCCCCATGATGAACTGTTCATTGTCGTATTATGCATAAGAATCAAAGGTTAAAGATAGATAATTGAGAACCCACATTAAACATATTCATACAATTCAAGCAGTGTATTTGAGAGTTGGCTTGTGAATTGAAAATTTGAGGTACATTCTTTGGTAGTAATCGCACATTAAATAGAACTTGTAAATGCAATGGGTAATAATAATCTGTGCAAAATGGCTATAAGGCCACAAAATTAATTTGGAATTTGAGCTACATTACTTGGCAGTAAATATTATAGAGAAATAGATGAGACTTTCTCGAGGTTTTTAATGATGACAGGGACATTACCTCTTCAACAAAGGATGTTCCTAAAGGTTGCTTATTGGCCAATAAGGATTGCAAAAATATTATGGATTTAGAATTGACAAGGCAACTGTTACATAGATTGGTTGTCTTGTATCAATATGTTTGATGATATTGTTTTTCCTTCATTTGTTTGATTATCAATATGTTTCATGATATTATTTTCCACTCACGAGTTTGAAGCTACATGTGACAGATTATTCTATTATTCTTGTAACAAGGATTGTTTTCAATTTTTAAAATTCTAATTTTTTTGTCGTGGTCATTTTGTTTAGATGGAACATGTTATATGTTTTGTATCAATATGTTTCATGTTGTTCTTTTTTACTCAACTATTTGAAGTTTGTGATAAAAAAGTTCTCTTCATGATATTGTTTTTCTCAGTTCCCCATAGAAAGTTGATCATTATCATAGTTTTCCTTTTTTCTATACTCCATATTTAAAGTTGAATTTTTCATCATTTGTTATTTTCCTATTCATACAAGTCAAGTAGTGTATGTAAGAGTTGGCTTGTTAATTCAAAATTTTAGCTACTTTATTTGGTAGTAAACCCACATTAAATAGAACTTGTAAATGCAATGGGTACCAAAAATCTATCCAAAATGGTTGCAAGGCCACAAAATTAATTGGAAATTCAAGCTAAATTTCTTGGTGTTAAATATTATAGAGAAATAGAGAATACTTGTCTAGGGTTTTTAGTGATGTCATGGAGCTTGCCTCTTCATCAAAGGATGTTCCTAGATGTTTCTTATTGGTCAGTGAGAATTGCAAAGAAATTATGAATTTAGAATTGATAAGGAAATTTTTACATTAATTGGTTGTCTTGTATCAATACATTTCATGATATTATTTTTCCCTTACCTGTAATAGATTATTCTATTGTTCTTATAACAAGGATTGTTTTCAATTTTAAATTTTTTGAAATTTTTGCCGTGGTTATTTTGTTTGGATGGAACATGTTATATGTCTTGTATCAATATGTTTCATGATGTTCTTTTTTACTCAACTATTTGAAGTTTGTAATAACAAAGTTTTCTTCAAAACAAAGTGTTCATTGTTGTGGTTAAGCTCTTGTAAATTTTGAGATTTTGTAAACTCCTAGAAACTGCAACCATGGTTTTGATCTATACCTTTGGGCAGCTTGCAACTTTTATAATGGTAGATACATATACACAAATATTTATGTATTTAATTCCTATTTTATATTTAAAAATATACATATAAACAGATATATATATCCATGTATACAAACCAAGGTTTGATCCCACAAAGCTGGTTTACAATTTCTAGGAGATTTTGATTTTTGCTGAAATCACATATTTTTTTGAAAATATAATGATTTAAGCCTTAAAAAGTTCCATTTTAAGGATTTCAATTGAAGAGGGTTTGATCAAACCACCTTATATCAAACCCCCTTGGGTAGAACCTCACTAGTTTTAAATCATACCTACAACGAAGTCTTCTTTACACGTATCAAAATGCTGATAAAAAAATCAAGTTTTTGATTTACCTTTTGTGGGATCAAATGAATTTATTTAAAATTTATTTGAAATGATCATGGTATTCCTCATAACAAGCTATCCAATGAATATAATTTTAATATGTTTTGGTTTTATTATGTATGTATTTTTTTAGTTTTATTAAACATAGGGTTTTACTGAAAATCAAGCTCTTTGTTTTGCACATGTGAAAAAATAGCATATTATTAAAATAAAATTTGAAAAAAATGTTAAGGATGGGTATTGATGTCCTTGAATTATTGAAAAACTAAAAATGAATTTCGATACATACAAAAAAATTTATGTTGTATATGGTCCGCCTATGTTTGAATTGTCATTCGTTTGACTTCGAAACTTGATTAAGGAAAAAATATTCAATAAAACACTATAAAACCAAATGAAAGTGCTGGATATTGTAGTCAAAAATCTAAATTCAAAAAAAATTGAATTTTATCCTTCATACAAAAAAAGTTATGTTGTATACGGTGAGCGTCACTCCTTAAAAATGCTAATTGTTTTTTAAAACTAGTTTTCGAAAATAAGTGCAATTTGATTCCAAAAAAAATTGAAAAAAATATATTTTGAATCTATAGACAAAAAATCACAAATCACTAGTTTTCATCATCTTTAAATTCCTCACGGTTTAGCCGCTCTAGGAGCCCAAAAGTGAAGATTTACTTTTAAAAAATTAGTTAAGTGTCCAGTTTGGCCAAAAATTGTAAACTAGTATTGTGGGATCACATGGCTTGTTTGAAAATCCAACAATAAGTTATATATTCAGATGTATATCAAAACAGATGTGTATGGTATCTTTATTTGTATTTATGTAGAATTTAAATTATAAATAGTAGAAAATACAAAAAGACCAGAATGCGTCTTTCGACAATGCAACTTAACTGCTATATTTTCTCACACATTTTGGAGTATACTTTCCCATACTGCAACATTGAATATTGCATTTACTTCCTCTAGTGCCATGGTGTAGCAGTGCCAGGATGCATTAACCCTTATGTGAGCAAGCACTTACCATTCTTCTTCCGCATATTTAGGCAATCAACTCCACCACTACCAAACTAGATAATTAGCAAACTCCATGTTGTTATAAACAACCCCTAGAAACCCCCCCACTGAAAGTACATATGGATATATATATCTGGCTATATGTGTTTTTTTGGATGTGTAGACAAAGGGAAAATTCAATGCATAAATGTACTTAATAATTTCCATTCTTATTGTTGTATATTCTATTGTTTGCATTGAAAGAGATGAAGGTAGCAAAAAAAACTATTAGAACAAACACTTAAGAATGATACATAGATCACAGATAATTGAATATTCACACTAAACATATTCATGACAAGACAAGTAGTATGTGTAAGAGTTGGATTATCAATTCAAAATTCTAGCTAGATTCTTTGCCAACAAACTCACATTAAATAGTACTCATAAAGCCAATGAGTACCAGTAACCTATACTTGGCTCCATGGTCAATTTTATAGCAGGTTGGAGGGTTTTAAAACTATTGCTCTCCATAATTTGTATGTTTTTTACACGTGTGTTTTGCATACATGATTTATTTATTGTTTATGTTAAAATTATTGTCATGTGGAAACTGTAAGTCATTTTACATGGGTGTTGCAGTGGAAAATAGTAAAATTGTTGGTAGATTATCAATATTTCTAAGTTGTCTACTTGTTAATGTATCGTATGTTGGAATACATTAATTTTTTTTTTTTATTATGAAATAGAGGTTCTAATCAGTCAACTATAATTACAACATTTCCTCCCTCTAAAAGGTACTAAAACTATGTCTGTGGGATCGGACTTTGTGGATGGGTCTCCAGAGCGCCCCAAAATTGATTTGGTGATTGATTTGGTGACACCTCCCACAGGTCTTTCTATGGAATCCAACTTTGAGGATGCCATCCACTAGCCTCCAAATATTGATTTTGTATGTTTGTATTTCTTTTTCCTTATGCCTGCTACAAGGGTATGTGCAAGATCATGATGGGCCAAAAAGTGGCAATATGTAAGTGATATGATGACCCATGTGGCTGATGACCTTTTTTTTACCCAAAATTGATGAAACGAAAAGGGTTTTTAAAGGAGATTCTCAAATTTCCACCAATATAAATTATTCTTTAATTTCAATTTAATAAATAATTATTATTCATTTTCTATTTGAATTATGACTAAAGTCTTAATTGATAGGCTGATTGAAAAAAATCTATAGCTTTCAAATGGTATCAAATTTTTTGAATCTGAAAGATGTGTCACATTCTATGCTTCACATACTATAGGATTAAAAAAAAAAAATTGAATTTCATGAATTTTTGAGCAAGTTAAGGTGGTCAAACATACGAGTTTTTATATTTTTAAAAAGTTTTAATAAAAAAGTCATAATTAATTATTTACTTGGAAACAAATTACAAAAAAATATGCATCACATTGGGACATGAGTTCTCTACTTATATATAAAATATTATAAAAAAATGTTATCATTTTATTGTGGTTAGGGTGGTTAGACAGACACCTACTTCTTATTTTTCCCTGAAATTTAAGTGCTACTACATTGAAATTTCAAATTTTCACCAAATAGATTTTTTTTTTTTTTAAATGATCCTAGTAGTTTAGAAACTACATTCAATTTTCTAAAGATTCTATTGTTACATATTTTTGAAATAGTATAGATAACTTATTCAATTTTTTACGTCAAGTTGCCTAACTCTGATTTTTCTGAATTTATTGCAACTTAAGGGCCTGTTTTTTCCATGACAATCTTGCACATACCCACAAATTTGTTGTTATTTTTTCCTTCCTCTCTTGTAATAAACTTGAAAATTTCCTTTTTCATTGCTTTAATTTTAGGATGCTCAAATACAAAAAGATACAGTGCATACGCTTTACTATTTATGTTTCTAGTTTTATTGGACTTTAGGTGTATACATAGATGGTTGGCCCTACTAAAACATATAGATGTGGAAGTACATATGCATTGATATTTTAGAACACATAAAATATCTCTTTACAATTTTATTTTTTATAAGGTAAGCAACATTTACAAGGTGTTTTACCCTTAACACATAGAGCCACAAGGGCCAAAAAATTTCTAGTCCAAAAAAAATAATAACTAAGCCCAAAAACCACAGACTGTGGATCAATAGCAGATAGTCAAAAAATAGACAAAAAAACAACTAACTAGCATTTTCCAAGTTCTTTGACAAGAGATCAACAAAATCATCCCCAACCCATCTTGGTCATCATCAACATTCTTCCCGTCCAATTCATCCTTTATAACCATAGACAAAGTGTTGGTAACAAAGTGAACCAACTTAACAATAAAACGGGTCAAGCCACAAAATTCTTTATCCAACTTATCCATTCTAACCTGCATCACATGATGCTCCTCCCCATCATCAACAACCTTCATAATATCAACACACTCCACGTCCAATGGGTCTGAGTACTGGGAAGTCGAGTTCTCTTTTTGCACTTTGCTATTATCAAGAATGGTGTGGGGCCCTCCAACATACTCCTCCTCCTCATCCCCAGACACCTCTTCACCCTAGTAATATTTGCTGTTAGACCACTCCTCCTCTAAGTCCAAGTCCACCTTCCTTTTCTTGTTATTCTTAGCCAATCTACCAGACCTTCTGATGATGGACTCCCCACTAGTCACAACCCTTGCCGCAACCACTATGTCACCCTTGGAATTCTTACCCACCACATTTTTACCTTTGCTATCCTTCATCAGAGGCTCCATCAAACCCTTCACACCATCTTTTCCTTTCTTTTTCAGGGTGGGTTTGCTAGCAGTATTAGTAGGGGTCAACTTGAGATCACAGAGACTAGCTGCAACACTAGTTTGGGCATTTCCCACATTCCCCTTAAGTTTTTTAGAAACTGGTTTAGGCTTGTGAGTATCAGTAGCAACCCGATGGGTTTTTCGAATGGGACCTTTGGACTCGACTGGGGAAATATTGGTCATAGTAAGAGGTTTTATTTCCTCCACACAAAAATTAGATATGGGTTTGGTTGGGCATAATGCAAGATGGATGTGGTAGAGTCTCATAATGAGACCTTGGTGCAATGATAGGGGAGGGGTATCATTAGGGTTAAGGCTAGCAAATTCAATGCATTTTCCCACAGATCCCTCTAAATCCTTAAGTAGGAAGAAAGGAAAGCTTAACAAAAATTTATGCCTAAGGTGATTTAAAAGAGGGAAATGGTCAAAGTACAAGGTTTTGTATCTACCTTCAATAGTCACGTACTTCATAAGGGTTAGGAAAATTTGGTCCCATGGCTGTGAAAGGCCTCTCTCAAGTCCTGACTGGTTACAGACCAGCTTCTCATTCCCCACAAAGAACACATTCATACTATCATTATCTTGGGTCTTGGTATGCTTCAGATACTTCTTACCAGTACTCTGCAACCCCATCACCTATGTGAGCACATCTTCATTCACTTCAAAATAAATCTTGCCCATCATTGAATGCCTTTGTTGTTATGAATTTGAGCCTGCCTAAACATCATTGAATTCCTCTATTGGTCCTTTGATCGATCTATCTTCTCCCTTGTACAACCATCTCTCTCACTCGCTGAGTGGTGGCTCTTTGACCTTCGTGGTTTATGTGGATCCGCAACTCTCGCCTTGTTCAATGGACTTGAATTCCAAGTCTTCCTAGTCAATGGTGTTGAGGAAGAAGGGACTCCCTCGATCTATCGCTACTTCATGGCCTAGGGTTAACATTGTCAAATTAGTCCCCTTAGATTTTGGGGTTGTCTAGTCCTTGTCTGTGGTTTGACAGTTGTTTGTTTGTTGTTTCTATGTGTATTTTGTCCTCTCCTAGTTCATTCCTAGTTTGAACTAGTTCTTTTTTGGCCCTTTGGGACTTTTGTTTAAAGGGTTCAACACCCTACAAATTCTGCTTACTTTATAAAAAATATACATCTTTCCCCAAAAGGAATTAGAAAAATAATTTTATTTATGTCAACTTATGGTGTTCGTACACATGAATGGTATGGTCTTAAAAAAATGACTTTTAAAAAGTCTTTTTTATACATGCATATTAAAAATTATTTTGCATCATCTCGGTATTAGAGTAAATTACATATTTAGAAACTACACTCAAATTACTAAATTTCATATTACTGAAATTTTTTAACATTCAATGTGTAAGTGCTTCAAATTTTAAAACCAAATGTGATAAGTTCTAAAACTCAGGAAAAAAAACTTCCACTTTTTGAACATTTTGTGGACCCAACTTCTTGCACCTACCCTTCAAGCAACACCTACTCCAAACCAACAAAACCAAGGACTTGACATGTCGACATCTAGTGGTTCCAAGACCCCACAAATTAATGATTCTATACCACACATGGCTCTAACTCAAACTCCTACCTCTATTCATGCACCCTTATTTGGAACAAAACCGATAACACAATTAGGGACACAATCCACAACACAAAAAATGACATAGTCCCTAACATATTCCATGTTACAACCTATTGGTTGTACACATAATCCATTTAACACAATGAACATATCTTCAAATCCATTTGGAGAATCAAGTGCCACGAACACCACATCGTCAAATTCATTTGGAACATCTAGGGCCTTGGACACCACATTATCAAATATTTTTTGCATAAATAAAAGGACTAGAGCTTATATTCATGGAACTAACACAAACACCAATGTTCCACAAGGTCCTAGCATAAGGGTTCCCCAACAAGTAAATACACAAGGTTTCTTCCAAGTTAATAACCAATATACACAAGGTCCAAACACTTCTAATCATCTCCAAATGCAATCCAATACCAACACCCCATACATCAAACCACAAATTCAATTTCCAATTCCAACTCAAAAATTCACACTACAAATCCAAATTCCAATCAACTCGGACATCCATACCTCATACCAACACCAACATACCATCTCGTGCAAAATTTGGATTAGAAAATAAGATTTTAGGACCTTACCAAAATGCAATTGTGAATGTCATAGGCACAACACTCACACCATACAATGTCCTATCCAATTAGATTTGGGCCTTGTAAAAGAAAGTAGAAACCATGACAATGTCGAACAAGAAGACATACTCTATCCAAGAGTTATGTCCTTACCCATTTGATAGGATATTATACATGCCTCCTCTTCCTCCAAATTATGTCATGCCAACTTTACCTAAATATAAAGGAAGAGAAAACCTCATTGAACATGTGAGGGGATTCATACAAACTTGATTGACATTGCTTTGGAACAAATATACTTAGTGAGACTATATCCTAGAAGTCTCACAAGACATGCTTTAGACTGGTTCACCCACCTACCGATAGGCATATGATCATGGGATGAACTTGTTGACAAATTTATCACCCACTTTTCCTTCAACATAAAAAATGACATCACTATTGCTACCCTATGTCAAACTAAACAAGAAGAGGATGAAGCTTTCATAGAATTCTTCCAGAAATGTTGAAGTTTAGCTAGTTGTTGTCCTATTGAAATTGTTGAAAACAAAAAATTATCATGTTCATGCAAAACTTGAACAAAAACTTAAGATATGAATTGGAAACCCATTGTTGTTCCTCATTCATCGACCTTGTTGAAAAAGGGGCTATCCTTGAGAAAACCCTTATCGCTAAAGGGGAAATTAAAATTTATATCAAAACACAAAATGTCCAAGGAACATCAAATGAAAAAAAAATGTTTTGGTCCTGTAACAATAATGTAACAAACAATGGAGTCATAGATGAAAAATCTATGAATATATCATGTCCCACATTAACTCTAAAAGCACCCAACATGAAAAACAACACACCATATGTTCCCAACCAAGCAACTAATGTGGTCGAAAATAACCAAGAACGAGGACCCTAAAGACAACGAAGGAAATACCCATGGAGACAATACACTCTTACCAAAACCAATTGAATATGTCATGAAGAAGCTAGTAAAATCAAACTTCATACAACTCCAAGAGCCCAAACCATATGACCCAAAACAATTCAAACCCTCTTGGTGGGATGACAATGCCTTTTTTGACTACCACTACATTGAAGGGCATAAGGCCTCTTCATGTCGTTAGTTTGAAAACATGATTCAAGACCTAATTGAGAACGCTACTATAGAGGTTGAGGGACAACAAAAAACTTCCAATAATGAACATGTTATTTTCAAGAATCCATTACAAGACCATGGTTCCAAAAAACCATCTAGTTCAGGTCATAAGACAGACAACCATGCCAATTATACCAATGCGTCTTTTGACTACAAAATTATTAACCACCTTTGAGTTGCTGATGATCATGTTAACACTATCACCATTAAGAAGCAACTTGAATGCACCATTACAACCTGTAGAGTAAATATTACCATATCTAATCCCCTCCAAAGTAGCCACAATCCAAATCCCAATACAATCTTGTTGAACAATTGGGCAAGATACCCACACATATTTCTATCCTTGAGCTTCTGTGCATATCACCTAAACACAAAGCTATCCTCTATAAGGCTCTAAAAGAAACCTATGTCCCTACTATCCTGGACACCAACTTATATGGAGCCATGATTGGATATTTGGCCAACTACCACCATGTCTCTTTTCTTGACTAAGATTACTCTACATCCAAGTCAAACCATAATGACCCATTAAATCTTGAGGTCTTCATCAACAAACACAAGGTCAAACGAGTCCTCTTACCTCTCTGGTCCTTCAACTTCTATCCTTCAAAAAATTTGGCAACCCAATGCTCTTGAAGATGGATTCATCCCAGTATTCTAAGGGAAACCGAAGCAGACGAACCCAAATTGGTGTCGATTTGATTAAAATTTCACAATAGGATAAAATTATAGCTTCTAGTGATATAATGCTAGATTGTGCTTTCCATACACCCAAGGCCCAGAAGAGAGGGCCACAACCAAGTCATTTGAAGCCATAAACTTGAATTGGAAGAGACCACTCAAAATTGTGCAAATCTCCATGCTTCCTTTGAGGTGCCATTTAGTAGTAGCCCACCTTCAGACCATATCCATAGTAGGACAAAAGGAGAGAAACTGATGCACAATTGTGTTCTCCATGGAGGAGAGAATCCTATCACTGCCAATATTAGAAATAGAGAAATCCATCCCAAAAGCTTTGACTTCCTCTTCAAGAGGAGGTAAAGATTTGAGCTCTATTTTACATTGGTTAGCACATCCTTCCACCCTAACTTTTTTGGAAGAATCTCCACCGTCGGCACTTTCTCACTAGATAATATCGAAATCATGGGTGACTCTGAAAGACCCGAAATCAAAGGCACGAACCCTCTAGGAGTGGCTCTCGAGGTACATGAGTCTACATGTGACAAGGTGATACTTGGGTCAGGAGGGGATAGAGGGGGGCCATGGGCTACCCCCAAGGAAAAATCCACCATGAATGTTGGTTGTTCAAATGTGAATAGAGGAGAGAGGAGTAGGAAAAAAATGCAGCCTTTTTTCCTTACTTGTTTTGTCCATTTGGTGTGATGACATGCATTTTCCTTTATTGAATTTATCTTTGTAGGATGCAAAGAAACAACTAACTTTGACTTTGTTTTCAATTCATTCAATCAATGCTGGAGATGTTGGTACCTCTCTAGTCCTTCAGCTTTTGTCCTTCAAAAAAATTGGTGGTAATAAAGGGCAGGTTGACTGATACAAGGTTCTTTTGTCTAATGGACACCATATACAAATAGGAACCCTACCTTCCAAATGCAATGATTTGTTGTTTTTAGGTGCCTTCAAAATAGGGTCCCTTGTATATTTAAAAGACTACATCCATAGGAATGTCCAAGATTCAAGGTGGGCTATGTTGTTTGTTGTCTATTTTAGAAAATTCTCTTTCCCCTTCGTATGTGCCTAATATAATGTGTCCAATATATTGTTTTTCTTCTTTTCTAGGGCCTTAATCATATCCAACTTAGTTGTGATTAATTTAGATTATCAAATCATTGGGACCCCTAGGTATATGTTCAAGCAGCAAGAAGAGAAAATGTTGGGTCTAGACTCGCCCTCTCCTTCTAAATGGACCCCTAGATTTGGTTTGCAGTTGTCCCCTAAAAATAAAAGTAGCCCTCCAAATGTGATCCCTTTTAAAGCTTTCAATATTTATCAGAAATTTTGGATTGTGAAAGGGCATGTAACACATATTAGAGAGATGTACCATTTCCAAAAACAAAGAGGTGAAGGCCAACTTTTTAGTTTTGACATCATAGATATGGAGAGGACAAGAATACGTGTTACTTGTTTTGATGATATTGCTGAATTGCATAACATTTGAGTTGAGGTAGATGCAACTTATTTAATTTCAAGAGGATCAGTGAAGGAAGCAAATAAAAATTCAATAAATTAAATAGTAACCTTGAAAATATTTTGGATGAAAAATCAACAATAAAACATGTGCAAGTGAGATTTCCATGCCAAAAAAATCTTTGCATTTGTGCTAGTTACTGACATAAGAAATTATAGTGATAATAGCATGGTTGATATTATTCACATTGTAGTACATGTTGGGTACATATCAACTTTTCATAGGAAAAAAGGATCTGAAATAATCCGAAAAACTATTGAGCTATATTGATATATCTGCTTCTTTCATTGATGTTTATTTGTGGGGCCCAAGTTGGCAAGAAAAAGGTGATGCCTTGGAGAAGATGTACCTTTCTAGTGATATAGTCATATTTGTTGTGCAAGGTGGCCATGTAGGCTACTTTAATGGTAAAGTTATCAACACATCGACAAGAATAGTTCTTGACATTAACCCTTCAACTCTTGAGGCAAACACTGTTAGATCCAAGGGCCCAATCAAATTAGAACAAATGGTTTCATCTTCTTTTGCACCTCATAGGCTGCGTCCTTCAAATGACAGAGTTACTATTGCATTCATCTTCAGCAGCTGCCTTGGCTTGCCAAAAATTGTTGAAGCCATTTTGAAAGCAACCATTCAAATTGCAAAAATAGAGTCTTTTTGTTATCGTGTTTTCTCTTTGTTGGTTAATGGAAAATAATGCAAAATAAAATGGAAACACCCCTATGCTGAAGTTTGGTTTGGTGATCATTGCTAGATGGAAATCGAGGAATGCAACTATCGCTATCTTCTGCAATTAAAGTTGTAAGACAATTCAGTCATCCTTTGGTGTATTTCTTTTGATGAAGTTTCCACTAGTTTATTGAAAACTCCAGTAAAAGAACTCTACATGTTGTAGAGCATCTTTGAGTCTACAACAGATCATGTTTCTATTATTAAAGGCCCTGTTTGTAAACCATACATCTTTATTGTCTTCGTCGAAACAAATACTTACAATTCTGAAAGAAACAAAAGTTGATTTTGAAGCAAAGTGTAAATTGTTTCTTTCAGACATAGTAAAGATATCTACCCCTACTCCAGAAAAAGGCTCCACTAACGAGCCTACGCTTTGACTTCTCTTTTGCACTTTCAAAACATTTCTTGTACTCTTGTTTTTTTAATGATCACTATGGGATGTTAAGACTTATGTTTTAAAAAAATGAACATAATTTATTTCTATGTTTGCATATATATATATATATATATATATATATATATATATATATATATATATATATATTCACATTCATTGACCTGCCATCCTTTCAATTTTAACATGGTGCCCAGATTGTTTTTACTTTGCATTGTCAAGCTATAATTCTTGATTCCTGTTATATGGTGGAATTTTTAGTTCTTGTATCCGTACTCTAAATTCCCTTCTTCCATTTATAATAATTGAATAGTAGTATTAGCTTCAATGGAAAACATATAGAAATAGTCAAATACTAAAAATGGTTAATGAAGAAATCTGTACAATACTTGTATATATATTTCTATATATTGCAATGTTGAAACCATGTTATTCCTCTTCTGATCATCCATAGATATAAATTTGTATCCACGTGGATACATATATATTTTGTTTTGTGTGTAATTACTTTGACCATCATAACTAATATTGAAACAAAAAAAAAATAACATCAAAGTAATAAATTATGTACTACCACATAAGCATTGGGAAAAATATGCCATAGATAAAATTATGCACTGATGTTTTTTTTAAGAATACATTTTTATTGAATATTAGTAATTAAAGATATGACTAATAGCTCTTTAAAAGAGGACAATCCTTTAATCTTCCATATTTTTCATAAATATTATATCATCCATAACTTCAAGTTTGTGATGCATTTCTATCCATGTGTATCTTAAAAGAGTTAAATAGTAATCTACCAATTGATTGATTAGCCTAGAGAAAAGGGTCAAATATAGAAGTGCATCTAGGTCTAATAAATATTAAATTAACATAGAGGTAAAATTATATTGTAACTAAACCAATCTATATAACTATTTGCTTATCAATTCAAAATTTAAGCTATAGTATTTGGCACTACATATGATAGACAAATAAGGAAACTGTAAAAGAGTTATTGAAAAGACATTTACTATGTAACAGTTGCCTTGTCAATTATAAATTCATAAAAAAATTGTAATCCTTATTGACCAATGAAGAAAATTTAGGAACATCCTTTGTTGAAGAGGTAAGCTCCAGGTTGTCATTATAAACCCCGAGCAAATCTTCTCTATTTCTCTATAATATTTAGTGCCAAGTACATGGAGAATAGAAAAGGTGGAAACATTACTAGCCCTAGCCATATTTTTTTGACGAAAGAAAGAAGATTTAACTAAAATTTCTCTTATGGTAATGAGTATGACACCAACAATGCATACAAATAACTACAAACAATAAACAAAGGTTGAAAAGTATATGTCTATGTATATGTATATGTATATGTATATGTATATGTATATGTGTATGTATGTATACATATATGTATGTATATGCATGTGTATGTATATATGTATATGTATATCTATATCTATATATATATGTATCTGTATGTATATGTATCTATATGTATATGTATATGTATTTGTATATGTATATGTATATGTATATGTATATGTATATGTATATGTATATGTATATATCTATATGTGTATGTATATGTATATATGTATATGTATAATGTTGATCTATAGAATTCTCTTTTGAGAATTTTACTATTTCAATCTTCCTCTATATTTCTTTCACAAATATATAGTCTTCTATACAATGCATTTTTTGCTTAATATATTAAAATACTCCATGTAATTTGTGTGGCTTTCTCAGGCCTCTTCGCAACAATGGTGGACTTTGTTGACCACATGGGTTGGTGATAGTGGAGTTGGTTTCCTCGCTCAACAAGTGTAAAATGGTAAAAACCTACCATGCACCTCCACTGGTTGGAAGATTAGATGGTTTAACAAGTGTTGTGTTCTACAATATACGTTGTCTCATCCCCCTATTATTTTTGTAACTTTTTTTCCCACTGTCTTTCTAACCATTTTATAAACATCTAACCACTAATATATATTTTGATAGATTGAAATAAAATGTTGTTTTGTAGTAATATGATGTTGGCCTCGATGCTAGCCTAGAAGGACAAGGAGATATGAAGCCCATCTGTGGAACAATCTATGCCTAAAAGATTCCCATATCTGTAACCATAATCAATGTTTATTTTATAAATTTATATTTTTCTAACTTATACATTCACCCATTTTCTTTCTGTAGGTCTACATATGCTCTAGTACATACCAAAGTTATACATTCACCCCATTTGTTTCTACAAGACTAGATATGTTTTAGTACATACCAACATCAAGTATGTTTATAAAGCTATTTGTATACAATGTATGCTTTGAAGAAAAACCTTTTCTATTTGTTTGATGTCTTCCTTTTAATGATATTTGTGTATTTCATCTATGAAATTCATTCTTCTTTGCAACAAGACCTCCTATATATTCTCCTTTTCCTATATTTATCAACATTATAGACAAATTCCATCTTTTGTAGTTCTTTAGTAGCGTTCGCTTTTTAAAAAGAGTTATTGTAGAAAAAAAAAAACACTACGAAAATCAATCCATGGGTGATCCCACAATAGTGGTTTACAATTTTTGGACAAACTGGACACTAAAATTATTATTTTTAACTAAATCTTCACATTCAAGCACCTATAGCGGTTAAACTATGAGGAATTTGAAGATGATGCAAAATAGAGTCTCATCACATTTTGTCTATAGATTCTAAAAATATTTTTTTGAATTTTTTTGGAATCAGATTGCACTTCTTTTTCCATCTCCCACGAAAACTAGTTTTTTTCATAAAACAACTTTTTAAAAAAGTGACGCTCATCGTATACAAAATAAAAAAAATTGTATGAAGGATAGAATTATATTTTTTTGAATTTAGATTTGTAACTATGATATCTAGCACTTCCATTTGGTCTCATAGTTTTTTATTGAATATTTTTTCGTTAATCAAGTTTCGAAGTCAAACCAATTGGTACTCAGACATAGATGGACTGTATACAACATAAAAAAATTTGTATCTATCGAAATTCAATTTTTATTTTTTAATGGATCAAGGACATCAATACCCAGCACAAACATATTTTTTTTTAAATTATTTTGATAATCTGCTATTTTTCCACATGTGCAAAAAAGAGAGCTTGATTTTCGGTGAAAAACCTATGTTTAATAAAACTAAAAAAACACATACATAATAAAACCAAAACATATTAAAATTATATTTGTTGCATAGCGCATTTTGAGGAATACCATATTCTAGTTGGGTCTATGATGTATCCTCCATTTTTATCCTCAACTTGAGCTTCGAAGGGTAGAAATCTGCTAAAATTTGGTGGAAGAGGGGTAGAAGGGCAAAAAAAGGAGGTTTGAGCGAACCCCCCTTCGCTCGAAAGGGTGAACGGGGGTTCGTTCAAAGGGGGATTCGCATGAACCCCCCTTTTCTTTGAATTTTCCATTCGTTTCTATGAAGAAACGTGACATCATAGGGTTCGATCGAACCCACCATGCAAAAGGGGGTTCGCTTGAACTAGGGGTTCGACCAAACCCCTCTTTTAGGTTCGTGTGAACCCCCTAGTTCAAACGAACCCTTTAAAACATGAAATTTTGAATGTGTGAATTTTTTTACAAATTTTCTTCCTCATCAAAATTGTAAACCACTATTATGGGTTTACGCCCATATATTGGAATAGATAATTTTTTTAGCAAATTTGTCATTTTGTGATATATGATGGAACTACATCAAATTTGTCACTAGTGTTTCATGCTTTGCCTACTTCATAGTTTCCCATGAGCCCATGAGGATTCATGATGCTGATGTGGTGGGGAGGACAACAACCATGTGATTTGTGCTTTTTCCTTTCACTATCTTATTAGATATATATATTTACATACAATGTGAATTGTATGTGAAAATCAATCCTTTGAAACATAAACAGATACATATACGCATATATTAATTGAAGACAAATAGAGTATTTATGTGAGAGGTATCAGAATAACACTTATCTGTTACTAAATACTATACACAACCATTCAGCTTCTATCTATCGAGGACACCAACTCCACCACCTCCAACCCATGTAATTACCAAGCTCCATGTCACCACAAAAAATCTTGGTCAAGTCCCCACCAACCGAGGCATCTATAGTGCCACCAAATCCAATTCACTATTGGACTGACAAAAAATCCGATGGAAACTTTAGCAAATTCTTAGGAAATGGTTGTTTTGACAATACAACTTAATCAAAGTATACTTTCCCACATTGCAACACTCAAAATTGCATTTACTATATTCTCCCACATTTACTTTCTATCCCCCATCATACAAAAATGGCAGAATGCATTAACACTCCCATGAGAAAACACTTTCCATTCCGCTTTGATGTATCAAGGCATCTCTGACACTAGTGAATACAAGTCCCTATTGGGCTAAAAAAAACTCAGTGGAAACTTCAAGAAAATTGCTAGGAAATGGATGTTTCGACAATACAACTTAATCAAAGTATACTTTCCCACATTGCAACACTCAATATTGCACTTACTTTGTCTTCCCACATTTACTTTGCCTGCCCCCATCGTACAACAATGACATAATGCATTGACAGTCCCACAAGCAAACACTTACCATTTAGCTTCTACGTATCAAGGACACCAACTCCACTGCCACCAATCCACGTAATTCAAAAATAGAGCTAGGCAACTTTTTATCACCATCCCATATTTTTAAAGTTTTTGCACCAAAAAAAACCCACAATAGAAGAAACCATATATGAAAACATCAAAATTTCCCCTACTTCTATGTTGCCTGATATATGATATCACTCCATTAAATTTCTTATGGGTGTTTGATAATTTTCCTTTCTCAGGGGTTTGGCTACCACCCATGTGGCTTTATCATGCAAATATAGCAGGGAGGAGAATGAGCATGGGTTTTACTCTTTTTCCTTGCATCATCATATATTGACTACTACAAATATAGAACATACTCTATTTTTTCAGCTACATTCCTCCATGGCTATTCTAGTTATACTTTCAACTTGCCAAATTAATTATTTAAACCTAATTCTTTATGATGATACCTATTTTCTCTATGTTATAGAAACAATTATATGATGCAATACTTTGTCCAAAATGTGTATAAAACCACAGACATAATTGGAAATTTGAGCTACATTTCTTGGTATTCAATATTATGGACAAATCATTTATGCAAAATACCCATGTAAAATGACTTACAAATTTGAGAGAACGATAGTTTTAAAACCCTCAAATCTACTATATAATAGATCCAAGTGTGAGGATTCTTAGAATAGTCTAATACAAAATCAACACCACAATGGCTCTTTCAACAATGCAACTTAATAAATACATTTTCTTGCCAGACAAATGAAAAACAATGACAATTAAGAGTTTGTTATTAGGAGCTTCAAATAGATGAGGGAAACAAAATATCATGCAACATATTGGTACAAGAAAAGTAGTATATGTAGCAGTTGTAAGAGGTATTAGGATTATAGTTAAGAATCAAACATATGTGGTTCTTCAGTGTTTTGGTAATAGTTCTTTTACAATTTACCTATTTTTCTATAATATTTAGTGCCAAATAATGGAGCTCAAATTTAGAATATATGCATATATATATATGTGTGTGTGTGTGTGTGTGTGTGTGTGTGTGTATGTATTTATATGCATATGTATATATATATATATATCATTTATGTAAAACACCCATTTAAAATGACTTATAAATTACAAAGAACAATAGTTTTAAAACCATCCAATCTATCACACCAACAAGTAAATACAATATTCAATGTTGTAGTGTAGGAATGTATAGTCCAAAATATTGAAGAAAAAATATATAGATTCAGTTGTATTGTTAGAAGAGCCATTGTGGCATTATGAATATTGTACACACGTTAAATGATTAAATGGTCTATTCTTAACATCTCAATGCTATATCATTCAATGTTGTGACTGTATTGTACTAATTTTTCTGACAACATAGAAAATACTTATACATGCTATTTTAAACTCTATTTAAAATTGAACTCTACATAAATACGAATAAACATAGTATACATATCTTTTTAGATATACATATGCATATAAACATTGTTGTTGCATTCTCAAAATGACCCACAATGATCTTCATCTGCATATATTGAGATGTATATCTGCCTATATGTATATTTTTATATATCAATCAGGGAATTGAATAGATATAGATGTGCATATGTATCTATCTATGTTTCAGGGAACTCAATACATTTTTTTTTCTATGTATAATATTTAGTAGCAAACAAGTGTTATTCTAATACCTGTTATACAATTCCTCTATTTTTCTTCAATGTCTACTACCAAAAAATTTTGCTCAAATCTTATGTCGATATGTTTTATGATATTCTTTTTTCATCATCTATTTCAAGATCCCTGGAACAAATTACTCAGGGCTGCTTATGACAGCCTTAGAACTTCCTATGTGCATACGCTAGCGGTGGTGTAGTTGGTTTCCTTGATACGTGGAAGTAGAAGGCAAGTGTCTGGTCATATGACCAATTTTCATTGCACAAGCCAACACTTACACAAAATTCTTGTCTTGTATCAATATTTTTCATGTGGGTTTCGATAATTTGTCATTTATCTCTACTTCTTAAAGTGTTTTCCTAATAGTTCTTTTACAACTTCTCTATTTTATTTGGTACCTTCAATTTTCAATTGAGAAGCCAACTATTACATAGATTACTTGTTTTGTATCAATATCTTTTATGGTATTTTTTTTCCTCAGCCCCCCAAAGAAAAATGTGCATTATGTATCAGTACGTGGTCTATGTAACAATTGGCCTGTCAATTCAATGACTATTTTTACTATATTCTTCCTTAGATTGCAGTTGTATTTTTAATATAGGTAGATTTAAACTCGCATTGTGAGGTTAGATGGACCTTTCTACTTATTTTGCATTGTTCTATACTATCCCTCTATTCATCTTCTTCTAGCTATCTTCAAACCCTATTATGTTGATTCTTTACCAAGATATTTTTTTCCACAAACATGTGAAACCAAAAACAAATAGTCCAATATTACAGAACATGTTTATAAACACTTGTGCTTCCCCAACTTTTTTATTGTGTGCTATACGATAAGAGTTCATGAGATTTTCCATGGATCTTACCTATTTTTTTGCTTGGGGGTTTGGCTAGAGCCCACAAGGCTTCATGATGCCAATGTGGTATCGAGGACAATGAGCATGGGTTTACATCATTATGGACAACAATTGAACACTGTTGTCATGTGCTTCTGAGAGGATAAAAAATTTTATCCCCAGAAGCATATGGCAATGGTGTTTGTTGCTCCATTCAACTAAACCATTTATAATGTCACGGTTGGCCTGGTTTTATTTTTGTACATGACTATATTTTTTTCCTTTCTGATTATTCATTGTTATATGTGCCCATATTTTGCAAAATATTTTCTATTTACAATACATAGTGCTAACCTCTTTTATTGTATATGTATATTATTTCTTTTATAGTGCTAAATAGATATAATAGCCATTGAACAAAATTAGTGTATTGTAAATTGTTTATTTTAAATTCTTTCATGCTCCTAGTACTCGATCCAATGCATCTCATCCTTGTTAAATAGGATCAACAGTGAATGTAACTAATTGTAAAAATTATTGTTTATTTTCAGCTTCACATTGTATATATTAATTTTACCCATATACTTACTTTTTATCATTCCTTTTTTATTTTGCTTGCTTGTGCATTAATATACCCTTGTATTTCATTTGCAGGAACTAGGTTTAAGCATGCAAAAGGATTCACAAACCAGGATACCATTTTCCCTTAAAGTTGTCACATCAAAGAAAATACAACAATATCAGATATTATATATGAAAAAACTAGTCTCCCCAAGTTTTATATTATGTAATGTATGATGAAACTCCATGAAATCTATCATGGTTGTTTCATCCTTTCATTGCTCTGGGGTCTGGCTAGAGTCAATGGGGCTTCATGATGCCAAAATGGTAGGGAGGAAAACGAGCATGGGTTTTGTGGTTTTACTTTTAACGCCACATATTTTATGTTACATAGATTTATGTGTACATATATCCTTGTATAAATTTAGCTTTGGTAAAAATACTCTATAATAACATGTTTTCCATGTCATAGCTAGTTGTATCGAAGCAAAAATATGTTTCCCATTGTCATAATCTATAATAACATGTCTCTCATGTTCCCTCAAAACAATGTGTTCATTTTAATTCAATTATTTTAACAATGAAAAATATGTGTTTCATTTCATTGCATTATTCTTCTAACCCATAAATCTGAATCACAAAAAATATTTTATTCCTAAAGTTATGGAGTAGATACTACTTATAACATATTTCTTTTTTGAAAAGGTCATTTGTGATAACCAATATAACTAATATTCAAATAAAGTTTTTTTTTTAAAGAATTCTTTTTTATTCAATGTTAGTAATAAAAGAGAGGACTATACTAATGGAATGCCTTTTTTTTAAGATTAGTTTTTTATTCAACTTTAGTAATAAAATACATGACTAATAAGTCTTTAAAAAAGGAGAATCCTTCAATGTTCCCTACTTTTCCTAGATATGTATCTTAAGATAATAAATAATAATCAATCAATTCATTGATTAACCTACGCAAAAAGGTCAAATATAGATGTGCATCTAGGTCTAGTAAATGTAAAACTAAGACAATTAAAATTATATTATGTGTAAAATTTTGAACAAATTATTATTATTTAACAAATTAATTATTAAAAATTTAAATTTTATTTAAATTTTCAAATTTTCTTATAAGGATTTTTATTTTCATACCTAAAATTATTCATTAAAGTTAATTTTAAAGAACTTTTCTACCTAAAATTATTAAATATTACATATTAATATGAAAAAAATATTGATAATTAATTACCTCAACTTAAAATTAATGGATAGATTGCAAATAATAACATTTGTTCAACATGACGTATAGTTTTATTCAATAAATTTTATAACTAAGATAGAGCTAAAATTTTATTGTCTGGAATTTTGAATAAATTATTATTATTTAACAAATTAATTATTAAAAATTTATATTTAATTTAATTTTTCAATTCTCTTTTTATAAGGATTTTTTTTTTCCATACCTAAAATTATTCATTATAGTGAATTTTAAAGAATTATTCTACCTAAACTTATTAAATATTACATTTTAATAAAACAAAAGTTATTGATGATTAATTACCTTAAATTAAAATTAATGGATAGTTTGCAAATAATAACATTGGTTCAAGATGGTATAGTTTTATTCTAAAATTTCATAACTAATTTTGAAGTGATAAATTTCTATTGCCAAACACAAAGATTATCTTCTCATTTCTTATGCAAATGGTTCTTAATCTGACATTATAAGAACAAATAATTGAACTATAACATCAGGTTCATAATGATTTACAATGTCCATATTAAATGAATATATATAAAATAATCTTTGTGTCAAAAATATCTGATTCATAATATCTCTATGTCAAAAATATATGATTTATAATATGTTTAGGTTAGGCTATTCAAATTTAACTTTGAATTCTATGTAAATTCCAAATTCATAAGATCTTCCTCTTACTATGAACTACCCTCACATTATTTCATATTTGTCTGATTAGCACACTGTCCCTTCCTTCCACCAATTAGACAATTACAAATATTATGGGTTATTTTTATCTCCCGTTGCACTCCAAAAAAAAGACCCATTTAACAACAATTAGCAGTGCACCCTATCAACTGATCATGCACATGCGACTGCTAGTTTGTATTTAAATCTATTGAACAGTAGAATTATAATGTACACTTTAATAAACAAACTAAAATTATTTTCATATTTCTTAACATTAAAAATATAAGCACTTAATAAATATCATTATGATGAAAAATACAATTTATGAAGCAAATGATTATAAATTCCACTAATACGTCCTACTCTATTAATACATCAACATTGCAAATTTGATAGATAATTCCTATTTTATTTATACATCCATATTTTGATAACATTGTAGCCTCAATCTATTCCTTCACTGGGCGCAGGAGTAGTGGGCGCAGGGGTAGGTGCAAATAAAGGTGGAGGTGCATCCTCATTCTCCTTCTCATTATCAACATCATTATCATTTCCATTCCCATTACCATTCCCATTTCCTTTCTGAAATTGGAATGCCATTCTTCTATTATATTTTTTGTGAGCTTGGCATAAATGTGGTAAATATATTCCTGTCATCATTGTCATTATTATAAAAATCAGTTTAAAAGCATACATCTATAATATTAATAACCGAAAAATATGATGCAGTTGAAACATTAAAGAAATATAGGGAACATCAAGTCTCTGATTGAATTAAATAAACAAGTGCTTAGAATTTGGTTACCTTCTTGTGCAGCAAGAGTGAGGTATAGATCCACCTCATTCGGGCAGTTTCTTTGGCATTTGTCTGAGCACAATTTATAAGAGAAATCAGAATATTCGTAAAGATCGTCAGTGGACATGCCCACACTCATCCTCTGCAACCCGCAGCTTTGCAGGCACTCCTCGTTCTCAATCCATTCCACCATTTCCTCTGCGATTATGTCCGATGACTGAAATACAGTTCCAAAATATACAACTTATTACTGCATAAATTGTTATTGCAACAGCTATTTGTTCATGAAAAGACAAGAATTGTAAGAGAAAATCATTACCTTGCAGTGATATATTGGTGATGTTTCGGGCAAGGAGCAGTTCTTCTCCAGAATACAGCGAGTACCTGTCGATGACACAGAGAAAGCGCAGAACTCTACCGGCAGCGTCTCACATTCTATACCTCCTGCAATCAAATAGATTTACTCTTTAATTTCAGCTGAAATGTTATGAACGTTGGCAGTTAAAGAAATCTATTCATTGCATATTAGTTTCACAGCACAACACCCTGTTTCTAAAATTATAGATATTTATACTAATCAATTTTTTACAGTTCTTGAAATTGTATTGTAAGTGGATGTTTTTCAATCGACATTTTAGATCATACTGAATGTGATACAAACATCGACTAAAAAACATTCACAATTGAATCCATAAACTTACAATACAATCAACAGCAATTTAAAATATCATTATCAAATGAATATAAATTATATAATATTTACCTGAAGTCCTATCCATATTAATAGCAGTATATTAACTAATTTGTGCTCTTTAACTATAACACAGCTTCATAATGTCACTTACCCAACACAAGCAAACCTTGCCTGCCCAAAACCAGTAAAGTAATGGCAACTGCGATTTCCCTTCCAAAAGCCATTTATTTTATGGGAATCTACAACTTTTCTCTGCGTTTTTGCAAGACGTATGTGCAACTACACATATTTATATCCATTCCGAGTTGATGAAAAAGTTCGCGTAGAAGTGGGTGTTTTCTCGTGCGGGAAGAAAATGAATGACTTGCCAGTAGGGTTGGTGTGGATCAATGCCTTCACTGAAAACTGAGTAAATTTTGTAAGAACGATAAAATTTTCCCGTACCAAGTTCTTTATTAACTTGTTCGTGGAAGCCTTTGATTCATTTAAAGTTTACTGTAATATTATGAATGCAATATTTATTAATTCAGTTATTTTTTCATCAATGATTCTGTGTTGTCTCTGAACGTTATTGTTATTCAAATGTACGGTAATATTACTCGACAGTATATCACCAGTGCTGCATTCAGAGCCATAGAAAAATCATGTTCAGGATTTTAATGATTATGTACGATTTAAAAGAAAATCTCTAGCACTGTGAATTAATTATTCTACAAGGAATGATAATATAATTTAAGATTAATGTTTTTTCATTAGTCAACTGAATTTAAGTGAATATATCAAATTTAAATAAATTAATGAATAGTATTTAAGTTTAAGCTTGATGTTGACTTTGGTGTTTCTAGTATTAATAGATTATTCATCATTCTCTTAATAATTTAAGATCTATAAACATTTTGAATTTTTTTTGTGAATTTTTTTTTTTTTTTTTTTAACTCTGAATTGAACTTGATTTGTGAACCTAGACTTCACAATCCAAGTACTTCAAATCATTTACGTTGCATCTCTTACCTATATTAAAAAAGAGAGTGGAATCTATAAACACTCTAATTATGCTAGTTAGACAAGAGAATTATCCCTAGTGTTCAAATCCGTATTACTTTAGGCTCAAAAATCCAACACGTGTGATTTTTTAAGGTTGTGCCAAGTAAACTGGCTTACATAGATTAATGGATGGATACTTGTGATTGGTTGTTTGAATATTATTTGCGGAGTTAGACACCATTTAAACTGTGATATATACGTTCAATTAATGTAATGTGCAATGATTATTCTTTTTCAATGTAACTAAGGGATGTCTTTGTTGTTTTAAATATTTTGTTAAAGTAATTTTTTTTATTATAGCAATTAAAATTATTTTTGTGAATAAATTAATAAAAAATTTAATTCTTTTTATAATAAATAATTCATTGTTTTAGTCTAGTAATTTAAGTTGTTTTCAAAATTATTTATGACTTTATTTGTATATTTTTTGAGATAAATGTGATATAAATATTTAAATAGAATAAATAAGTGAATATATCTAATTTATATATTTTTTTAAAAATTAAATATTTTTATTAGAATTTATTGTTGAAAGTAAAAACGTTGTCCAAAAACTCTATGAAAAATGACAAAAATCATCTTTCTAACATGAAAAATCTTTAAAAAATATAACATGGTTCTTGTATTCCTCCATAGAATTCTCTAAATATGTTTAATAAACTTGGAGTCCTAGTCAAGCATAATACTTCTAGGTAATCCACATAACTAAACAAATGATTTGAAGAACATGTTCACCATATGGAGTAAAGTGTCATTTTGGATAGTTGGTCCACTACCATGAACATTCAATTAAGACTATAATGATGATTAGGAAATTTAAAAACACTATTTATACTAGTGTCCTACAAAGCTCACTACTTTATTTGTAAGTGTTGATCTACAACTATATTCTAAATATTTACTATAGACACATAAAATTGTCCATTATCTAATTATTTAATTATTTTATCCCTTGTCCTTTATCCTTAATTGCGATTCATCCAAGTTTGATACAATTCAATGTATCAAGAGTTCCCTAGATTTGATACCTTTAGCAATGGTATCAAAGTTCCTTCAAGTCCAATAGCGTTTATAGTAGCTGACCTTCCCCAAGTCCAATACCCTTGGTTGTAGCATCCAAGTTCATCCAATCCTAATACCATTTATGGTATCAAATATTCTCCAAGTATTATACTATTCAACGTATCAAAACTTTCCCAAGTTTGATTCCCTTGACGATGATGTTAGAGTTCCTCCAAGAATTGTATCATTTGACATATTAGACCATCCTCAAGTACTTTACTTGTCAAGGTATTAAATCTTCCCTAATTCTAATGTGCTTAGTATAGGTATCAAAGTTTCACCAAGTCTAAAATAATTTGAGGCTTTAAATTGTTGGATTAAACTGTGTTTACCATTTACCATGCTTAAGTTTTACTTAGGAAAATATTTTAGATATTAATTATTTAGGTACATATAGTTTTATTAGTTATTGTCAGTTATTTCTTTTACCGACTTTCATCATTCCTTTATAAGCAAGGCCAATGTACATTATTATTAATCTCAATTTATTCATTCACTTGTAGTGAAATAACCTATTTGTTCTCTCGTATTTGTGAAGGTTTATATTGTAGATTGTGCTCCTAGGAGGTGAATTCTCACCAAGATTTTATCAAAGACGACTATCTGCAACTCCTTCCACTAGGATTTTTCATTAGAGTTTGCGATCATTTATTTGGTGGAGATTATTTCGAATTGAGGAGGCAATAATTTTTTCCATCTAAAGTGCGATAGAGGGCTCGATGTTTTTTTTGATTGGAGGTCTTGATTGACCGTGAGGATCATGTTTTGGAGGATGATTTTCCTTTGTGCGCATTTGTTTTCTTTATTTGCAATGACAACGTGTTCATTTGAGGTTGATAAATACCTCTACTGAGTGTGTGATTTTATCATCGAAGGAATGAATTTCCTTTTGTTGGAGGCATCAAGAATTTCCTTCTAGCATCTACGATTTCAAGCCATCTAATCATCCCATAACATGGCTAGAAGAGACCATTGATACTAAATCCATCATCGAAGGCATGGTTAGAATCTTCTTGAAGTTTACATTGTAGAAAAATTTCTCTTGCACTCAATTGCATTCGAGAAACTATTGGAAATTGTGCATATTGAAAAACTAGAAAATTGGTGATTAAATCTATAAATCTAAATCAACTATTCAACATGACATTCAATGGAGCTTTTCTAAAATGAAACATATGCAATGAATCAAATCTAAACTATGAAATCCATATGCATTCAAATGAAATTCACTCCATTGTTAACCTCCTTCAGAACATCTTTAGTTTTTCTCTCAGATTTTACAAGAAAAAGAACAAGAAGCTCTGTGAAATCAGGTGATGAGATGGAGATTAACAATACGTGTGTCTAAATGTGAGGAAGAAACAAGTATTTATAGATGAATTAATGAGATGAGTCCAAGTTATGGGGGAAATGTGGGAAAAATGATTGAAGTGGGACAAATGCATGGACATTGTAAATATATAAGATTAATGAATATGTGCAATATTTTTATGAAAATACATTAAAATATGATAAAGGCAATGGTTAATGATTTATGATTTGGGATGGATTAATGATTTATGTCACTGAGAAAATGATCATGGATAGCTATAATATTTTAGTGGTTAATGACCTATAGATATATAAAATAATTTATTGAGAAAGATGAAGGTTTATAAAATGATTATGCATGAAATATGAAATGGATGTGTAAAAATGATTATGGATGGGATGAGATATGATTATGCACATATTCAAGTGAATATGCCTATGTGTTCATGAGATAGGTTGAAGTGAATATGCCTATGTTTTTATGAGATAGGTGAAAAATAACTAAATGAAAGATATATTTAAATGTGTTTAAATGAAATGGATCGATGAAATATGCAAATGGTCACATGAAACATGCAATGAGAGATATGAATATGCAAATAATGGAATAAGTCATGCAATAGATGAAAATGATTATGAAGGATTTTTTATGAGAGGACTTAGAAGATGAAGGAGAAAAATGATAGAAGGGAATTGATAAGGATGATGAAGAAAAGATGCAATGATGAAGGGAATGGATAATGATAGAGGAAAGAAGATGAAGGTGTTGAAGCTTCTTGTGCTTTACAAATTGCTTTATCATCATCGAGTGGTAAAATATGAAAAATGGACAACAAACACCATGGTATGGCATAGACCATGGTGTGCACAATCATTCATCTATAGAACAGACAAGGAATGTCCTAACTCATACTAAGGGAAAAGTTGCCCCAGTGTTTTTTCAATACAAACCACAGACATCAATCAAATAAAAGATCAGTCATGAGACATCATTGCTCCTCTAAATCCTTCATGGGAAATCCTTGAGGTAGCTAGTAACATGACCATTGAAAATTCAAAAGATAGGACAAAATCGACCAACAAGGTCAACAGTCATTCAACTTATTTGCCAATAAATTTTTTTCGAGTGCGTTAAGGGATGAAGTGAGTGATGGGTTGATTGTTTTGACAAGGCTTGGTTTTAGGAAAAGAGACATGTCGTATAAGACATCAATTCTGGTTTCGATCATGCAACTACCTGTATAAGGCGAATGAAAAAGTGTGACAGTGACAAGTTTTTGTTTTAGGAAGGACACATCATATATAAGACCATTGGTTTTCATCAATTTGACTGGTTTGATTGATTTGACTTGAAGACATGTTGGCTTGCTTGTCTCGTTGATTTGAAATTTGTGTTTGAAGTGCAAATGATTATATCGTTTATGAGTTGAGAATATCCAAGTTATTTTAACTGACTCGATGAACCCTTAAAGACTGACCTAGGGGGCCTCGAAGGCTCATCGACAAATGGCCTTGCCTATGTAGCAATGCAAAGAGACCTTGTAGTTTGACATGAACCTTGAATTTGTTTCAATGACAAAGGACCAAATCATGATTTTATTGTTTATTTGACAAACCTAAAGGACTAACTTAATGTCTCAAGGGAACATCTACAGATAGTCTTGCCTACATCCAATCATAGAGGCAACATAGTTCGACAATAACAAAGACTGACATGACTGAATATCAATCTGCTTTGTTTTTGTTTTGGGATTTTTTGAATTTTTTTTGAATGTTTATGTTTTTGGCATGTTTTGATTTTTTTTGGATTTTTGGGAATATTTGAATTTTTTTTTGGGTTTTTTAAAGGACATTTTATGATTTTTATGGATTTTTTTAGGACATTTTATAATTTTTTATGGTCTTTTTCAAGACATTTTAGGATTTTTATGGATTTTTTGAAGACATTTTGTGATTTTTATAGATTATTTTAGGATATTTTGTGATTTTTTTGTCTCTTGAATATGGAAACTTCCAATGATCAGTGCAGAATCTAGTGTAGGTCAAGGATATTTCCTTAGTTGGGTATAAGGTGAACCAATAGGGATGGGATGGGACAACGCTTATCCTGGATGAAAGGTGCAAGAAAAGGACACTAGACATCAACTGGTTAGAATTCATGATAAGGATGATAAGGCATGATAATGGATGTTAAATGTAAGATTCATGGAAGATGACAGAAGGTAACAACCTTATTTGGGAATGAGGGTGAAAGACCAAATAGAGTAATAGTAGATGACGAAGCGAAGACTGACTACTCATGGTGCTTGTTTGCCAGTTTTTCACCATGGTACTTATCTAGCGCGTCTATTTACCAGGTTTTCACTATTAGACAAAAAAATTCTCTCTACTTAAAAAAAATAAAAAATTAAGGACTTTTTCTCATTTTTTTGTATTTTTTCAAGACTTTTTCTTTAGCTCTCTAAAGCTAGGAATAAAATTTATAAACACTAGATCCATAGACTGCCTTGACGATACCCCGATCCTATTTGGATGATCGTAAAGGATGAAAGGACCCGATCGAGATGAGGATTGCAAGTGGAAGATATGAAGGACGATAGATGTGGCAGATGAAAGAGGCTATGGTAGGATCCCTAATGTGAACACTATGTAAGCCATCAGGCTTCAGCTGAAAAGGTGTCTAGTCGGCCAATGAGCTAGAGTACATGAAGGGGTAGTCGTCAAAGCCCCATTGAAAAACATCACCAATGGAGGGATATGATGGACATGTGAGCATGGATGGGTGGAATGGAATATATGGTATGAGTGAGAGTGTCATGGATGGAGACCTTCGATCAACAAGATCTTTGTTTAAATTTTTTCCTTGATAAATGCCCCTAGTGATTTTTGATGGAGAGGCATACTTGGAGATCAGCTTTTGCTTGCTTTCACTTTTAATATTTATTTTTTATTTGTTCGATAGCTTTTCATTTTGGCTAGGGGACTTGTCTTGATCTTCTATTATTATCTTTATGTCTCTTGATTCTTGATCTCCTTTTAAAGATATCTCATTCATTTAAGCTTTTCATTTATTCTTTTCTTGAGCTATGTCTTTTTGATCCATGTCTATGATGCAGATGGGCATGAGTGAGATGGAGGAAGTAGGTGAAGTGAAATGAATGTTCAGTGGATGAACAAGAGTGGTGATGCCATTAATGGAGTCTTTGGGACTATCCTTTTTGGTATTTCTAACATCAAAGGAAGCTTTGACATCCTTAGTGACTTGGCAAGGTGACTTAGTAGAGGTGACAGTAGGAGATACATATCGTAGCCTTGGGTAGGTGAGATGGAAGGATGATGTTTTGATATCCTCAGTGGGGTCATGATCAAAGAGTGGGTTATTGTAGATGTCCTAGTCAAACAAGGGGTTATCATAGATATGAAGAGATTGAGTGGAAGCGGATATGGAAAATCACGATGTATCATCAGGGTCCCAAAAGGTTTTAGTCCAAGAAAAACCATCTTTTTGTGTTCCTTCTCCAGCTATCTTGACATCAACATTATAATTATGATCTTTCTCAACAACATTAGCATTGTCATTTGTCGATAAATTATCCATACAATATTCTCCACATCCCATATCATGGATTTGGACCTTTGGATCAGGTAATGGAATGGTGGATGTAGAGGATTTAGTTAGAGTGGATGGATTCACATAATTGGATGGAGAAAATGTTGTAGCTTCACTGTTTATAGACACTTGATGATCGGGGACCTCTCTATAGTTAGTGCAATACTGAAAGGGGTTAGGATCACCAATGATTGTGATTTTGGTGCCATTGTAAGGAAATTTATGACATTGATGGTATGTGGAGGGGATGGCTTTCATAGCATGAATCCATGGTCGGCCAAGGATTAGGTTGTATGGTAGATCAATATCTAGGAGTTGGAATGTGGTATCTAGTGATGTCAGTCTAATCTTGATATGTACTATGATAACACCCTCAAAATAACGTTCTTCATTGTCATAGGATTTGATGACAATGCTCTTAGTTTTATCCACACATGTTTTAGATAAGCCCAATGCCTTCACCAATTTTAGAGTGTAAATGTTCAATCATGCTTTGCCATCTACTAGGACTCGTTTGACCTTGTTGTTGTTTATAAAGACCTCAAGGTGCAATGGGTCATTATGGTTTGACTTGGGTGTAGAGTAATCTTTGTTAGAAAAAGAGACATGGTGGGAGTTGGTCAAATATCCAACCATGGATTCAAATCGATTGATGTCCAAGTCAATAGGGATAGAGGTTTCTTTCAAAGCCTTATCAAGGATAGCTTTATGTTTGGGTGATATGCCTAGAAGGTTAAGGATAGAAATTTGTGTGGGTGTCTTACCATGGTTAAGAAGGTTATATTGGACTTTGGATTGTGGTTGCTTTGGAGGAGGACTAGATATGGTAACATTAGTTCTACGGGTAGTGACAATAATTTTGGGTTGTTTCTTAATGGTGATCATGTTAACATGATCACCAATAGCTTGAAGGTGATTAATAATTTTGTAGTCAAAAGAGGTGTTGGTATAATTGGCATGGTTGTCTGTCTTTTGACCCGAACTAGAGGATTTTCCATGATCTTGCAATGGATTTCTGAAAATCGTATGGTCTTTATTGGAATTTTGTTGTTGTCTCTCAACCTTTACAGTACCATTTTCAATTAGGTCTTGAATTATGTTTTTCAATTGAAAACATGATGAGGTCTTATGCCCTTCGATGTGGTGGTAATCACAAAAGGCATTGTCATCCCACCAAGAGGGTTTGAATTGTCCTGGGTTGTATGGTTTAGGCTCTTGAAGTTGTATAACATTTGATTGTAGTAGCTTCTTTAGGACAAATTGAATTGGTTTTGGTAAAGGAATGTATTGTCTCTGTGTGTATTGCCTTGGTTGTCTTGCAGGTCCCCTTTGTTGATTATTTTGTATCACATTAGTTGCTTGATTAGAAACATACATTGTGTTATTGTGCATGTTGGGTGCTTTGAAATTCAATGTGAGACATGTTCTATTCATAGATTTGGCATCTACAACTCTGTCATTTCTTACATTCTTATTGTGGGACCAAAACATGCTTTTATCATTAGAGGTTTGTTGGTTCTATGTGTTTTTGTTGCCATATGTGAGTTCATCTTGGGATATTAGGAATTTTTCCAATGTCATACCTTTTTCCACCAAGTCTAAAATGTTTGTACAACAATGTACATGCAATGGATGTTTTAATTTGGATATGAGATTCTCAATAAACATGTCGACTTTTGTTTTTCAGGAATTTCAATAGTTAATTTGCTTGCCATGTTGTGCTATATTTGGAAAAATTTAATGAAATTATCACCCTCATCTTGTTTCATGTGGCATAGGGTGGCTATTGTGATACCATTTTTAATGTTATAGGCATATTTTTCCACAAACTTGTTGGCTAAGTATTCCCATGATTTTATAGATCCTCTAGGTAGTAATGCAAACCATTCAAGTGCAGGACCGACAAGACTTCTAGGAAATAGTCTCATCAAGTAAGTGTGTTCAAAGGCCACATCTACACACGCCATGTTAAATTACCTTATCTATCCAAGCAGATTTGTCTTTCCCTTATATTTAGTGAAGTTAGGTATGATGTACCCATGAGGGAATGATGGCATGTAAATGCTAGGATCATATGGATATGGATGTAAGTAATGTGATGTGTATGTTCTCTTGTTTGATAGGTGCATTCCTTCCACTTGTTTTTATAAAGAAACCACTTGAGAAGTAAAGGCATATATTATAGGATTTTGGGTGACATTATGTTGAAGTGCCATGTTTGTATTATGATGAGATGACATGTGGTGCATGTGAGGTGGATTTTGGCCATGTCCATAGGTATGAACATGTGACGTATATGTTGGAATGTGTGAAGTAGTTGTATTGTATTGTATTTATCCATGTGGATTTTGATGTCCAAAAGAGGATCCATATGATATGTTGGAAGGGTTTGATGTGTGTGTCCCTTATACTTGTTGAAAATAGGTATAGCTATATGAAGTGTTTATGTTCTGGCTAGATGGAATGCTCATTTTTTATCTTGCAAGGTGTTGGTATTAACAAAAGGACCTTGGGACATGGCATTTGTGTTTGATTGAGATTCTTGAATAAGAACCTTTCTTGGCTTAGGTTTTCTAAGAATATTAGATGTGGATGCCCCTATGGCATGAGATGATAACCCATAGGAGGTAAATGTTGAGCCCAAGGGTTATGTCATGGATTGTTATATAGAATGTGTTGCTAGGATGGATGAAGTATTGGTGTTTGTGGTATTTTCGCTTGTTGCTTCAATAGGTATGGAAACTATAAGTTGTGGTGAATATTGTCCTTGGATTGTTTGTGTGTTGTCTTTTGGTGGTGTTGCAATGCGTAAGGTGTCGACATAAAATCCTTGGGGTAATATGAATCCTTCATGCAATATTTTAGCCAAGAATCTTTGAGGGTCTAGTCTGAAAATTTCATCCACTAGAGAGGAAACTTTAGGATTTTGAGCAGCAGCCTCTACCTCTTCTATGTATACATTTCCATATTTATCTCTAGTGAGGAATTGTTCAAAAAGATTTATTATCTTTGATTTCTTGTGAGATAAAGATACCAAATTTGTGTTGTCTTGTGTTCCAAAGGTATTATCATGTGGATCATTAGATGTGTTGTCAAGATTTAAAGTTGTAGTGTAGTCGTAAATTTCTTCATTATCATGAAACAAATCCATGGCCTTGCACTATTTTTGTAATCTAGTTTCAACCATGAAAATATTTTCTCAAAATGGAAAATGCACATGATATGAGATTAAGACTATGTTTTTGTTATTTTTAGAATAAGATATGCAAAAGCATTATGTAGTTGAGATGACTATGGTATGAAATATGCACCTTTTTTGTGAAACTTAAGGAAGGAGTTACTAGCCAACCTCGGATAGTCCAATGTTTCCAAATGAAATTATCAATGACCTCGAAAAGAGTAGATGACAAGTGACAAGTCTGACAAGGTGAGCCTTAAACTAGACTGATGAGTTTAAAGGTTACACCAAAGTGACAAGGACTAATGTGGAAAATGATAAGGTCAATAAAAAATTTTCATTGTAGCAATGGGGCTATGATAAGATATGGTGAGTTTCCCTATTCCAAAGTTTTGAAAAAGGTGTATGCAACCGAAGATTTATTTAAGTGATGAAAGGAATGAAACCTAAGACATGAAAGTAATATAAATGAAAGTGATGGAATGGTGGGAATATAGTGAGCAAATATTTTGTTTAAACAACTTATTTGGAAAATGTTGGCTCAGTTTGTGTCAAAATTGAAATGTTATCAGATTTTAGTGTGATGTTTGATTTATTTTGACAATGTTTTAATACACACACACAAGACACCATAGACAAAAAAAGTTTTTGAGTTTATTTTCGAGCATAAATGTTGTTTGTTTTTAACAATACAAGCACAAATCCTAAAGCTGGAAATAAAAATATTTGCTAGATTCCACATGGGTTCCCCCAACCGCACCTATTCTTAGCAGATGAATCCATAAGCTTGGCCACATGGGCTCCCCCATACAGTGCACTCACTTCTTAGGTCAACCAAGCTTCCAACCCCCATAAATATCCCATGGCAATTTGATCACCTCTACTAAGAACTGTAAGAATGTGGATTCCTTCACAATGACCGTTGTTGCGCTAGCAAATAGATGGGATTTTGGCCACTAAAGAAAAGGGTTCTAGTAAATACTCGAGGACACGACACCTCACGAGAATATATCAAGCCACTTAAGGCTTTAACCAATCTAGTAGGGGCTCTTACACCTTTTACAAGAAAAGGTTGATACCCTTTTTTGATTGGCACAACACAACTAAGGCCTACATACCATGACACAAATATAGATTGACATTTCAAAAGTTTGTTTGGTTGGTTCTTTGAGAGGGCATATTCTAGGACTCCTCGCCCTTTGAAGAGACGTATATTTCATGTAATCAAGATTCAATTTTAGAGTTCAATTAAAATTCAATGTATATTGATTTTGATGTTGATTATTTGAATTTAAATTATATAGTATAACTAGTCTCAATTGTGGTTTTAATTTTTATTGTGCGGCTACCTTCAGAGCCAATGACTGCTTCAAAGAGGCTCCATTTTGATGATCCACTAGTAGTTTAGGATGAGATAGACATTTTGGCATGTAAATTTTGAATAGATATTGAGATGGCATTTGCCACATTTTGTAAAACTTTGTTTGAGTTGGCATTGATGCCATTTTTGTATATGTACATACACTTGATTATTGGATAATTTGATATATAGAAATTGACAATCAAAATTTAATTTGTTCCTCATGTGCATGATTAAACTCTTTGAAAATTTAATCTTGAGCAATGTTTAAATATCAACATACAATATCATAAAAAAGAATGGTTATATTATGTAGTTTATATTCATATCATTGATTACATTGCATTGCACATCTTTCAAGCTCAAATCATTACTTCACATTGCATAACTAACTACTAGATGTTGATAGATGAAAAAAATTAAATTACAATATAGTTTTTACAAAGTCAACCTAGGCTATTATGTAATTACTTCACATTACATAACTAATAACTAGGAGTAGCTTTCAATTGCATTTTCTTTTCATGGAATTCTATGAGACCACATTTATTTGAGGCTTTTTTTCAAATAGTCCACTACCTTGTCTATTCTACCATATTTTTCATACATTTATATCAAATATTTTTATCAAACAAACTCACTAGCTTGTTTCTATGGATAAAATCCTAAAACAAATGCTTACAAACAAGCTATGGATGCTTGGAAGATTTCTATCAAATCATAATAGTAAGCAGTAGCATAGACAAGGTAATGAAATGTTTGAAAAAATTCTTCAAAGAAATGAGGTCTCATGGTGATGGAATGCCATGACAATCAAAAGAAATTTTGATTCTCATGGCATTCCATCACCATGAGATCTCATTTCTTTGAGGTATTTTTTTCAAATAGCTGACTGCCTTGTTGATTTTCATGGAATTCCATCACCTTGAGACCTCATTTTGTTGGGGAAATTTTTCAAATAGTTCACTGCCTTGTTTATGCTACCACATTTTTCATACATGTCTATTAAAGCATTCTATCATAAAATTTAATTTCCTTGCTGCTATGTCTAAAATCCTACAACATGTGCTTTTGAACAAGCTATGGATGCTTTGAAAGAATCTAACAAAGAATAATAATAAGCAATAATATAGACAAGGCAATGAACTATTTAAAGAAAATGCCTCAAAGAAATGTGGTCTCATGGTGATAGAATGCCATAACAAGAAAATTGTTATAGATTTTCATGGAGTTCCATCACCATGAGACCACCTTTTTTTGAGGAATTTTTTCAAAAAATTCACTTCCTTGTATATGGTACTACATTTTTCATATGTCTACCAACACATTTTATCAAACAATTCATTGCCTTGTTGCTATGGATAAAAGCCTAAAACAAGTTATTTCAAACAAGCTATATGGATGCTTGGAAAATGGTGTAGGAGCACCTTGGAAACAAAGGACTAGTTGATGGTTAGTTGATGCAATCAAGGATGTAAAACCACTCATTTTCATAATACAAGGGATTCCTAACCACCTTTATCAACTTAACTATCAAATATCTTTAACAAATCCTGCAACTAACCATCATTCTGGACACTAATTTTAGTCCCCTTCAACATACTTCCAACTCACATAGGACTCCTTTGGAACAAATTTCACAATCATGCAAACTATGCTGCTCAACCTAGCAAAATAGGCCAAATTTCAAAAGAAACCACCCTTGGAACACTTCACAAAACCTAAAAATTGTTGGCGCAGCACTCAATAGTAGACAAAACCTCAAATTTTCCCATTTCTCCTCCGGAGCTTGCCCTCTAAGACCCTATTCCGCAAAACCCTCAAATTGCTCAAATTTGGCAAGGGTTTATTGAAAACCCTACTTGCAGACTTCCCATGACTTTACCATAAACTCCAACACCCTTGAATAACCCTGCACAAGCTTAAAATAACAAGAAAAGTAACTTCCCTCAAACAATTCCCACTTTTACCCTCTCTAACCTCACTTTTTCATGCAAAAACACCCCAAATGCCATCTAGGGCATCACCAAAAATCATAATGCTGACCTCCCCTACACAAAAAAAAATGAAAAATATGTTTATCTATCCTAACTAAGCCTATCCATTGAGTTATAGCATCACATAGTGGGTGGAAGGCTTAAAAGTCCATTTTAAATGCACTCAAACCCTTGGAACAAGGATCACAGAATGACCTCCAATAAAATGTCTCTTAAATGCACAAAAATGAATGAAATTACTTGATTTTTATTTTTTTGAATATGTTAACTCTTCTACCAATCAATTTCCATTAAAAATAAAGAAAAAAGCTATGGTCTCATGGATTTCTTTTGCATAAAAATCAGTGTTGGAGTTCGGTTGGAGGCTGAAAACTACTTGTAAGGGCATAAATAAATCCTATTCTACAACTCATATGACCAAACCGACTATTCCACCATGTTTAGATGGATATTTTTAGGTTTGGTATGGTCCCATTTCATACCCAAATAGGTCGAAGCAGTTTGAGCTACGTTCAATTGGTGAAATCCCTTAAGAGTCCAAAGTGCTAAAAGACAACAATATTTGAAGGGCTATTTATCAGTAACTATGATTCTTATAGACTCTCCATTTGAGGCTATGAGATCATGTTGGGACCATCTAAAATAACCTCTCAGTTTTTGCTATCTCAGAGGCATTTTCACGTGGTGACGAGTTTTCAAATGAGGGAAAATTTGTTAGATGCAAGTAGTGTAAAGTTCCAAAGTGGTGCAACTTTCATTATGCAGCTCATATGAGAAAACAAACTATTTAAACACATCTGAATAGCTACATTGGACCGACGATTTCCCTTAAGAGTACAAAGTGCTAAAAGACCATACCATCTATTGTAGGGTTTTTAGCTTGATGGTATGGCCATGGTAGATGTTATTAGGATTGTATAAGGTGAATATGTGGGTTTAAAGTGCTGGAAAGGTTTGTAGTTGAGCTGGTGAGTTGCCATGCATGGCAAAAATTAGTGAAATTAGGTGAAAAATGATGGTTACAACATGCTAATGCCAATGAAACATGGGGGTAAAAGATTTAAGGTTGGATCAAGCTTGTGCAGGTCATAATATACGTGTTTTATGAGTTTATAGGGTGTGGAAAGGTTGGAAACATTGATTTCCTTAAAAACCTCATGAAAGTTGCTAAAAATGAGGGTTTGTTGAAATAGAGCTTTAGAAAGTGTATCTCACCAAAACAAATTATGGTTTTGGTAGTTTGGTAGGATGTTTAATGTTGTCGTATCAAAATTTTAGGTTTGCGAAATGTTTAAATTTGAGTCTCTTTGTAAAATGGGCCTATTTTAGTGAAGTTGCGCCCAAGTTTTGGTTTAAGGATTAAATTGGAGTTTGGATCATCTTTAATTGTAATTGTGTTGTTTAAAGCCACCTAGATCTTGCATCATAAAACTCTTACCCAATCAAATTGAACATCATGCACACCCAAATACCTTGTTTCTAGTTTGTTAGATCAAAGAATCAATTACATTGGAAATGACCTTCACATGAACTTTTTACATATTATTTTGGAAAAAGTGGCAAGCCACTATAATTTATTATATATAAATAAGAGATATTACAAAACCTGGTTGAAATGAGAATACCAACAGGAAAGAACCAGGAAGAAAACCTCTAGTTGTAGCTTGATTAAGTACAAAAAACTCTTACAGAATTGTCCCAATAATAGTCACAAAGCGTACACCTATATGACTATTTCAACCTATAAGTTTCTAAGATACAGGCCCCTTTACATTTTAAAAATATCCTTTATACAATGCCAAATATTTGACCCATATCTAAAAAAATATCACTAGATATAGATTATGCCCATGCACAGTTATGACCTTTTTACATTGTTTCACATTTGAAAACTCAAATTTTACAAAATTTTCCTATTGGAGAAATTCAAGGCACAATCTTCCACAAGAGTAGTATGTTGATGTTCTGGAGTGACAAGCAGGTCTGTACAAACCATTAAGGTAGCAATTAAACTACATACAATAGAAAAGATGCTTAGAATAAAAGATTCTTAGAATAACGAATCTATCACACACCTCTCTGAAAGGATCAGAGCTGCCTATTGTTGCAATAGGTCCATGATCAATTGTGCCAGGAATATCGTAAAAAATTTCAAATGAGAAATTTATATTGTCACAATAGAAAAGATGCTTAGACTAAGAAATCTATATTAATATAAACAACCTGAATGATGATGAATTGGTAATGAAAACTATAAAAGATGAGGTTAGAATAACCAATATATATTATTCTAAATGACCTAATTGATGACGAGATGGTAATACAGACTATAAAAGACGCTTCAAGTAATAAATCTATATTATTTTAATTTGTCGCATACCTCTCTGAAACAATCAAAAATAGCTATTGTTGCATCAGGTCCATGATCAATCGTGCCAAAAACATCACAAAAATTTTCAAATGAGAAATCTATATTGTCACAATAGAAAAGATGGTTAGACTAAAAAATCTATATTAATCTAAACAACCTGAATGACTATAAAATGGTAATTCAAACTATAAAAGATGCATAGAATAACCAATCTATATTATTCTAAATGACCCAATTGATGATGAGATGGTAATGGGTATGTGTAGGATCATGATGGGCCAAAAAGTGGCGATATGTAAGTGATATGATGACCCATGTGGCTGATGACTTTTTTTATCCAAAACTGATGAAATGAAAAGGGTTTTTAAAGGAGATTCTTAGCTTCCCACCCATATAAATTATGATTTACTTTGAATTTAGTAAATTATTATTATTCATTTTCTATTTGAATTACGAAAAAGTCCTGATTGATAGGCTGATTGAAAAACATCTATAACTTTCAAACATTATCACATTTTTTGAATCCAAAACATGTGTCACATTCTATGCTTCGCATAATATAGGATTAAAAACAAAAATTGAATTTCATGAAGTTTTGACTAAGTTAAGGTGGTTAGGCAGAGGAGTTTTTATATTTTTTAAAAGTTGGAATAAAAAATTCATAATTAATTATTTAATTGGAAAAAAATATAAAAAACTATGCATCACATCACAACATGAGTCCTCTACTTATATGTAAAAGTTTATAAAAATATATTATCATTTTATTGTCGTTAGGGTGGTCAGACAGACACCTACTTCTTATTTTTACCCTGAAATTTAAGTACTATTGCATTGAAATTTCAAATTTTGACCAAATAGATTTTTTTAAAAAATAAAGGTTTAATAGTTTAGAAAGTAAATTCAATTTTCTACAGATTCTATTTTTACAATTTTTTTAAATAATATAGATAACTTATTTAAATTTTTACATCAAGTTGCCTAACTCTAATTTTCTGAGTTTTCATTGCCACTTAAGGGCCTGTTTTTTCCATGATGATCGTGCACATACCCTAATGAAAACTATAAAATATGCTTTGAATAACCAATCAATATTATTGTAATATGTTGCATACCTCTCTAAAAGGATCAAAGATAGCTATTGTTGCAACAGGTCCATGATCAATCGTGCCAAAATTATTGCAAAAGTACATACAAAATATCACTATTAAAGACACCTGCATTGCAATAGTATACAAAATACCAGTATTAAATAAAGAAAAATAATGAACTTAACCATAATTAGCCTAATAATTATACCTTCCATTCCAGAATATACTATTCAACTATGCCTGAAGGGTCATCTCTTTGCTTAAGGGTATCCAATATTGCTTCATGATCAACATTACTAAGTGACCATAGTTGTTTTGTCTTTGGTTTGGCATGATGCTTCAAAAAATTAACATTTTTTTCTATAACAAGGTGTGAATACATGAGAATAGTTTTGTGCTTCTCGTAGTATTCAAATGCAAGTATTCCATTCTTTCTAATCATGTATGTTCGCAACCAAGTTCCTGCAACCACAACTAAACCTATAAGATACATGAACCCATCATCATCTTCCATCGGTTGTGTTAGATTGTGCTTTACCTACACACATAGAGCCAACCAATAGTTTGATCTCTCTTCATTCCCCTGCAGTGCAACATTTGCAAAAAAATGTCCTAGTTGTAGTAGATCTGAAAGTCGGTTGTAATCAATTGAACTTTCCATTGTGTCATTTTTTATGGATATAGTTTGAGATAAAAGAGTTAGATACTGTGAAACCCATGTATCCACCCACTCACTTGAATCGCATTGATCCCACTCACACTAAATACAACACTAAATGCATCTTTGAAGAATGTTTGATTGTATGACAATCCAATTTGCCTCCCATTGTACCCTCCTCAACCAACCAAAATAATCTACGCATTTTTTAACCAAGTGTCCCTCCCTATGAAAATGTTGAACTACACCAATCAACAATAGAACGTGCATCACTAAATTTTGCTCCTGAAATATTCAATTGCTCCTTAACTACAACTCTATTGACACATGCACCTACTCCATCATTTCCCCTTTCCCATGCCTAGCTTCAAAAAAAATCCAACTATGAGGTACACCCCCCTCTACATGCATTCTACTCAACCAAAAAAACATAAGAGAATTCTTGAATTGACTTGTGTAGTTATCTGACCAAATGAGATGTCGGCCTAGTGCTATATCATGCTCTTGCAAGAACTTAAAAAAAATCTAAAAACAATGTTGGAAATAATTGGACAAGTGAGATCTATCATCACTCATATAAAAATGATACTCTCTGATTATATTTTGATCCTCCTCTATACTATGAGGTGCATGTTTAAAAATTATGTGGAAAAAAATAGTGATCTGAATGGAATTATAATACTAAGATTGTACCTTGTTTTGTGGTTGTAATGTGTAGTTTTCTACAAAATCAACCACTGATATAATAGTGCCAATCGTAAAAGAGTCCTTACACATCTTGAATTAATGATCAATCCACTGAGACCTATGACTATGCCTTGCATACTTGTAGAAAAGATTGTCCTTAAAATATGAAATAAAATCAGCAACATTATATGGGTGATCCCACAAAGCTGGTTTACAATTTTTGAGAGGAACTGATTTTTGCTGAAATCACATATTTTTAGAAAACATAATGATTTAAGATTTAAAAGTTTCATTTTAAGGATTCAAATTGAAGAGGGTTTGATCAAATCACCTTAGATCAAACCTTCTTGGATAGGACCTCGCTATTTTTAAACCATACCTATAAATGAGTCTCCTTTACATCTATCAAAATGCTGATAAAAAATCACTTTTGATTTACCTTTTGGGGGATCAAATGAGTTCATTTAAAATTTATTTCAAATGATTATGGTATTCCTCGAAATTAGCTATCCCATGAATATAATTTTAATATGTTTTGGTTTTATTATGTATGTGTTTTTTTAGTTTTATTAAACATAGGTTTTTCATCGAAAATCAAGCTGTTTGTTTTGCACCTGTGGAAAAATAGAAAATTATCAAAATAAATTTTAAAAAAATATGTTTGTGTTGGGTATTGATGTCCTTGATCCATTAAAATAAATAAAATTGAATTTTGATACATACAAAAAAAAGTCATGTTGTATACAATCCGCCTATGTCCGAATTGCAATTGGTTTGACTTCGAAACTCTATTAAGGAAAAATTATTCAATAAAAAACTATGAGACAAAATGAAAGTGCTAGATATCATAGTTAAAAATCTAAATTTGAAAAAATTAGAATTTTATCCTTCATACAAAAAAAATTATGTTGTATACGGTAAGCGTCACTTTTGAAAAATGTTGTTTTCTGAAAAAAATCAGTTTTCGTGGGAGATGGAAAAAGAAGTGCAATCTTATTCCAAAATTTTGAAAAAAATATTTTTAGAATCTATAGACAAAATGTGATGAGACTCTAGTTTGCATCATCTTCAAATTCCTCATGGTTTAGCTGCTATAGGTGCCTGAATGTAAAGATTTAGTTAAAAATAATAATTTCAGTGTCCAGTTTGGCCAAAAATTGTAAACCACTATTGTGGGATCACCCATATTCATTTGTAAACAACTCACATCTAGAACCTTCACCTCCATTCTGCAAAGTATATTTGACTATCTCATATCTCTTCTTCTCAACAAGATTCTTTCCAAATTCATGTTTGAAACCCTCATGAAAACATTGAACAAACTTTGACAAGCCACCACATTGTGAGCACTTCGCATTTAAACAAACATTTCTATAGAAAAAACAACCATCATCTCTAGAACATAAAAATAGATCTAGCAAGTCCCTTGATGATTTCAAAAGATGCATTGCACCACACTCCTACAACATTTCATTAGTATGTAAAGTAGAATGGATATAGCATAATAGTTCATGGTACATTGAAAACTCCACATGGTATTTGCAGCAACAAGTATTACGAATCTTAAGAGGCACACAATAAAATGGCTTCAAACCTTCAAAACTCTATGAGATTTCCATATTTGGATGTGTTTCAATAAAAAATTTGAACAACATTGTTTGGCTTGATTCCAAGAAATGTTTAGGATGCGGTGTACAATCTTGATTGCCAATTCTTAACTTTAAAACATCATTTCCATTGGGTGATACTCTAGAGTTATCATGCAAAAATTGCTAAATTACCTGCTTTACATTATCGGTTAGCTTCTCATCAATAAGTGGAAGTCTCCCAGCAAAATCCATGTATCATTTTGAAGAGGATCATATATTCTTTGTCTTCTTGCAAGTGGTTTATCCAAATTTTTATGATTTATGTCAAAATCAATACAAATTTATCTCATAAAGTGAGCCTTTTTCAATTGATGGCTTACTAGGGCAGTTGTAAAGACTCTCCGAGAAGCTCTCTTGTCTTTTTCCTTATTATTTTTTCTAATAGACTTGAGAGCATTAAAAATATTTTTGACAATAATAGAGTTTTTTTCGGTCTTCTTGTTCACACAAATCTTCAACTTGGCTAGCAAAGGTCTCATCTTTTGCATCTTTAGCAATTGTACAAAAAGTTGGCATTGCTCAGTCAATGTCTTTTTGCTACAATATTGGTTGAAAAGTCTTGTATCCCACAACCGAAAAGTTCATGTTGACCTATTTCCTTCAAAATTGTTTATAATGTTCTCATGAATTTCAAGTAACCATTTAGGGGTTCTTGAAGGTACTGAATTTGGAATATGTGTTTCTTCCACACAAGGTTCTTCATTTCTCATGTAATCTAGTGAAACATAATTTACACTTGGTTAAATATTATGTTCAACATATTCAATTCCAACATTTTCACCTTGAACATTTTCAATACCAATTTGAATAATTTCATTCCCAATTTCAATATCATTTTCAACATTTTCACCTTGAACATTTTCATTATCAATTTAAATATTTTCATTCCCAATTTGAATATCATGTTCAACATCTTCAATTCCAACATGTTCACCTCGAACATTTTCATAATCAATTTGAACATTTTCATTCCCAATTTCAATATCATGTTCAACATTTTCACCTTGAACACATTCAATTTCCTCTTCACTTGAAAGACCATAGGACTTAGGTTCACCAATATTCAGCATACCTTGTCTTCTCTTCCTATGACCTTCTCTATCTCTTTGTCTATATGCTTCAATTTGTTCTTTGTAGGCTTTCTCTTACATTTTTTCTTTTGATGACTGTTGCTCTTCATTATACCTCATAAACGATGCTAAAAAATCATTGTGTATGGCTGATTTGAGTACAAGATGCCCCAAAAAGTTGATCTTTGTCTATTCCTGTCTAAAATTACGTGTTTGTCACCTACAAAGCTTGTAAATAGAATGTAGGGTCCATTGGAATGCACAAAATGGCCCACATGGGATTTTTCTATGGCCCACAAATCCGATATCCGATAAAATTTGATATTTGATTTAAAAAAAAAGTTAAAATGTTTTGTAAGCGTAGGATTTTAGTGCTACAAATCGGATATTCGATTCAAATTGGATATCCGATTTGAATCGAATATCTGATTTGTGCACACATAGACCTGAGGGTTAATGGTAGAGGGTAGAGGGTTTAAGGGTTAAGGGTTTAGGGTTAAGGGTTAAGGGTTTAGGGTCTAGGGTTAAGGGTTAAGGGTTAAGGGTTAAGGTTTTAGGGTTTAAGTTTAAGGGTTTAGGATATAGGGTAGAGGGTTTAAGGGTTAATGGTTTAGGGCTAAGGGTTAAGGGTTTATGGTATAGGGTTTCGGGTTTCGGGTTTCGGGTTAAGGGTTAAGGGTTAAGGGTTTAGGGTTTATGTTTAAGGGTTTAGGGTATAGGGTAGAGGGTTTAAGGGTTAACGGTTTAGGGTTAAAGGTTAAGGGTTTAGGGTATAGGGTTTAGGGCAGAGGGTTATAAGGGTTTAGGGTTTAAGGGTATAGGGGAGAGAGATACCCGAGAGAGGGAGAGGGGGTATAAGGGAGAGACTTGAGAGAGAGAGAGAGTAGAGGGTATAGGGAGAGAGAGAGAGAGTTAGATAAAGAGGGTAGAGGGTTAAGGGTAGAGGATTTAAGGGTTAAGGGATTAAGGGTAGAGGGGATAGAGAGACCTAAGAGAGGGAGAGGGGGTATGAGGGAGAGACTTGAGAGAGAGAGGGAGTAGAGGGTAGAGGGTAGAGGGTAGAGGGTAGAGGGTTTAAGGGTTTAGGGTTTATGGTTTAGGGTAGAGGGTTATAAGGGTTTATGGTTTAAGGGTTAAGGGTATAAGGGAGAGAGCTAGATGGAGTGATTGAGAGAGAGAGACTTGAGAGAGGGAAAGGGGGTACAAGAAATAGACTTGACATATAGAGAGTGGGAGAGAGATAAAGGGTACATTGGTTTAGGGTTAATGGTAGAGGGAGAGATATAGATGGAGTGAGTGAGAGAGAGAGACCTGAGAGAGGGAGAGGGGATAGGAAGGAGAGACTTGAGAGAGAGAGTAGAGGGTAGAGGGTTTAAGAATAAAAGTTTTAGGGTTTAGGGTTAAGGGTTACAGAGGGGAGAGAAATAGAGGGAGTCAGTGAAAGAGAGGGAGGGAGGGAATGAGAGAGAGATAGAGGGTAGAGGGGAGAGAGATAGGAGTGATTGAGTGAGAGACTTGAGAGAGAGAGAGGGAGTGGGAGAGAGATAGAGGGTATATGGTTGATGGTAGAGGGTAGAAGATTATAAGGGTTTAGGGTGTAGGGTTAAGGGTAGTGGGGAGAGAGATAGAGGGAGTGAGTGAGAGAGAGAGAGGGTAGAGGGTTTAAGGGCTTAAGGTTTAATGGTAATAAATATTTAGGGGAAAGAGATAAAGGGAGTGACTCTGAGAGAGACACCTCACAAAGGAAGAGGGGGTAGGAGGGAGAGACTTGAGAGCGAGAGGGAGTGGGAGAGAGATAGAGGGTATATAGGGTTGATGGTAGAGGGTAGAGACTTTAAGGGTTAAGGAGTTAGGGTTTAGGGTTAAGGTTGGATCGACAGATATAAAGGGAGTGAGTGAGAGAGAGAGAGAGACTTGAGAGAGGGAGAGGGGGTAGGAGAGAGAGAGAGAGAGAGAGAGAGATTGATGGTAGATAGTTAAGGGTAGAGGGTAGAGAGATCTAGAGGGAGTGACTTTGAGAGAGAGACCTAAGAGAGGGAGAGAGAGAGAGAGAGAGAGGGTCGAGGGTTAAAGGGTTTAGGGTTTAAGGGCTAAGGGTAGAGGAGAAAGAGATAAATAGAGTGAATGAGAGTGAGAGACCTAAAAGAAGGAGAGGGGATATGAGGGAGAGATTTGAGAGAGAGAGAGTAGAGGGTAGAGGGTTTAAGCGTTAAGGATTTAGGCTTTATGGTTAAGGGTGGAGGGAGAGATGTAAAGGGATTGAGTGAGAGAGAGAGAGAGACTTGAGAGAGAGAGGGGGTACAAGGAAGAGAGAGAGAGAGAGAGGGTAGACTGTAGAGTGTTTAGACATCCACGAGGGAGAGAGAGAGAGATTGACAGTAGAGGAGTAAGGGTAGAGGGTAGAGCGATCTAGAGGGAGTGAATATGAGAGAGAGACCTAAGAGAGGGAGAGGGGGTAGGAGAGAGAGAGAGAGGGTTAAGGGTAGAGGGTTTAAGGGTTTGGGGTTTAAGGGTTTAGGGTTTAAGGGTTAAAGATAGAGAGATAGATTGGGTGAATAAGAGAGAGAGAGACAGAGAGAGACAGAGAGAGACTTGAGAGAATAAGAGGGGGTACAAAGGAGATACTTGAGAGAGAGAGAGGGGGGTACATAGTTTAAGGGTAGAGGGAGAGATATAGAGGGAGTGAGTGAGAGAGAAAGAGACCCGAGAGAGGGAGAGGGGATAGGAGGGAGAGACTTGAGAGAGAGAGAGTAGAGGGTAGAGGGTTTAAGGGTTAAGGGTTAAGGGTTTATGGTTTAGGGTTAAGGGTAGAGGGGAGAGAGATAGAGGGAGTCAATGAAAGAGGGGGAGGGAGGGAGTGGGAGAGAGATAGAGGGTAGAGAGTGGAGATATAGGAGTGATTGAGTGAGAGACTTGAGAGAGAGAGAGAGTAAAGGGTAGAGATTTTAAGGGTTAAGAGTTTAGGGTTAAGGTTTAAGGGTTACATAGGGGAGATAGATAAAGGGAGTCACTCTAAGAGAGAGATAGAGGGAGTGACTCTGAGAGGGTAGAGGGTAGATGGTTTAAGGGTTTAGGGTAGAGGGGAAATAGATAGAGGGAGTGAATTTGAGAGAGAGACCTGACATATGGAGAGGGGATAGAATGGAAAAACTTGAGAGAGAGAGAGTGGGATAGTGATAGAGGGTATATAAATATCTAGAGTATATAGGGTTAATGGTAGAGGGTAGAAGGTTTAATGGTTTAGGGTTTAGGGTTTAGGGTAGAGGGAGAGATATAGAGGGAGTGAGAGAGAGAGAGACCTAAGAGGGAGAGAGGGTAGAGAGAGAGAGGGTAGAAGGTTTAGCGGTTTAGGGTTTAGGGTTTAGGGTTTAGGGTAGAGGGAGAGATATAGAGGGACTGAGAGAGAGAGAGACCTGAGAGAGGGAGAGAGGGTAGAGAGAGAGAGAGGGTTATTGTTAGAGAGTAGAGGGTTTAAGGGTTAACGGTAGAGGGGAAATAGATAGAGGGAGTGACTCTAAGAGAGAGACCTAAGAGAGGGAGGGAGGGTATGAGGGAGACTTGAGAGAGGGAGGGAGTGGGAGAGAGATAGATGGTATATATGGTTAATGGTAGAGGGTAGAGGGTTTAAGGTTTTAGGGTTTAAAGGTTAACGGTTTAGGGTTAAGGGTAGAGGGAGAGATATAGAGGGAGTGAGAAAAAGAGAGAGACCAAAAAGAGGGAGAGGGGATTAGGAGAGAGAAAATTGAGAGAGAGAGTAGAGGGTAGAGGGTTTAAGGGTTAAGGGTTAAGGGTAGAGGGGAGAGAGATAGAGGGAGTCTGTGAAAGAGAGGGTGGGAGTGGGAGAGATATATAAGGTAGAGGGGAGAGAAATAGGAGTGATTGAGTGAGAGACTTGGGAGAGAGAGATAGGGAAAGAGATAATATTTAAATATTTAATATATTAGTAGTATATATATATTTAAATATTTATACATTAACTAAAATATTTAAATATTATACATAATAATATAATATATTATATATTAAATTATAAAATTTATTGCATTTTTAAAATCATATATTATAAATTGTATAATGTTTTTTAAACTCATCTCTAAAACATATCGGATATCGGATTCAAATCGGATATCCGTAATCAGATATCCAATTTGAATCGGATATCCGATTTGAATCCGATATCCGATATGTCTAACAAAAAAATTAATGCCTAGGGAGTAGCCTCGGGCTTTCTTTGGAATTTGGTTCATACTTGCCAATTCTAAGAAGTAAACACAAAAAATTCTTTAACAAACTACCTTGTTTTTCTAGATGTCATATATGTGGCTAATGACTTTTTTAAACCCAAAATTGATGAAATGAAAAGAGTTTGTAAAGGATCTTCTCAACTTTTCACCAATATAAATTATACTCTACTTTGAATCTAATATATAATTATTATTCATTTTCTATTAGAATTACAACTAAAGTCTTGATTGATAGGTTGATTGAAAAACATCTATATCTTTCCAGTGGTACCACATTTTTTGAATCCAAAATATGTGTCACATTTTATGCTTCGCATACTATAGGATTAAAAAGAAAATGAATTTCATGAAGTTTTGACCAAGTTAAGGTGGCCAGACATACAATGTTTTATATGTTTTAAAATTTGTAATAAAAAAATCATAATTAATTATTTACTTGGAAAAAAATTATAAAAAAATATGCATCACATCTAGACATGAGTCCTCTACTTATATCTAAAATCTTACAAAAAATAATTATCATTTTATTATTGTTAGGTGGTCAGACAGACACCTACTTTTTATTTTTTCCCTGAAATTGAAGTACTATGCATTGAAATTTCATTTTTTAATGAAATAGATTTAAAAAAATTAAAATAAACCTAGTAGTTTAGAAACTACATTCAATTTTTCACAGATTCTATTCTTACATATTTTTAAAATAATATAAATAACTTATTCAATTTTTATGTCAAGTTGCCTAACTCTGATTTTTTGAATTTTCGTTGCCACTTAAGGATCTTTTTTTTTATGATGATCTTGCACATACCTAAGAAAATTAATCTACTTAATCAAAACCTAATTAACTAATCTAAATTAATCTAAGTTATATTAAATCTAAAAGTAAATCTAAGAAATCTAAACTAAAAAAAATAAACTAGTTATAATTTAAATTAAAAATCTAAATTACAATTTTAAATCTAAATTAAGATTAAAATCTAATTTAAAGTTAATTTAAAATTAATTTTAAATATAAATTAATTTTAAACTAGAGTTAATTCTAATTTGAATCTAAATTAATGTTAATTTAAATCTAAATTGAATCTAAATTAAATTACAATTAATTCTAATGAAGATCTAAATTAAATCTAATTTAAATCTAAATTAAATCTAAATTAAATCTAACTTAAATCTAAATTAACCAAAACTAAATTAATTTCTAAATCTATAATAAAGTTTTAATTTAAATCCCATCGAAGCTTAGAAACTGAAAAACACAAGGCTAATAAAAACAAGAATCGTTATGAGGAAAGCCAAAATTTGCAAGGATAACATGCACCGAAAATATTAAAAACGTCAGGCGAGCCATGATTGTAGGAGGTGATTAAAATAGAATGGCATGATTTCCAGATGAAATGAACATTGTAGATCTCCCAGTTTTACTTCTTAGTGTTGTAACCATGCTACGCCACCTGTGACTTCAAGAAAAGGTAGATCAAATTAATAATGACAATTCTAAAGACCATTAAAGAAAGAACATATTGTACTGGTGACCTTGAACATTCAAATTTTGATTCATCCAAGTGACTTATTCGCCAGACGATAGCTTGACAGGTTGGGAGCGATTACCACAGTCCATCCTTTTGTGAGATGCGTCCCCCATGAATGTATGACTTTCAATAAATACTTTTTCCTGAAAGTTAAATCCAACGTTTTTCGTTTCTTTTCTTTTTTCAAAACAAAGGCATTATTATTACCATCGCTGTCACAAAATCTTCACTAGAATTAAGCCCTTGTAGTTTTGCAAATCTATTAGAAATTACGAGCTTGAATTTCTAAAAATTAAACAAGATGAGATTTATTGCTGTGACCACAAATCAGATATTATAAGTGTTTGGTGCATGATGGAGAAACAACAAAATACATATTATGCCAAGACCAGTGAGGAAATCAATGGTGTATACGTGTGAGAGAATAGAAATGTGTTAATGCAACCGCATACTAAATCTTTTTCCAAAACCCAACCACACCCACAGTATACTAAAATGTATTCGATGAAAAAATTAATAGATTCAAAACGAAATCCAAAAGAGAAATTCCAACATTTAATACAAAATGTTATGGCCTGAAAAATATTCACGTCAGGTTCACCATTTTCTGTACATTGAAAAATTGAAAACTCAGTGATTAAATCTATAAATCTAAATCAACAATTCAACATGACATTCAATGGAGCTTTTCTAAAATGAAACACATGCAACAAACTATGAAATCCATATACATTCAAATGAAATTCACTCCATTGTTACCCTCCCTCACAATATCTTGAGTTTTGGTCTCAAATTTTACATGCAAAAACACAAGAAGCCCTATGAAATTGGGTAGTGAGATGGAGATTGAGAATCTGTGTATCTAAATATGAGGAAGAAACAAGTATTTATAGATGAATTAATGAGATGAGTCCAAGTTATGGGGAAAATGTGGGACAAATTATTGAAGTGGGACAAATGCATGCACATTGTAAATAGATAAGATTAATGAATATGTACAATATTTTGGTGAAAATAAATTAAATTATGATTAAGGAAATGGTTAATGATTTATGATTTGGGATGGATTAATTATTTATGTCACTGAGCGAATGATCATGGATAGCTATAATATTTTAGTGGTTTATAAAATGATTTAATGAGAAAGATGAAGGTTTATAAAATGATTATGCATGAAATATGAAATGGATGAGTAAAAATGATTATGGATGGGATGAGTTATGATTATGCACATATTGAAGTAAATATTCCTATATGTTTATGAGATAGGTTAAAAATAACTTAATGAAATATATATTTAAATGTGTTAAAATGAAATAGATCGATGAAATATGAAAATAGGTCACATGAAACATGCAATGAGAAATATGAATATGCACATAATGGAATAAGTCATGCAATATATGAAAATGATTATGAAGGCAATTTTATGTGTCTACATAAATCTTTGGGATTTTCCAAATAAATTGGGAAATTTAGCATTCGGGAAAGAAACGGTGAATTTTTATTTTTTGAAGAAGGACTGAAATTAGAACCCTTCTCTTGGAGATAATACCATCACATTTCATTCATAGTGTGAATGAAGAAGGGGTGGATGATTGTAGAGAGGAGGCATTTTCCAAGCCATTGATTGGCCACATATTTGTGAACACAATTTATTATTTATAAATACTTGAATGAATATTTCATTCTAGGGTTCTCATAATCGATGCAACATTTGAAGGATGATTCACATTGGTGATTTAAAGCAGTTCATAGGGACTTTAGTCCCGTATTGGTGGTGTGATGGAGTATTTTTTTGTTCATATAGCCTCTTACTCACTTCATTAGTGTGAGCAAAGGCTCATGAGGCTATGAAATGTCTGTCACGAGTGGTGATTGGTGGTCTGTATGATATCATTCTCTCTAGGCTTTGTGTAGTTTTCTTGGTGTTGGCATGGTGATCAAGCAATGGGCCCCAACATTTTTTTCTCCAAATTAGGTTTTCAATCTTATAATTCTTTTTTAAAGGTTTTTATAACTATCTTTGACAATTTTGAAGAATTATCAATTATAATGGTTTCTATGGAGAAAGGGAACTTTAGGAAATGGAGTGATTTTATTCTCACTTATCTTAGTGAGAAAAATCTATTTCCATATTTGTATAATGAAGTTTGTATTCTAGGCACATGTTGTGGGTATATTATTTGGAAAGGATATAAGGATCAAGTCTTTAGAATTATTTTTGAGCATATAAATGATTACCTTTTGTTATCACTTATTCATTTTGAGTGCCCTTGTTCTCTTTGGACTTACATTCGAGAATCATATGGATATTAGGAAACTCTTCCATCTCTTGATGATCCTCTTTCCAATTCCAAGGTGCTGATTTATTCTTCAGAGAAGATAAACCATGATTGTGATCCTTTGGAACTTTTTGAGAATTTAGATGAGGTTACAATTTCTTTAGAGCTTTTTGGTTCTTTTTTATAGATAGTTGATCCACCTTCATTAGGTACTTCCATCATTCTTAAGCAGTAGGATTATCATTATCTTCCTGATTGCGATTCCTATTTGTAAGACATTGGTTCATTATTAGTGGAATCTCACATTTAAGACTTGGAAGACACATTTGAAGGATTAATTTCCTATTTGATGATAATTGTGGTACAATAGTTGTCACTCCATCTCTATCTTTGGAGAATGTTCAAAATTAGTTTCTAGTGGTACCTTGTTTGTCAATTTCTATTGTGATTGGGCATGTTCCTAATTGGTTCGTTGCATCATCTTCCAAGGTCTTGGTTACACATGAGAAGATTTTAGAGACATTATCATCCTACATTTTGATTGCACTTGATAATTCCTATCCAAAATGGGAAGCATTCCTACATTTTTACTTGGGTTATCTTCTTCCCAAAGAGAGAAATGTTATTTGTAAGCATTAGACTATGTTTTTCATTCAAGCACTTACCATTTCTGTAGGACATTATTCATTATGGGGGGGTTATGTAGTCTCCTTCTTTCCTTCCTATGAGTGGATCATTGATTGTATATACATGTCGTATTTAGTCATTAGGGTTATTATTGAGTCCTCCATCCACGCATCTTATTTTGCTTTTCTCTCTTTTGGAGAGTAGTTTTCTCCCACAGGGTTTTTATCCTTTTCTC